>JAPDVR010000017.1:16782197-17362197 GCA_026230005.1 Gila orcuttii
AGCGCCACCTAGTGCCCAATCGTCGCGATTTTTTTACTGTGACCTCAGAATGAACTTATTCACATGTGTACCGAGTTTGGTGAAGCTATCTCATTTACTTCTTGAGTTATAGCCATTTTAGTAAAATAGGCTCCGCCCACAACGTTCATTTTGCGCCCCCTAGCGACCGTGAATCAAAATTTCAACTTTTTTTCGATAATTATTGATATTCAGACTCCAGAGAACATTTTGGCACTGGTTTGGTTCCGATCGGGCGAAAAACCAGGGACTAGTTCACAAAAGTAGTTTTTCGACAAAATTCAAAATGGCGGAAAATCTATCATGGCGGAAATGAAATCGGAGATATACGTTTTTTACTTCAGGTTTCCAGCTTTCCAGAGATATAAGACACTTGAGTCTACGACATACGGTCTAGGAGTTATGAGCAGTTTTGCGCAATTGGTTGCTATAGCGCCACCTATGGGCCAATCGGGCTCATAATTTGATAACCTCTCCTCGATTTTTGTACTACCATCTGACAAAGTTTCAAGTCTCTAGCACTTACGGTTTGGTCTGCACGATGCGTTTTAGCGGAGAATAATAATAATAACTAGAATCCTGCACTAAGGCAACCCAGTTTTTTCATGTTAACTCCATAATGCATGCTTACACACACACACACACACAAACACACACACACACACACACACACACACACACACACACACACACACACACACACACACACACACACACTCTTGTACATCTATCTTTATGAGGACATTCATTGACACAATGCAATCTCTAGCCGCTTACCTAACCTTACTCATCACAACTAAGTGCTTAACCCGAACCCTTACCCTAAACCTACCCTTAACCTAATTATAACCGTATCCCTAAAACCAAGTCTTGACCCTCAAGCCTTTAAAGGGGTCTCAGAAAGTGAGGACCGGCCAAAATGCCCTCACTTTACTCTCTTTGTCCTCACTCCAATGGTCTAAAACTCAAACTGGTCCTCACAAAGATAGTTGTACAAGTACACACACACACACACACACACACACACACACACACACACACACACACACACACACACACACACGTGTGGGATATGTTATTTTTGAAATCTCTTTTAATGGTCTATAAGCATTTCACATATTTCTTTGTGATGTAATAATATACAACTAATTTAAAAAAATAGCTTTAAGCATTTGTTTGTTAGCCAATGCTGAAAGCTGATAAAAAGATTGAACATGTCTAATACTGCTGCTCCCTCTAGTGGACAACAGTGGTATTACAGCCTATATAGAGTTGAAATGAATGAATGGAAATTTGGTTTTTCACTTATATCTCGGGAACGAGAAAGTGAAAAAATCTGAAACTCAGAACTTAGATAATGTCCGAAGAGCCCTGTTGAACGAGACCATCCCGGTGTTGGTGGCCGATCGGGGCCGGGAGTTATGCCCGTTCAAAAGCATATATTTTGGGGCTTATATCTCGGGAATGCCCTGGCCGAATCGCACCAAACTCGAATCGAAGCTAGATGAGGACGAGCCCTTTCTAACGAGCTATCGCACAAGAATCTAGGTGGTCTAGGTCGAGAGTTACAGCCGTTCAAACTCGGGGGTCTCTCGAATTAGCGATCCGCGGGGGGGCGCTCCCGAGGCCCGCGACGATAGATTTCGATCAAGGCCCAATAGAGGACTTTACCATCCAAATTTGAGCGCGCAGGGAGTTCGCGTTTTCGAGTTATGAGTGAATTTGTACTGTGAGGGCGTGGCCTAACGTTCGTTTTCAGCCTGAGCCTTCCTGTGACACAATTGTGAATAATACATGAATGTGATTGTAAATGTTAAAATAATGATTTTATAAAGTCTAAATATGAATTATATATAACAATATTAGGGAGTAGTATGATAAAATGACAGCAGGTCCACTTATTGTAAAATGCCACTTATTGGCTGTTATAGTCATCAAAGCTGTTTAATATAGTCATCACAGCTGGTCTTTCACCCTATTATAGCCATCCAAATGAAGAAGTTATACCTTTTCTGACAATTATTGATCTATTCTAGAGAGTCCAGAGAATTGTACTGCACTGGTTTTAAACAGGCAATTTACCATAAGATATATATGGTTTTAAAGCTTTTTAACAGTTATAGCGCCACTTATGGTCCGATCTCCATGAAACTGTGCATGCTTCTTCACCATGTTATGACACATATGCTCATCAATTTTTGTGAAGTTCTGATTTTTTATTTACGATTTATAGGCTTTTGAGTGTATTTTGACACGCCCCTTTTCTAAATGACCCTGTTATAGTGAACCATAGGGTAAAGTTCAACTTTTTTTTGATAATTATTGATCTAGAGAGTCCAGAGAATTGTCTTAGACTGGTCTGTTTCCGATCGGGCGAAAAACCAGGGACTAGTTCGCAAAAGTAGGTTTTTAACATATTCGTGAATATTTAATGAACGGTTTGATTGACAGCAATGGTTCTAGAGGCAAATTTGTTCAACATGAGGAGATCTATCAAATGATATGCATTTTGTGGGGATGTGTGCAACACCAAGTGATTACAGAGCCGTAAAACTCGTTAGCGCCAACTAGTGGCCGATTTCTTTCAAAATTCTTACAGGCCTCTAGGGCCATAAGACGAACGTGCCCATCGAGTTTCGTTCCGATCGGCCTCCGTTAACCTCGTCTCATTGGTGCTCAAACTTCATTGGTCGATGGCGGCCATGTTTTTTTAGATACGCCAATGTCCTCATACACATACATGGGGCCTTGGACCAAGACACTGCTTACCAATTTTCAAGTCAATCGGACTAACGGTCAGCTGGTCAGAGCCCTTTTTATGTTTTTTTCACATTACAGCGCCACCTAGTGTTTGATCGTCGCGATTTTTTTACTGTGACCTCAGAATGAACTCATTCACATGTGTACCGAGTTTGGTGAAGCTATCTCAATTACTTCTTGAGTTATAACCATTTTAGTAAAATAGGCTCCGCCCACAGCGTTTATTTTGCGCCCCCTAGCGAACATGAATCAAAATTTCAACTTTTTTTTGATAATTATTGATATTCAGACTCCAGAGAACATTTCTGCACTGGTTTGGTTCCGATCGGGCGAAAAACCAGGGACTAGTTCGCAAAAGTAGTTTTTCGACAAAATTCAAAATGGCGGAAAAATTTGCATACCGGAAATGAAATCGGAGATATACGTTTTTTAAGTCAGAAGTCCAGCTTTCCAATGATATAAGACACTTGAGTGTACGACATACGGTTTAGGAGTTATGAGCAGTTTCGCGTTTTTGTTACTACAGCGCCACCTATGGGCCAATCGGGCTCATATTCTCTCAACCTCTCCTCGATTTCTGTGCTACCTTAAACCCAAATATCAAGTCTCTAGCACTTACGGTTTGGTCTGCACGATGCGTTTTACGGCAGAATAATAATAATAATAATAATAATAATAATAAAAATCAGCACAAATACAATAGGTTTTCAGCACTTCGTGCTTGAACACCTAATAATAATTAAAGCTGCAAGCAGCATTTAGCGGTGTTCAAGCAGTTAAGGCATTTAAGATTTTTAACCACACAAGCATCAAAAGACATTACGTTTTATGTAGCAAGCATTTAACCACTGATATCATAGATGGAATAGACCATGTTTTAGCATGATTTACCATGATATACCACATTTTAGTGTGATTTTTCATGATTTACCATGTTCCAGTATGATTTACCATGAATCTAGCATGATTTACCATGATTTACCAAGTTCTAGTATGATTTACTACGTTCTAGGATGATTTACCATAGAGCAGTGGTTCCCAAACCTGTCCTGAAGGACCCGTTTTCTCTGTCTCTCTAATCAATCACACCTGATTCAACTCATCAGCTCAATAACCTATGTGATTATGAGCTGATGAGTTGAATCAGGTGTGTTTGATTAGGGTTCCCAACACTGCCATAGAGTACCGTGATTCTAGCATGATTTACCATAGTTTATCATGATTTACCACATTGCTAGCATTGATGTGAAGTGTCAGTACAAATGAAGTGATAAACTCTGACAAAATATGATTGTGTTATAATAGTAATTGTTATACAAGTGATTTTATAGTGTCTAAATATGAATGCACCTGTTAAAAGACTTCATTAATAAGTAGAATGAGCCAATAAGTGGTCTTCTACTGCCCTCTGCTGGCCACTTTCATTTTGACAGTTTTTCCATTTTAACTCCTTTATGCAAGCTTACACACACACACACACACACACACACACACACACAAAATCATTATGAAAATATATTTGAATGTTATTTCATACATGTCTTTGCAAACTATTAATCAGATTATTCAGAATTTATTCAGAAACATAGGACTACACACACATTCTGTTGTAGATACAGAGATTTGAACTATATCTCATTCAGGATTCACATTTGTCAATGTGACAGAATTGTCAATAGTGATACTTCAATAGATGAAATTAGACTTAATGTGATTGTAAATGTTAAAATAGTAATTTTATAAAGTCTAAATAGTAATTTTGTCACACTACTCAAGTATAATTCATATTTTAAACAGCAGGGGGCAGTAAAATACTACTTATTGGCTTAATATGCCATTATATTCATTTAATTTTCCCATTTTTAACTGTTATAGAGGCAAATCTTGTCCGATCTGTCTGAAATTTTTCATGATTGTTTGGAGTCATATGGCACATGTTCTGACTTGTTTTTAAGAAGATCTGAGCATTCATTGAAGAGATATAAGCTTTTGGGGACACTAGGTCATGGCTACATTGTGAAGTGACCCTATTATAGCCATCCAAATGAAGTTGTTCAACTTTTTCTGATAATTATTGATCTAGAGAGTCCAGAGAATTGTACTGCACTGGTTTTGAACATTATGATATGAACATTACATGATAATAAATGCAAAACACCATTTACAGCAAATACAGGCAATTTACCATAGGAAATACATTGTTTAAAAGCTTTTTAACAGTTATAGCGCCACCTATGGTCCGATCTCCATAAAATTTGGCATGCTTTTTAAGGATGTTATGTCACATATGCTCACCAATTTTTGTGAAGTTCTGAGTTTTCGTATAGGATTTATAGGCTTTTGACTATATTTTGCCACGCCCATTTTATAAATGACCCTGTTATAGCCAACCAAATGCCAAATTTCAACTTTTTTTGATAATTATTGATCTAGAGAGTCCAGAGAATTGTCCTAGACTGGTCTGGTTCCGATCGGGCGAAAATCCTAGGACTAGTTTGCAAAAGTAGGTTTTAAACATATTTGTGAATATTTAATGAACGATTTGATTGACAGCAATGGTTCTAGAGGCAAAGTTGTTCAGCATGAGGAGATCTATCAAATGATATGCATTTTGTGGGGATGTGTGCCACACCACGTGATTACAGAGCCGTAAAACTCGTTAGCGCCAACTAGTGGCCGATTTCTTTCAAAACTCTTACAGACCTCTTGGGCCATGAGTCGAACATGCCCATCGAGTTTCGTTCCGATCGGCCTCCGTTAACCTCGTCTCACAGGTGCTCAAACTTCATTGGCCGATGGCGGCCATGTTTTTTGAGATAAGCCAATGTCCTTTTATACATACATGGGGCCTTGGACCAAGACACTGCATACCAATTTTCAAGTCAATCGGACCAACGGTCAGGTGGTCATAGCCCTATTTAAGTTTTTTTAATGTTATAGTGCCACCTAGTGCCCAATCGTCGCGATTTTTTTACTGTGACCTCAGAATGAACTTATTCACATGTGTACCGAGTTTGGTGAAGCTATCTCATTTACTTCTTGAGTTATAGCCATTTTAGTAAAATAGGCTCCGCCCACAACGTTCATTTTGCGCCCCCTAGCGACCGTGAATCAAAATTTCAACTTTTTTTCGATAATTATTGATATTCAGACTCCAGAGAACATTTTGGCACTGGTTTGGTTCCGATCGGGCGAAAAACCAGGGACTAGTTCGCAAAAGTAGTTTTTCGACAAAATTCAAAATGGCGGAAAATCTATCATGGCGGAAATGAAATCGGAGATATACGTTTTTTACTTCAGGTTTCCAGCTTTCCAGAGATATAAGACACTTGAGTCTACGACATACGGTCTAGGAGTTATGAGCAGTTTTGCGCAATTGGTTGCTATAGCGCCACCTATGGGCCAATCGGGCTCATAATTTGATAACCTCTCCTCGATTTTTGTACTACCATCTGACAAAGTTTCAAGTCTCTAGCACTTACGGTTTGGTCTGCACGATGCGTTTTAGCGGAGAATAATAATAATAAATATATTTTGGGGCTTATATCTCGGGAATGCCCTGGCCGAATCGCACCAAACTCGAATCGAAGCTAGATGAGGACGAGCCCTTTCTAACGAGCTATCGCACAAGAATCTAGGTGGTCTAGGTCGAGAGTTACAGCCGTTCAAACTCGGGGGTCTCTCGAATTAGCGATCCGCGGGGGGGGCGCTCCCGAGGCCCGCGACGATAGATTTCGATCAAGGCCCAATAGAGGACTTTACCATCCAAATTTGAGCGCGCAGGGAGTTCGCGTTTTCGAGTTATGAGTGAATTTGTACTGTGAGGGCGTGGCCTAACGTTCGTTTTCAGCCTGAGCCTTCCTGTGACACAATTGTGAATAATACATGAATGTGATTGTAAATGTTAAAATAATGATTTTATAAAGTCTAAATATGAATTATATATAACAATATTAGGGAGTAGTATGATAAAATGACAGCAGGTCCACTTATTGTAAAATGCCACTTATTGGCTGTTATAGTCATCAAAGCTGTTTAATATAGTCATCACAGCTGGTCTTTCACCCTATTATAGCCATCCAAATGAAGAAGTTATACCTTTTCTGACAATTATTGATCTATTCTAGAGAGTCCAGAGAATTGTACTGCACTGGTTTTAAACAGGCAATTTACCATAAGATATATATGGTTTTAAAGCTTTTTAACAGTTATAGCGCCACTTATGGTCCGATCTCCATGAAACTGTGCATGCTTCTTCACCATGTTATGACACATATGCTCATCAATTTTTGTGAAGTTCTGATTTTTTATTTACGATTTATAGGCTTTTGAGTGTATTTTGACACGCCCCTTTTCTAAATGACCCTGTTATAGTGAACCATAGGGTAAAGTTCAACTTTTTTTTGATAATTATTGATCTAGAGAGTCCAGAGAATTGTCTTAGACTGGTCTGTTTCCGATCGGGCGAAAAACCAGGGACTAGTTCGCAAAAGTAGGTTTTTAACATATTCGTGAATATTTAATGAACGGTTTGATTGACAGCAATGGTTCTAGAGGCAAATTTGTTCAACATGAGGAGATCTATCAAATGATATGCATTTTGTGGGGATGTGTGCAACACCAAGTGATTACAGAGCCGTAAAACTCGTTAGCGCCAACTAGTGGCCGATTTCTTTCAAAATTCTTACAGGCCTCTAGGGCCATAAGTCGAACGTGCCCATCGAGTTTCGTTCCGATCGGCCTCCGTTAACCTCGTCTCATTGGTGCTCAAACTTCATTGGTCGATGGCGGCCATGTTTTTTTTAGATACGCCAATGTCCTCATACACATACATGGGGCCTTGGACCAAGACACTGCTTACCAATTTTCAAGTCAATCGGACTAACGGTCAGCTGGTCAGAGCCCTTTTTATGTTTTTTTCACATTACAGCGCCACCTAGTGTTTGATCGTCGCGATTTTTTTACTGTGACCTCAGAATGAACTCATTCACATGTGTACCGAGTTTGGTGAAGCTATCTCAATTACTTCTTGAGTTATAACCATTTTAGTAAAATAGGCTCCGCCCACAGCGTTTATTTTGCGCCCCCTAGCGAACATGAATCAAAATTTCAACTTTTTTTTGATAATTATTGATATTCAGACTCCAGAGAACATTTCTGCACTGGTTTGGTTCCGATCGGGCGAAAAACCAGGGACTAGTTCGCAAAAGTAGTTTTTCGACAAAATTCAAAATGGCGGAAAAATTTGCATACCGGAAATGAAATCGGAGATATACGTTTTTTAAGTCAGAAGTCCAGCTTTCCAATGATATAAGACACTTGAGTGTACGACATACGGTTTAGGAGTTATGAGCAGTTTCGCGTTTTTGTTACTACAGCGCCACCTATGGGCCAATCGGGCTCATATTCTCTCAACCTCTCCTCGATTTCTGTGCTACCTTAAACCCAAATATCAAGTCTCTAGCACTTACGGTTTGGTCTGCACGATGCGTTTTACGGCAGAATAATAATAATAATAATAATAATAAAAATCAGCACAAATACAATAGGTTTTCAGCACTTCGTGCTTGAACACCTAATAATAATAATAATAAAAATCCTTACAAATACAATAGGTTTTCAGCACTTCGTGCTTGAACACCTAATAATAAAAATCCTTACAAATACAATAGGTTTTCAGCACTTCGTGCTTGAACACCTAATAATAACTAGCAGCATTTAGCGGTGTTCAAGCATTTAAGCCATTTTAGCACATAAGCATTAAAGACATTTAGCAAGCATGTAACCACTGACATAATAGATGGAAAACCATTTACCATGATTCTAGCATGATTTGCCATAGTTTTACCATGATTTACCATGTTCTAGTATGATTTACCATGAATCTAGCATGATTTACCATAGTTTACCATGATATACCAAGTTCTAGTATGATTCACCACGATTTACCCTGTTGTAGCATGGTTTACCACAATTGAACACATTCTAGTATGATTTGCCATGTTATAGTATAATTTACCATGATATACCACATTCTAGAATGATTTACCAGGATTGTAGCATGATTTACCATGATTCATCACATTGCTAGCATGATTTGCCATGATACACCATGTAATAGTATTTTTTACTATGATTTACCATGTTTCTATCATGATTTACCACATTGCTGCATTGATGTGAAGTGTCAATAAAAATGAAGTGATAAACTCTGACAAAAAAATTGTCTTATAATAGTTAACATGGAAAAACTGGTTTGCTTCAGAATACTGGTGAAATTAAAGTCGGTCAAAATGAGAGTGAGCCAATAAGTGGTCTTCTACTGCCATCTGCTGGTCATTCTGCTTATTAATAAAGTGTTTTCAGAGATGCTTTTGCACTCATATGTAGACATTTGCACACACACACACACACACACACACACACACACACACACTTTTGGGATGTTATTGTGAAAATCTAATTTAGTTTAATATAGTTGATCAAATCTAATTTAGTTTAGTTGAATATTTAGGTAATATAGTTTAATAATATTAAACTATATTACCAGTCCATCATAATAATAAAAAAATAGCTTTAAGAAGTAAAATGGCCAGCAGAGGGCAGTAGAAGACCACTTATTGGCTCACTTTCATTTTAAACTACTTGGTTTCATTAGTATTCTACACTAAAGCAAAGTAGTTTTTTCATGTTAACTCCATAATGCATGCTTACACACACACACACACACACACACACACACACACACACACACACACACACGCACACACACACACGCACACGCACACACACACACGCACACACACACATTTGGGATATGTCATTGTGAAACTCTCTTTTAATGGTCTATAAGCATTTCACATATTTCTTTGTGATGTAATAATATAAAACTAATTTTAAAAAATAGCTTTAAGCATTTGTTTGTAAGCCAATGCTGAAAGCTGATAAAAAGATTAAACATGTCTAATACGGCTGCTCCCTCTAGTGGACAACAGTGGTATTACAGCCTATATAGAGTTGAAATGAATGAATGGAAATTTGGTTTTTCGCTTATATCTCGGGAACGAGAAAGTGAAAAAATCTGAAACTCAGAACTTAGATAGTGTCCGAGGAGCTCTGTTGAACGAGACCATCCCGGTGTTGGTGGCCGATCGGGGCCGTGAGTTATGCCAGTTGAAAGGCATATCTTTGGGGGCTTATATCTCGGGAATGCCCGGGCCAAATCGCACCAAACTCGAATCGAAGCTAGACGAGGACGGGCTCTTTCCAACGAGCTATCACACAAGAATCTAGGTGGTCTGGGTCGGGAGTTACAACCGTTCAAAGTCGGGGGTCTCTCGGATTAGCGATCCGCGGGGGGGCGCTCCCGAGGCCCGCGACGATAGATTTCGATCAAGGCCCAATAGAGGACTTTACCATCCAAATTTGAGCGTGCAGGGAGCTTCCGTTTTTGAGTTATGATTGAATTTGTACTGGGAGGGCGTGGCCTAACGTTATACTTTCGTTTTCAGCCTTCCTGTGACACAATTGTGAATAATACAATGAATTTGAACAAAATGTGATTGTAAATGTTAAAATAATGATTTTATAAAGTCTAAATATGAATTATATATAACAATATTAGGGAGTAGTATGATGAAATGACAGCAGGAGGCAGTAAAATACCACTTATTGGCTGTTATACACCCTATTATAGCCATCCAAATGAAGAAGTTATACCTTTTTTGATAATTATTGATCTAGAGAGTCCAGAGAATTGTACTGCACTGGTTTTAAACATTATGATTTGAAAATTATATGATCATACATGGAAAATACCATTTACAGCCAATACAGGCAATTTACCATAGGAAATATATGGTTTTAAAGCTTTTTAACAGTTATAGCGCCACCTATGGTCCGATCTCCATGTAACTTTGCATGCTTCTTCACATTGTTATGACACATATGCTCATGAATTTTTGTGAAGTTCTGATTTTTTATTTATGATTTATAGGCTTTTGACTGTATTTTGACAAGCCCGTTTTATAAATGACCCTGTTACAGCCACCCACATGCAAAAGTTCAACTTTTTTTTGATAATTATTGATCTAGAGAGTCCAGAGAATTGTCCTAGACTGGTCTGGTTCCGATCGGGCGAAAAACCTAGGACTAGTTCGCAAAAGTAGGTTTTTAACATATTCGTGAATATTTAATGAACGATTTGATTGACAGCAATGGTTCTAGAGGCAAAGTTGTTCAGCATGAGGAGATCTATCAAATGATATGCATATTGTGGGGATATGTGCCACACCACGTGATTACAGAGCCATAAAACTCGTTAGCGCCAACTAGTGGCCGAATTCTTTCAAAACTCTTACAGACCTCTTGGGCCATGAGTCGAACATGCCCATTGAGTTTCGTTCCGATCGGCCTCCGTTAACCTTGTTTAAAAGGTGCTCAAACTTCATTGGCCGATGGCGCCATGTTTTTTGAGATATGCCAATATCCTTTTACACATACATGGCACCTTGGACCAAGACACTGCATACCAATTTTCAAGTCAATCGGACTAACGGTCAGGTGGCCACACCCCCTTTTAAGTTTTTTTCATGTTATAGCGCCACCTAGTGTCTGATCGTCGCGATTTTTTTACTGTGACCTCAGAATGAACTCATTCACATGTGTACCGGGTTTGGTGAAGCTATCTCATTTCCTTCTCGATTTATAGCCATTTTAGTAAAATAGGCTCCGCCCACAACGTTTATTTTGCGCCCCCTAGCAACCGTGAATCAAAATTTCAACTTTTTTTCGATAATTATTGATATTCAGACTCCAGAGAACATTTCTGCACTGGTTTGGTTCCGATCGGGCAAAAAACCAGGGACTAGTTCGCAAAAGTAGTTTTTCGACAAAATTCAAAATGGCGGAAAATCTATCATGGCGGAAATGAAATCGGAGATATGCGTTTTGTTCGTCAGCAGTCCAGCTTTCCAATGATATAAGACACTTGAGTCTACGACATACGGTCTAGGAGTTATGAGCAGTTTCGCGCAATTGGTTGCTATAGCGCCACCTATGGGCCAATCGGGCTCATAATTTGATAACCTCTCCTCGATTTTTGTACTACCATCTGACAAAGTTTCAAGTCTCTAGCACTTACGGTTTGGTCTGCACGATGCGTTTTACGGCGGAAGAAAAATAATAATAATAATAACAAGCAGCATTTAGCGGTGTTCAAGCAGTTAAGGCATTTAAGATTTTTAACCACACAAGCATCAAAAGACATTACGTTTTATGTAGCAAGCATTTAACCACTGATATCATAGATGGAATAGACCATGTTTTAGCATG
Organism: Gila orcuttii; assembly: GCA_026230005.1. Classification (NCBI taxonomy): domain Eukaryota; kingdom Metazoa; phylum Chordata; class Actinopteri; order Cypriniformes; family Leuciscidae; genus Gila; species Gila orcuttii. Next base: position 16,794,309 of record JAPDVR010000017.1, read on the forward strand.
ATTTACCATGATATACCACATTTTAGTGTGATTTTTCATGATTTACCATGTTCCAGTATGATTTACCATGAATCTAGCATGATTTACCATGATTTACCAAGTTCTAGTATGATTTACTACGTTCTAGGATGATTTACCATAGAGCAGTGGTTCCCAAACCTGTCCTGAAGGACCCGTTTTCTCTGTCTCTCTAATCAATCACACCTGATTCAACTCATCAGCTCATTAACCTATGTGATTATGAGCTGATGAGTTGAATCAGGTGTGTTTGATTAGGGTTCCCAACACTGCCATAGAGTACTGTGATTCTAGCATGATTTACCATAGTTTATCATGATTTACCACATTGCTAGCATTGATGTGAAGTGTCAGAACAAATGAAGTGATAAACTCTGAGAAAATATGATTGTGTTATAATAGTAATTGTTATACAAGTGATTTTATAGTGTCTAAATATGAATGCACCTGTTAAAAGACTTCATTAATAAGTAGAATGAGCCAATAAGTGGTCTTCTACTGCCCTCTGCAGGCCACTTTCATTTTGACAGTTTTTCCATTTTAACTCCTTTATGCAAGCTTACACACACACACACACACACACACACACAAAATCATTATGAAAATATATTTGAATGTTATTTCATACATGTCTTTGCAAACTATTAATCAGATTATTCAGAATTTATTCAGAAACATAGGACTACACACACATTCTGTTGTAGATACAGAGATTTGAACTATGTCTCATTCAGGATTCACATTTGTCAATGTGACAGAATTGTCAATAGTGATACTTCAATAGATGAAATTTGACTTAATGTGATTGTAAATGTTAAAATAGTAATTTTATAAAGTCTAAATAGTAATTTTGTCACACTACTCAAGTATAATTCATATTTTAAACAGCAGGGGGCAGTAAAATACTACTTATTGGCTTAATATGCCATTATATTCATTTAATTTTCCCATTTTTAACTGTTATAGAGGCAAATTTTGTCCGATCTGTCTGAAATTTTTCATGATTGTTTGGAGTCATATGGCACATGTTCTGACTTGTTTTTAAGAAGATCTGAGCATTCATTGAAGAGATATAAGCTTTTGGGGACACTAGGTCATGGCTACATTGTGAAGTGACCCTATTATAGCCATCCAAATGAAGTTGTTCAACTTTTTCTGATAATTATTGATCTAGAGAGTCCAGAGAATTGTACTGCACTGGTTTTGAACATTATGATATGAACATTACATGATAATAAATGCAAAACACCATTTACAGCAAATACAGGCAATTTACCATAGGAAATACATTGTTTCAAAGCTTTTTAACAGTTATAGCGCCACCTATGGTCCGATCTCCATAAAATTTGGCATGCTTTTTAAGGATGTTATGTCACATATGCTCACCAATTTTTGTGAAGTTCTGAGTTTTCGTATAGGATTTATAGGCTTTTGACTATATTTTGCCACGCCCATTTTATAAATGACCCTGTTATAGCCAACCAAATGCCAAATTTCAACTTTTTTTTGATAATTATTGATCTAGAGAGTCCAGAGAATTGTCCTAGACTGGTCTGGTTCCGATCGGGCGAAAATCCTAGGACTAGTTCGCAAAAGTAGGTTTTAAACATATTTGTGAATATTTAATGAACGATTTGATTGACAGCAATGGTTCTAGAGGCAAAGTTGTTCAGCATGAGGAGATCTATCAAATGATATGCATTTTGTGGGGATGTGTGCCACACCACGTGATTACAGAGCCGTAAAACTTGTTAGCGCCAACTAGTGGCCGATTTCTTTCAAAACTCTTACAGACCTCTTGGGCCATGAGTCGAACATGCCCATCGAGTTTCGTTCCGATCGGCCTCCGTTAACCTCGTCTCACAGGTGCTCAAACTTCATTGGCCGATGGCGGCCATGTTTTTTGAGATACGCCAATGTCCTTTTATACATACATGGGGCCTTGGACCAAGACACTGCATACCAATTTTCAAGTCAATCGGACCAATGGTCAGGTGGTCACAGCCCTATTTATGTTTTTTTAATGTTATAGCGCCACCTAGTGCCCAATCGTCGCGATTTTTTTACTGTGACCTCAGAATGAACTTATTCACATGTGTACCGAGTTTGGTGAAGCTATCTCATTTACTTCTTGAGTTATAGCCATTTTAGTAAAATAGGCTCCGCCCACAACGTTCATTTTGCGCCCCCTAGCGACCGTGAATCAAAATTTCAACTTTTTTTCGATAATTATTGATATTCAGACTCCAGAGAACATTTTGGCACTGGTTTGGTTCCGATCGGGCGAAAAACCAGGGACTAGTTCGCAAAAGTAGTTTTTCGACAAAATTCAAAATGGCGGAAAATCTATCATGGCGGAAATGAAATCGGAGATATACGTTTTTTACTTCAGGTTTCCAGCTTTCCAGAGATATAAGACACTTGAGTCTACGACATACGGTCTAGGAGTTATGAGCAGTTTTGCGCAATTGGTTGCTATAGCGCCACCTATGGGCCAATCGGGCTCATAATTTGATAACCTCTCCTCGATTTTTGTACTACCATCTGACAAAGTTTCAAGTCTCTAGCACTTACGGTTTGGTCTGCACGATGCGTTTTACGGCAGAATAATAATAATAATAATAAAAATCAGCACAAATACAATAGGTTTTCAGCACTTCGTGCTTGAACACCTAATAATAATAAAAATCCTTACAAATACAATAGGTTTTCAGCACTTCGTGCTTGAACACCTAATTAAAGCTGCATAGCAGCATTTAGCGGTGTTCAAGCAGTTAAGGCCTTTAAGGCCGTTAAGCACAAAATCATCAAAAGACATTAAATTTTATTTAGCATACATTTAAACACTGACATAATAGATGGAAAAAACCATTTACAGCCAAAATAGGCAATTTACCATAGGAAATACATTGTTTCAAAGCTTTTTAACAGTTATAGCGCCACCTATGGTCCGATCTCCATAAAATTTGGCATGCTTTTTAAGGATGTTATGTCACATATGCTCACCAATTTTTGTGAAGTTCTGAGTTTTCGTATAGGATTTATAGGCTTTTGACTATATTTTGCCACGCCCATTTTATAAATGACCCTGTTATAGCCAACCAAATGCCAAATTTCAACTTTTTTTTGATAATTATTGATCTAAAGAGTCCAGAGAATTGTCCTAGACTGGTCTGGTTCCGATCGGGCGAAAATCCTAGGACTAGTTCGCAAAAGTAGGTTTTAAACATATTTGTGAATATTTAATGAACGATTTGATTGACAGCAATGGTTCTAGAGGCAAAGTTGTTCAGCATAAGGAGATCTATCAAATGATATGCATTTTGTGGGGATGTGTGCCACACAACGTGATTACAGAGCCGTAAAACTCGTTAGCGCCAACTAGTGGCCGATTTCTTTCAAAACTCTTACAGACCTCATGGGCCATGAGTCGAACATGCCCATCGAGTTTCGTTCCGATCGGCCTCCGTTAACCTCGTCTCACAGGTGCTCAAACTTCATTGGCCGATGGCGGCCATGTTTTTTGAGATACGCCAATGTCCTTTTATACATACATGGGGCCTTGGACCAAGACACTGCATACCAATTTTCAAGTCAATCGGACCAACGGTCAGGTGGTCATAGCCCTATTTATGTTTTTTTAATGTTATAGCGCCACCTACTGGCCAATCGTCGCGATTTTTTTACTGTGACCTCAGAATGAACTCATTCACATGTGTACCAAGTTTGGTGAAGCTATCTCATTTACTTCTTGAGTTATAGCCATTTTAGTAAAATAGGCTCCGCCCACAACGTTCATTTTGCGCCCCCTAGCGACCGTGAATCAAAATTTCAACTTTTTTTCGATAATTATTGATATTCAGACTCCAGAGAACATTTTGGCACTGGTTTGGTTCCGATCGGGCGAAAAACCAGGGTTTAGTTCGCAAAAGTAGTTTTTCGACAAAATTCAAAATGGCGGAAAATCTATCATGGCGGAAATGAAATCGGAGATATACGTTTTTTACTTCAGGTTTCCAGCTTTCCAGAGATATAAGACACTTGAGTCTACGACTTACGGTCTAGAAGTTATGAGCAGTTTCGCGCAATTGGTTGCTATAGCGCCACCTTTGGGCCAATCGGGCTCATAATTTGATAACCTCTCCTCGATTTTTGTACTACCATCTGACAAAGTTTCAAGGCTCCAGCACTTACGGTTTGGGCTGCACGATGCGTTTTACGGCGGAAGAAAAATAATAATAATAATAATTAAAGCTGCAAGCAGCATTTAGCGGTGTTCAAGCAGTTAAGGCATTTAAGATTTTTAACCACACAAGCATCAAAAGACATTACGTTTTATGTAGCAAGCATTTAACCACTGATATCATAGATGGAATAGACCATGTTTTAGCATGATTTACCATGATATACCACATTTTAGTGTGATTTTTCATGATTTACCATGTTCCAGTATGATTTACCATGAATCTAGCATGATTTACCATGATTTACCAAGTTCTAGTATGATTTACTACGTTCTAGGATGATTTACCATAGAGCAGTGGTTCCCAAACCTGTCCTGAAGGACCCGTTTTCTCTGTCTCTCTAATCAATCACACCTGATTCAACTCATCAGCTCAATAACCTATGTGATTATGAGCTGATGAGTTGAATCAGGTGTGTTTGATTAGGGTTCCCAACACTGCCATAGAGTACCGTGATTCTAGCATGATTTACCATAGTTTATCATGATTTACCACATTGCTAGCATTGATGTGAAGTGTCAGTACAAATGAAGTGATAAACTCTGACAAAATATGATTGTGTTATAATAGTAATTGTTATACAAGTGATTTTATAGTGTCTAAATATGAATGCACCTGTTAAAAGACTTCATTAATAAGTAGAATGAGCCAATAAGTGGTCTTCTACTGCCCTCTGCTGGCCACTTTCATTTTGACAGTTTTTCCATTTTAACTCCTTTATGCAAGCTTACACACACACACACACACACACACACACACACACACACACACACAAAATCATTATGAAAATATATTTGAATGTTATTTCATACATGTCTTTGCAAACTATTAATCAGATTATTCAGAATGTATTCAGAAACATAGGACTACACACACATTCTGTTGTAGATACAGAGATTTGAACTATGTCTCATTCAGGATTCACATTTGTCAATGTGACAGAATTGTCAATAGTGATACTTCAATAGATGAAATTAGACTTAATGTGATTGTAAATGTTAAAATAGTAATTTTATAAAGTCTAAATAGTAATTTTGTCACACTACTCAAGTATAATTCATATTTTAAACAGCAGGGGGCAGTAAAATACTACTTATTGGCTTAATATGCCATTATATTCATTTAATTTTCCCATTTTTAACTGTTATAGAGGCAAATCTTGTCCGATCTGTCTGAAATTTTTCATGATTGTTTGGAGTCATATGGCACATGTTCTGACTTGTTTTTAAGAAGATCTGAGCATTCATTGAAGAGATATAAGCTTTTGGGGACACTAGGTCATGGCTACATTGTGAAGTGACCCTATTATAGCCATCCAAATGAAGTTGTTCAACTTTTTCTGATAATTATTGATCTAGAGAGTCCAGAGAATTGTACTGCACTGGTTTTGAACATTATGATATGAACATTACATGATAATAAATGCAAAACACCATTTACAGCAAATACAGGCAATTTACCATAGGAAATACATTGTTTAAAAGCTTTTTAACAGTTATAGCGCCACCTATGGTCCGATCTCCATAAAATTTGGCATGCTTTTTAAGGATGTTATGTCACATATGCTCACCAATTTTTGTGAAGTTCTGAGTTTTCGTATAGGATTTATAGGCTTTTGACTATATTTTGCCACGCCCATTTTATAAATGACCCTGTTATAGCCAACCAAATGCCAAATTTCAACTTTTTTTGATAATTATTGATCTAGAGAGTCCAGAGAATTGTCCTAGACTGGTCTGGTTCCGATCGGGCGAAAATCCTAGGACTAGTTTGCAAAAGTAGGTTTTAAACATATTTGTGAATATTTAATGAACGATTTGATTGACAGCAATGGTTCTAGAGGCAAAGTTGTTCAGCATGAGGAGATCTATCAAATGATATGCATTTTGTGGGGATATGTGCCACACCACGTGATTACAGAGCCGTAAAACTCGTTAGCGCCAACTAGTGGCCGATTTCTTTCAAAACTCTTACAGACCTCTTGGGCCATGAGTCGAACATGCCCATCGAGTTTCGTTCCGATCGGCCTCCGTTAACCTCGTCTCACAGGTGCTCAAACTTCATTGGCCGATGGGGGCCATGTTTTTTGAGATAAGCCAATGTCCTTTTATACATACATGGGGCCTTGGACCAAGACACTGCATACCAATTTTCAAGTCAATCGGACCAACGGTCAGGTGGTCATAGCCCTATTTAAGTTTTTTTAATGTTATAGCGCCACCTAGTGCCCAATCGTCGCGATTTTTTTACTGTGACCTCAGAATGAACTTATTCACATGTGTACCGAGTTTGGTGAAGCTATCTCATTTACTTCTTGAGTTATAGCCATTTTAGTAAAATAGGCTCCGCCCACAACGTTCATTTTGCGCCCCCTAGCGACCGTGAATCAAAATTTCAACTTTTTTTCGATAATTATTGATATTCAGACTCCAGAGAACATTTTGGCACTGGTTTGGTTCCGATCGGGCGAAAAACCAGGGACTAGTTCGCAAAAGTAGTTTTTCGACAAAATTCAAAATGGCGGAAAATCTATCATGGCGGAAATGAAATCGGAGATATACGTTTTTTACTTCAGGTTTCCAGCTTTCCAGAGATATAAGACACTTGAGTCTACGACATACGGTCTAGGAGTTATGAGCAGTTTTGCGCAATTGGTTGCTATAGCGCCACCTATGGGCCAATCGGGCTCATAATTTGATAACCTCTCCTCGATTTTTGTACTACCATCTGACAAAGTTTCAAGTCTCTAGCACTTACGGTTTGGTCTGCACGATGCGTTTTAGCGGAGAATAATAATAATAAAAATCAGTACAAATACAATAGGTTTTCAGCACTTCGTGCTTGAACACCTAATAATAAAAATCAGTACAATTACAATAGGTTTTCAGCACTTCGTGCTTGAACACCTAATAATAATAAAAATCCTTACAAATACAATAGGTTTTCAGCTATTCGTGCTTGAACACCTAATAATAATAAAAATCCTTACAAATACAATAGGTTTTCAGCACTTCGTGCTTGAACACCTAATAAAAATCCTTACAAATACAATAGGTTTTCAGCACTTCGTGCTTGAACACCTAATAATAAAAATCAGTACAATTACAATAGGTTTTCAGCACTTCGTGCTTGAACACCTAATAAAAATCAGTACAATTACAATAGGTTTTCAGCACTTCGTGCTTGAACACCTAATTATAACACTTAGGGCCATTTTGCATAATGAGTAATTTTACGTTTAGTAGGCCTACATTTTGCTGACTACGTATTTAAAATATTATTTGAGTAAAAGTACTATACTTATGTAATTAAACATGTTTTCATTATGGTATTATTACTTTTTCTTTAGTAAAAGATCTAATTACTTCCTTCCTTCACTGGTAATATAAGATAACAAGGTTTTGCCAGTGACACTTTTGATATATTTATTAGTTATTTTTTATATAACGTGACTAAATAAAAAGACAAAGTCATTAGTGAAGATCATGCAACAGTAATTAGAACATGTAATGCAAACTAGGGCTTGGCGATAAAACGATAACTATCGCGATATAATTTTTCTCGATAAAACGATATCAAGAGTTCGATAAATGTTCGATAATGCTTATGCGCCAAAAGGGTAACGAAACTCATTTGAACCGCGCGCCACACGGACCATTTATCCGCTCGGTTCAAAGTCCAAACGGCAGCGCAGCGCGAGCTCACTAGAGCCAAAGAGTATAGAAGAACAAGAGGCGAAACGTTCCATTGCAACACCAGCGCCCAGCAGCAGCGCTGCACTTCCGCCATTTTGGGGTGAAAGCGACTCGGCAGTCCGTCCACTAGTGTTGATGTGTCGTTCGCGAACGAGCCGTTCTAAAAGCCGATTCTTTGAAAAGAGCCGGACTTCCACTATCCACTTGCTTTTTGCTGTCGCTATGGCAATATCAGCTGCTTTGTAATTTTTTTTTTTAAAGTAACGTTACATTAAAGATCAAATCCAAGCTGAATGATGACAACACAGAATAACGTACAATCACTAGACTAGTGATCATCAAATCCCTTTTAACAGTTTATTTCACAGACTTAGACAAGTTTTCTACTTTTTTTCCCACAAAACACTGAATTAATACCAACATATAAAAGTAAAGGACATGCTATATCAGATAATTGGGAATGTTGGACAATATTTATATATAACAGCAATAGAATAGCTTTACAGTCCACTTTTTTTTTTTTTTTTTTTTTGCAGTAGCTACTAGGTTGTGGCTATATAGTCCAGTCATTTTATGAAAAAAGGTTGAACAAATTGCAACAGAAACAAACTCAACTGATTTTGTATCCTCAATATGCCCCGAAGCCCCGAAGAAGCCCTTTAGGGGAAAGTTTCGAAAAAGACCCAAATATAGCCTATTCATATGCATATTCATTCTCTTTCTCACGTGAATAGGGTAAAAATTTTAACCTTTAAATACCATGATGAAAATTACTGAGTTGATTACTTACATCAAGATAAACAAAAAATGTATTACAAGTTTTTTAAATTGTTTGTTAACATGGACAAACGGTGCATAATCTAATTACATATGTGCTAATTTGCATAAATACCACAAGCAAATTTAAACATTGGCTATAGCAGGTGAAAATGTCTTGTTGAATCTTGTTGACATATAACAGTAAAAGACTTTATGTTAAGGTCTGAATGGAACACATTTAGGCTACCCATGAACATTAATACATAGAGGCAGGAAGAACTTATTGCAGAGATGGGGTTTGGGCATTGAGTGCATTGTGTACGTAACTAGATTTTTTGATCCAGACACTTTTTATTTTACCTACCTCTTGTCTTCTGCATTCTCCGAGTCCTTACCCATGTCTCCTGTTCTTCCCTCAGATTTATCCCCCAGAAACAGTCCCACTGACCCAGCCCCATACCCCATAATAATAATTAATAAAGGCTGGTTTCTAAAGTACTTCTTCCTGCCTCTATGTATTAATGTTCATGGGTAGCCTAAATGTGTTCCATTCAGACCTTAACATTAAGTCTTTTACTGTTATATGTCAACAAGATTCAACAAGACATTTTCACCTGCTATAGCCAATGTTTAAATTTTCTAGTGGTATTTATGCAAATTAGCACATATGTAATTAGATTATGCACCGTTTGTCCATGTTAACAAACAATTTCAAAAAACTTGTAATACATTTTTTGTTTGTCTTGATGTACAGTTAGTAATCAAATCAGTAATTTTCATCATGATATTTAAAGGTTAAAATTTTTACCCTATTCACGTGAGAAAGAGAATGAATATGCATATGAATAGGCTATATTTGAGTCTTTTTCGAAACTTTCCCCTAATGGGATTCTTCGGGTTTTTTTTTTCCTTACTCAGGACATATTGAGGATACAAAATCAGTTGAGTTTGCTTCTGTTGCAATTTGTTCAAGGTTGACCCCCATTTTGGCTTAAAATGACCGGACTAATACGCCAATGCCCAAAAGTCAAAATATTATTAGTAAGTGGCAAGAAATGTTTTACATATAAATGTCCATAACTCCAAAACGAAATGAGATATTTTCACCAAATTTGACATATAGTGGGATTGTGCCTCTTGTTGGCGCTATAATAGAACAAAACATGAAATTGCCATTAGTATTGTGATATAAAATGCTATACTTATTGAACGCATTAGCATATTGTTACGAAACTCAGTATGAGTCATCGGCACCATGCCTTGACGGTACTCAAAGTTTCGGGGCAGCGGGGAGTTACAGGGAGTGATAATAATGAAGCAACAAGGGTATTTTGGTGTAATGGTGTATACAACACCAGACCAGCTGTTACAAGCGGGTTATACAATCACAGAATAAATCTGCGGGGCGAGCGAAGTGCACAAGCACAATAATAGGGCAGACAGCTGAAACAACTGCATACTGAAAAGACGCAGAACACAGAAGGTTGTGCTATAAATGCAGGGTTTCCCGCAGCACTTTGTAACTAAGGCGGCCGCCTAAGCAACACATGCCTGCCGTGTTTCTGTTAAAAGAACTTGTTTTCTACCCGGTCTTTTCAATAGTAGCTGGCAGCCATGCGCGCGCGCTCTCTAACTTACACTGCTGAAGAAGCGCGGATGATCTGAAAACACAGACAAGCTGGAGTTCAGCAATCTTCATTTGAGATTTTCAACTTAAATTGAAGTGTCATTCAGTCGGTCTGTGTTCTGTCACGAGCCGCTTGCGCTGTTTGTGCAAACAAAATGCAGGCTGATATCCAGCAGTGTTTTTAATGTTGATGCAATGTTTCCCGAATATCCACACGATGTCAAATGTGACATTGATTTTATACAACAGTTAAAAACAAAACAAAAGGGTAACATTAAGTGATTTACTACATTTAAAACAGTATAGTCAGGCTTATTATTTAACATTGCCTATTTATTGAACATTGTTTTATTTAAGGAATTATTTATTTTTTAAAGGTATTACAAAGGTAAAAAAATGAAATGGAAAAATTGATTAAAGGGGGCAAATATTGTCCCTTAATGGAAAAGGTGTGACTGCAGACTAAGTGGAAGAGGCCTAGAGAGAATAATTATTATGATTATTAAAAAGATATAAGACTCAAGTTTCAGTATTTTACTATATCCATTGTAATTTTATGTAATAATATGCTATAAAGCTCACCACAGGTATAATATTTATTCCAGTCGGACAAAACAGCAGTTTCATATTTGTGAGTTGTTTTCATTCATTAAATCCTTGTGCAAGAAAAATGTCCTACATTGGTCTCTAATTTGTTAATGCTACCATCTCATCAATAATCAGAACTATTCATGCAGGACGAGTTCGACATTTGAAAGATCACTGTAGCACGTCAGCTTTTTTATGTCCCGCCCCATCCAGGCTGTGACTGGTCAGTTTACGGAAAGTTATTATGGTAGGTTGTAGTTACTCGCACATTGTGCTCCTAAACCATTTTTCCGGTTCGCACGTATCGATTTTTAGGGGCATATGCGAGCAAAATGGCCGAACTGTAGAGCCCTGGACACCTTCGAACAGGAATCTCAGGAAGCGTCTGTGAGGGGCTATCTGAATGTAAAAGTATATGCGTCTTTCAGATCAACCGCTATAAACCAGTCCCCGGGTCGAATGTGCGCGAGGATCCGTTTTATCGTGATCATTTTGAATGCGCGCTTAGCAAGTCTTATGCCACTCAGTACCAATTGATGATACTCTTTACCGCTATGGAGGTATTTTGTCATGTCTAATGTTTTAATAATGCCATCAGAATGCAACCAAAGCACAGGATAGCAATAAGTAGATGGCTATAAGCAGAGGTGTAGTGGTAAAAAAAGAGGTGGGTAAACTATAAATTCTGGTGGACCACGACGTGGTCACCCGGTAAGGTGGGCCACTGCATACCTGTGTACTGTATGTGTATCCTGATGACATCGCTATAGGCTATCATTTCATGGTACTACCAAGGGTATCACTGGTTGTTCCCTCATCATAGGTCACACAATCACTATTTAATTAATACATTAATCTAAGTTCTTGATTAATGAAAACAGGATTCGTGCACTAGCTCTTACAGTGACAGCAGCCATATGTGTCTGTCATTAATTTGGTTGTCAAAACAACAAAACATAGCTTTCATTTTAAGGAATCAGGATTAATAGCCTATGTATTTAATTTAGTCAGGACTAAAATACTACCCAGTGTTATTTTACATTTGATTACTTTATTCAGTCTCTGTAGTATTTCTGAATACTAGTGTTAGACCTAAGCAAAAACTTTTATCTTTATTTCTCTTTATTGGTATCTTTATTCTATTGTATTTATTTGTGCTACTTTTTTCAATTTAATTCAAAGATTGAAATCAAGCTTCCTTGTGTTGTGTAAATTCTTAAGAACAAAATTACCCCATTGTAAAAATGTAATGAGTGAGCATACATTTAGGTGAGATAAATGTAATTTAAAAAAAAAAGTCTAAACTCCCCCTCAAATTAAAAATCCCCCCCCATAAGAATCACCTAAGGGGGGATTCCCCCCATTTTCCAAAATTAAATTCAGGCCCTACATCTGAGGTAGACTGACACGAGCTACGTAGTTGTGAAACGAAAGTTTCTGCTTCTGTAGAAGCTAGAGGTCTGTATGAAATCAACCTTGTTACAAGAAAAACATGTTTTTATCCGCAATCTTATGGAGAAAAACTACACTACCCATAGTCCTAAGCTTAACAGCGACGCCTCTGATTGGTCCAACTCGCTGTTAACATAGAAACGTTTACCGTACCCGCAAACGGCTATAGCGATAACATTAACTAGCTAGCTGACTACCAAAGGGAGCTTGTTGTCACAAACTTTCAGTGGTTTAAATGCCAGAGAATGCATATAATTACATCCAGTTATTTATCTGATAATGTATCTTGAATTTTACTTGTAACATTGGTTAATGGGAAAAGGTAGAGGTGACTTGTTGAGTCAGTGGAATGAATCTACCGTGAACCAAATTAACTTCAAAAACATGAAGTTTAGTACTGTTTTCTGAGCTCGCTCACTTTGGGCTTGTAGCCGAGGCCGTTTGCTGGCATCAGGAGGACGGCTGCTGTCTTGACCGCCCTTAAAATTGCCGGATATCCATTTTTACAATTCATTCATCATTACATGAGATGTAGGCTAGTTTGGGCTAGTGACTGATGAATCTTGATGCAGTCTGCTGCTTCCTGCTGGCTACGCAAGAGATTGGTCTTTTACGTGCGTTTAGCCTCCACTACATCCCTGAGCCCGACCAATTTATCGGTCTGCTGATTTTATTGGCTGTTATGAGCATGTCGCAGATATATCGGTATTGGCGTATATGATGCAGATATGCCGCCGATATGATTTTTTTTTTTACAGAACATAAAACGCGGTGTAGGGTATCTGGACTGTGTAAGGACGACTCATGCACTTATACATGTAAGAATGCTTTTAACCTCTCTGACTCTGGTTCATAACTCAGGTTGGACACCACAGAGTCTGCCCCTAATGGCGTTAATTGACACTTTCATGGCTAACTGAGTTAAAACCAAGCCTCCCCCTTTCCAACGAGAAGGAGCTTGTGTACGACACACAGCAGGGGGTCAGGCCTCAAAGAGATTATCATCTCCTCAGAGCCAGGCCAGAATGGAGACCAGAGCACATTCAAACACACACACACAAGAACCTTTCTCCAATATCCTCACTGAAAGACTTTTACTATGATGTATTTGATGTGTTTTTATGTGTGTCTGTTTGTCCATGTCACATTGGAATAACTATGATTTTATCGTAGCATAAAGTGAATTATAAATACCTTCATTATGCATTTTAAATATAACTGTATATTCCGTTAACTTTTACATAGCGTTCTTACTACCTGTAGAACACTCGTGGCGTGGACAACGCGAATATGCATAAAAATATAAAGTAAAGTGTATTTTTGATAGGTTTTACTAGCATTGAAGATCGAAATGTCTTTCGACTGTAACCCCTCCCCACACACACACACACCTAAGGAGCTTGCGCTCTTAGACAAAGAGTAATAAAAACTAAATTCCCGCCTGTGACTTCCAACTCTCCGATTGGCCAAGCCGACAGGAAGAGGCTGGATTTCTCCAAGGTGATAAATGTCGGCGCGCTCCACTCTCTCCTCCTCTTACTTCTCTTGTCCTCGTGTCATAATGTAACGTCTTACCTCCGGGCGAGCTCTTCGCCTTTCTTTTATTTGTTTCTAGTTTAGTTTGTGTTTTTCAGTCTTAGATAAGTCTCCGTGTTTAATTCCAATCGACGAGTGAAAAGAACACCGTACTGTACTGCCTTTTTGCTCATTTTCCAAGTCCCTTAAGTGTCAAAAGATCTTACAAGCTTACAAATTAAAGATACTTTACAGAGTATTTGCTTATAGGGCAGGAAACCCAATTCTTGTGGCCACAAAATTGCTTTTCCTGAAATCCTATAAAGTAGGATGATATTGTGGATCCCCACAAATATTATTCTGACAATTGAGCTAATTAATTTGGCCTGTTTTGTAGGACGTGGTCCGTGTAATTAATTACAATCAACTTGTGGTTAATTGCAAGGATACACATGCATGCATGCAGGTAAAATGACATATCATCCCTTATTGGGAGATTTATTAACATGTAAGACTGATCTAATCCAAACATGTATGAATAATTATTAATTACCAATTATTAATTATGATATGCAAATCCCCCTTGGATTAGATCCGCCCCTGAGTCTTTACAGCGGATAAAATGCTTGTAAATTGTGTAACTATATAATTTGTCCAGCAGAGCGCGCTCCATTGTTTGCTACTGGCGACCCAGGTCACTGTAGTGACACCAGCCAACCCTTTCACTTCAGTAAAAGGAGGTCTCTACTTCACACGTGTGACACGGTGTGAGATGCGCACACATTAGCTTCCACTCCACTGACAAGGTATGAAACATGGCTAGCTAGCTAATGTAGCAAACGAGTATGATAAGCTCGTTTTGAGAGTAGACGGGGACATTGTTTATTTACTTTATAGCATTGCGTCTCACCAGGTGACAACGCAGTGTTAAATCACCATTCAACAGACTCATGCCACCACCCCACTGGTACTAGTTAGCAACTTACAGTAAGACACCGCTTGACTGAACAAGACACCGGACGCGAGCGGCGCGATGCGGCAAAAGACAGTTGAATCCATTATAATCAGTGATGTTGTTCACACTGGATGCGGCGTGAGCAACAAATCTCCGACAGTAAACTGATGCCTCGTTCTGCTTTGTAACGGGCGCTTTGCCGCGTCCAGGGTAAACAGCTGTTGTGACGCGAGCAACAATGGCCGCGTCCAGTGTAGAGACAGTGTTACGGTACTGATCCACTTTTGCGACACGACTGAAGCGTGGTGTCGCACGCCTCTCCACATTTGTAAGTTGATGGGCGTTCCTCAAGTTTACCGCTATGGGCGTGGTTTTGACCCAGCGGCCAGTCTAGAACAAAGGCCCCTCGAGAGACTACTTCTATTGGATAGACGCGTCGCGTTTGACGGATTAATTTGCATAAAGATGGGCATCGGCCAGCTTTTTGACGCGCAGCATTTTTCCAAATGAAGCGCCGCCTTCCCGGGATGCTTTGCGGGCGCGTTAAAGTCGCGTGACGTCACCCACAGGAATAAAGCGGAGTGCGGCGCGACTGAATTGTCGCACAGACAAGTGGATCAGTACCGTGAGTCGCCCGTTGTGTGAGGAGAGTGAGCCGCTGCGTGAGGAAAGTGGACAACGCTTTGCAGGAGACCGCAATGATTGGTCAAAGTTGCAGAAAAGTTGCGGTGATTGGTCAAAATTGCAAGTCGCACTAAATTCACGGGGATTTGTTGAAGTTGCGTTAATTGTTGCGATCGCAACATCGCGAAATCCTGGAGGGACTGTATAATGTGACTAAATTAAAGCAACACTATGTAGTTTTTCAACCTTCATAATATATTTCCAAGACATGAGAGATGGTACATCGACTTACAATAGGTTGAATGACACGTCTGCCATAGCCTGACAGTCTCTGTATCGCTTTTACTGGCACTTTGTAACTTCGGGGTTCGGGTGGCATACCTCACTTCCCCCACCACTTCCTCAAATTCTGACGTGAGAGCCCAACTAGCGTTTGTTTGCCATCTGTATGTTGTTGTCATGGCCGAAGCAGCAACTAAAACGAAGAAGGCAAAGGTTTTGTTGGAGGAGACTAGACAAAGAAAAAGGGAGAGTGACAAAATAAAAGGCCGGACGAGGATCAATATTGGTCCAGCGTGAGCTCGCTGGCGTGAGCTAAAGGAGGAGGAGGGGTGCCCGACCGATGCTGACCTGGCCGTCATGATGTTGGACTAGTAAATATATTGCTTGCATACTATCTCTATTTTTTCGAATTTGTCATCTGCCTGGCCATGTTATGGAATCTATCTGGTCCTCCATTTATCTTCATGATAGTCATGTTTGTTTATTTATTTTTCTGGTGAAAGTGTCTTGCCTCAGGCTATAATGCAAATCGATTTTTCAAATTTGCAGATTCATCTATGGTAGCTTGATATTATAATATTGACAATATATGGTTATTACCCACCACATAAACATTGAATTGAATTAGCATATCCATTATGTAAAACAGTAGACAATAGGCTACTATAATGACGTTGGCTTGTAAACGTGAGCTACGCGATCTTTTGGAGTTTGAAAAAAATAAAACCCATGAAATTATATTCATATGACATGCTGAAATATATGCCAATGTACCTGGGATGAAGACATTTCACACGCAATGATGCTGTGCAGACGCTGGCAGTCTGCCCAAGAGGTGAGAACTCGCGAGAACTCAAGACGGTATCGGCTTGTCAACAAATTTACGTGTATCCCCTGGTGTAACCATGACAGATTTTACGACCGTAGTAGAAGACAATACTGTTTCCCAACTGTAGGGGGACCCCGAGAGCAAAAACTACATAGTGCTGCTTTAAAAGACAAAATCATTAGTGAAGATTATGCAACAGTATTTAGAATAGAATAGAACATGCAATGCAAACTAGTTTGGTTACAGCTCAAATGACCATTCTCGTTCTATCATTCACCCTGCCTCCATTACACATCTTTGTCACACAAGTGTTTGATCACCACATTTGAGTGATAATTGGAAAACATGTGTTTTATATATATATTATATATACATTCTGTTTATGTACTGTATTCTATATACAGTACCAGTCAAAAATTTGTACAAACGAATGGGAAAGTGTGTCCAAACTTTTGACTGGTACTGTACTATAATAAACACATAAATAATATTGCTACTGTATTATAATACACACATAAATAATATCGGCCGATATATCGATATCAGGCTTTTTTTACCCCCTAATATCGGTATCGCCCCCCAAAAATCCATATCGGTCGGCCTCTAATAAGTAATTGTAGCCTAAATCATACAAAATAAATGCCATGATCACTAGATTTTATACCGGTGTTAATATAATGATTTTGTTAATGGTGATCAGAAACCAAATATTGATAATGTGGAAGTTAATGCCTTTTGCCTTGGCATGACTTCTCACTTTTTGCTGAAAATACAAAGGCAGAGTACAGTAACTTTAAAATAGTGGTCAAAAGTCAAGTTTGAGCTCAAGATCTTTTTATGTAGATAATTTTATTACTAAATATCTAATTGCCAGATTTCCAGTGTCCTACCTATAATTAAAGCTGCAGTAGGGAGTTTTGAGAAAACGTTGACTTAGCCTTTAGAAATTGTAGTTCATTCTTTTATTACATCTAAGCTTGACTACTGCAATTCTTTATATATCGGTCTCCCCCAGACTCTTCTTGTCCGCCTACAGTTAGTGCAGAATGCAGCGGCAAGGCTTTTAACGGGGGTGCGAAATAGAGAACATATTACTCCGGTACTGCAATCCCTACATTGGCTACCGGTCAAATTTAGGATTGATTTTAAAATTCTCTTGTTTGTTTACAAGGCATTGTCAGGCCTTGCCCCCCAGTACATCAGTGATCTTATAGCTCCTTACTCTCCTTTTAGAGTTCTCAGGTCCTCCGATCAACTACTTTTAAAGGTACCTCGTTGTAATTTAAAATCAAAAGGAGATCGTGCTTTTTCCGTGGTAGGTCCCAAACTTTGGAATAGTCTCCCATTCCATGTGAGGTCAGCTCCATCGATTACAACTTTTAAGTCTTATTTAAAAACGTATTTATTTTCTTTAGCTTTTGAATAAAGTATGTCTGTTTTGTTGTATGACTTTCATGTTATTATTCTGTAAAGCACTTTGGGGCAACGTCTGTTATTTAAAAAATGTGCTATATAAATAAAGCTGCTTGCTTGCTAGCCTGAAAATTTGAACAAGCACAACTTACAGGTCCCACCCCCTTGCTCTCTGCTGCGCTACAGCCCTCCCTCCACAGCTCCTCCCCCACAGCGGAGCCTGCCGTGAACGCGCAGGCTAGTAAGCAGGGCCACCGATGACGGCGGATAAACAGTTATGGCACATTCACTAATAGGGACGAAACATCAACAATATGCTTTACATTGACTATGGCCTGCTCTGACTACAAACTTGGTCCTCAAATCATTATGTATTTTGCAATACATGTAACTTTATAACGTTACACTCTTTCTATAAGTTATAAATAGCTAGTAAGATAACGTTAATATAACGGTAACTAACGTTACAGTATGTAAGTAATTATTCTAGCGATATGTAATGCTAGATAAGGTTTGCTAGTACATTATTTCAGCAACATGACAAGCCAGTGAAATAGCAGGTTTCAATTGTTGCTTAGCACAGTGCGTGACATTTTATCCAAGTTACATGTTATGCGGCTAGAGTTTTGACACCGAGTCAATGGGCTCTGTCTAATTCTTTCTTTTTCGCTTGTTTATCGTCATCGGTCTTTTTCCTTTTACTTCTTTGTTTTATGTAGGGCTGGGGTAAACGATTATTAACTAAACGATTAGTTGGACGATTATTTTATCGATTAGTCGACTAATCTAACGACTAATTGGACGATTAATATAAAGATTATTTTTCTGCTGCTCAATTAATAAAAAACCATAATGTATCTTAAATAAATACTAACTGTACTGAATCATGATACTATAAGCTGGCTAACGTTAGTCTAATGTATTTGAACACCGTCATTAGAACTCTATAACCGCCAAAAACCTATTATTAAAATATTTTTTTCATCATAGATAATGTTTAAATACTAATATCAGCTTACGAGGGAAACGTAGGCGGAGTTAGTGGTGCTTCGGAGGCTGCTACTGCTGGAGATAATTCGGGAGAGGTCTGTGCCCCTTTACCGATCAGAGCGTGCGCTGACACGGAGTAAAGCCTTGTTTAAACTCGACACGTCCGCACGAGCGCGAAGGTGCGCGCGGCAAAAATGACGGGTTGGGTGCGCAAGACCCCATTTCGCTTGGCTGTGTGCACGGCTTCTTTTGTAACAGAAGGATGAGGATGAACGACTTCAAGCCGAATCTGCCCGAGCATGTACGTCTCACCGCACCGGCACCCAGTTTGCGCGTCTAAATTGCAAAGTTGTTTTTTGTTAAGGGTTTGTTTACTGTGTGTGATTCATTTAATGGAAAGCACATTCACTTCTAGTTGTCTCGTCCTCCATTCTGCAATGTTTCGGTCTCCCACGTGTGGTGGCGAGCTGTACCGCCAGAAACTGTGCAAAAAATAAATAAATAAAGAAGTGTCGACGTAATTTTGACGTCGAAGCGTCGACGTCATCGACGCGCCGCTACAGCACTAGTTTTATGAGCAGGTGCCACTCGAGAAATTGGCAGTTTAGGTTATTTCTCCGCCATTAGCACAGCTGCAGCACACCGGCAATCTTGAGTTTGAACGACGGTATGCGCTGTGCAAGAGAGGGGTGTGATCAGGGCGTATACGAGCGTGATTGACACTGCTAAGACATTCCTCCTGGCTCTGATTGGTTGTTTCTGACCGGGAGCGGTGTATTTCTGCAAATGGCAATAGGACCACTGGGAGGAGCTTGATTTTTTCACAGATTATCTGTCTCATATTCTACTGTCAGGACATAATGACAGTTTTAACGAATATGTAAAAAATATTTTTTTACAAAAGTTACCAACAGCAGCTGTAATTTGGCGAGACAACTAAAAATCTTCAAAGTCCTTTTTCTCAGTTCCACACTCTAGCGAGTTAAGGTCTTTTGCCTTTGTAGGGCAGAGCTGATGTCTCATTCGATGACTGTAATAACGTTATATTCACGTTGTTTTCGTCATTATTTTCTCATAGAATTACTTTGGAAACATGTGACTATTTATTTTATTCGAATGTAGAATTTCTAGTAGAATTTGTAATAAAACCATAGTAGCCACACATTTACCATTGTCTAACTATAGACTCCATGAAATGTAATATACATTTACTATAATAAAACCATGTTTAGTTTTCATAATAGGTAAACACAGAGGTCACAAGTTAACGGTCAGGCACATTTCCTTTAGGGTTGGGCGATGTCTACCAATTTGGTATCAGACGATGTCTACAGTGAAACATCGCGATGGACGATGATATCGGGAGGGAGGAGGGGGGGGGGGTAACATTCTCATTTTCCACTAGATATTTCCTCTATATCTCATCAGCAATTTCGATTTCAGCAAAATCTGCAGCAGCTGACCACTAAGGAGCGAATGTACAGTGACGTGACAACTGCCAGATTCAAACTGTGCTTTCGCGCTATGGCTGGCGCTGAGCCAAAGACGGACGCGCTTAGTGCTTGTCATAGACTATATCACAACTGTTCAGTGTTTTTAACCACATCATGTTTATTTTAGGTTTCAGACATTTAAATACATATAATTTATAGCAAAACAATACATTTATAGTTTGTAAAATACACAACGGTGTCTATGGAAGCAGCAATAACAAACCATTCAAATATATTGCCGACGGTTTTTATTCATATCAGACACACAGTGTAAATAACTATAAAGTCAACTCTATTTTTCTCCCAGTTCACCGGCCACTTTCATGTATTTCGGGAGAAACTGATGAATTCACGCGCTGTAATAAATCCAACAGACAGGAATCTCTGAACTGCGCACAAACAAACATGACGGCGCCCATCTCACGTTACAGATCAAGATCATTTATAAAAGTTTTTTTAAACAACAAAACAAACCCACTTACACATATTTGAGAATCGGAATAGAAGATTGATGACATGGTAAGCAAGTTTGTTAATATTTATAAATAAAAGCGCTTCATCTTTCATACAGCGCTATTTTGGCTGTGGTAAATCACGTACCAAGCATGAAGCGATTTATTATTATGGTGACCATGGAAACGGGGGGGAATCGCGATGCAGGCTAAACATCGTGATGTCTGTCAGCCATCGGCCCAACCCTAATTTCCTTGATTCTAGTATTTTTCATACAAATACCATAAAAACCATTTAGTTAACCTACATTTTACCATGGCTGTGAGGTGCTATATGAATGATTTTACCTATGATTATCATGATTTAAATGTATGATACTATGGATGACCAACGGTTCATTTAAATAAAACTAGAGTCCTAACTCAAACAGTCAGAAAGTTACATTTTACCCTTTAAACATGAGATTGTTACAATTTTTTCAAATGTTACCATTTTTGTTGTTGAACATAAATGTACTTCTGCGATTCGTGCCATCACAGTCAGGGAACACAAACTTATTTTATGATTTGAAACAATATCACCCATTTGAACATAAAGAAACTAAGTTTACTTGTGCAGATTTTGATGTAGAAAAAATATTTTATCATCATAAATGTTTTAAATATTGTACCTCAGATTTGTGAAACGTTCATCTGGTTGACAAGTGTTTGTCATGTTCTGACAACAAAAGAATAAAACCCACAATTAACTGTCTGCTTTCTACAACTTTCACTCAGGAACAAAAAATAAAAATTATTTTAATGACTAAAAAACATTTATTGTGATAATTATAGATATCGACTAATATGAAAAATGTTATCATGATAATTGTTTGGCCATATCACCCAGCCCTAAAGAAATAGATATATCTATTTGACAATATAAAAGAAAATGTCTTTTGATGCATTTTCTGTTGTTGTACCAAACAACATCTAACCTTTCTTTTATCTTTTCTATTGCTTCTAAAAAGAAATAGGTTCAAGGAATATGTGTGCTGCTATTTTCTATATTTTTCATTCCAAACGCTATAATTATCTTATACCAATATTCAATACTTATATAACGTTACGCTTACATATTTTTAAAACTCCCAATTATTTTAGCAGAGCAGTTGTCGCCTTGCAATTGTAACAAAAAAGCAAGTGCTAATTTCTTCGCAATTCAAATGGAATTTCATTGGCTTCTATTATGACATCTACTGGGTTTCCATAACTCTTATACATATTTTTAAAGCTCTATGTAGTATTCTGTCTAATTTCTCAATTGACTTGATAGCAGCTCTATACAACACAACCATAATCTATAGCATCGAATCTCCAATCAATCTTCGATAGATAGCCAACAGAGCTTATTTCGCCCCTATGCATAACCAATTATATAACTCATTTTGTTAAATACCTAAGTGAAACCAACCCATTGTTTGTTTGATATTATTAAAGTACCTTTCATTAGCGGTCTCCTCCTGTTTACTGCTAGCAGAGGATGTGACGTACGTTGCGTTCTTCTTTTGAGATTGTATTGGCGGTTGACGAACAACGAAATGGCGTTTTACCGCCACCGATTGGTATGGAGTAATGGGCGATTTCGAAACACTGCTGAAAACTTCTTCTTCTTTTTCAGTGAATTTTATTGGCAGCTTGCAATCTTTGTGCATTACCGCCATCTACTGGACTGAGGTGTGATCACATTGGGACGTGAAAAAACAAACAACTAAAGTCTTCTTGCTAGTTGTATTTCTTTTAGAAACTCTATCACTGCTTAGATTGTAGACTGTTCCAGGTAGACTCAACAGGTTGCTTAAAGTAACAGAGTTCTTTGTTACCCTCTTAAGTATTTCTCTCTATTTAAAGAACTGACTATATGTCAGAAGTACATGCTTCACGGTTTCTGTTTCTGTACAATATGGGCACATTCCTGTCTCATGTTTCCCTGTAGGCTGCTGTTCAGTCCTGTATGTCCTAACCTTAGCCTGGTGAAGCAGGTTTTTAGCTTCCTACCTTTTTCCCCCTTATCCCATTTATCTTGCCAGAGTTTATGAATACCATCTTTAATTATTGTTTTAAATTCTGATTTGCTGAGTGGAACCTGTATTTCTACTTGTTCTGCTTTAAGTGCTTCTTTTGCCAACTCGTCTGCCTTCTCATTCCCCTCAATACCTGTGTGCGCTGGAACCCAAGTGAACTGTAATATTATCTTCTGTTGAGTTATCCTGAAAATCATCTGATGAACTTCATCTAAAAGATCCTGTCTGCATGCAGATTTCCCAGTCTGGATGGTAGTTAGGGAAGACATAGAGTCCGAACAAATAACAGATTTATATGGCTTCACTTCTTCTACCCACTGTAGTGCCATTATGATGGCCATCATCTCTGCAGAGAAGATTGAGAGGTGGTTTGAGGTTCTTTTTTGTATTATAACTTTATATTTAGGAACGTATACAGCCACCCCCGTTTTACCTGCTGGTTCTTTGGATGCATCTGTAAATATTTGTACTGTGTCATCATACATTACTTCTAGGTACTGCTGTACACTTTGATATACAATCCCATCTTGACTATATTTTTAGCTTCTAGATTAACTACAGGATAGCAAAAAAAACAAGGTGGAGTTGTGCTCACTGCTGAAAACTTAACGATCCTTGTGTTTTGAATCAGTGAGAGTTTATCAAACTGTCAAAGTCACGTGATTTAAGTTAACGAGGCATTGTTACGTCATAACGTTCAAAATGTTTCGAAATTTCAATGATTCACTTGAGACCCGAAGCCCCGTTCACACATAGATTGTAAAAAAAATGGACAAAGCGTCTGTGACGTCACCCATAGACTTTCTGAATAACGGTTTTGAGGCCGTTTATGGGGGGTATGGGCGGCGCCATCTTTGAAAATCTTGGGAAATCCTAACCCCGCCCACCTTCTGGCCAATCCATATATGGGTAAAAGGGCGGGCTTTGTGTGAGACTGAGCCAAGCAGCGGCAGCCTCAGCTATCTGTAACGTTATAAGATCGACTGGCAGACTAGGCAGTGTTGCCAACTTAGCGCCTATTTTAGCGACTTTTCAGACCCCTTTAGCGACATTTTTTTCAAAAAAGCGACTAGCGACAAATCTAGCGGCTTTTTAGACAAACCTCAGTAACCTCCAGATGTTGCCAGTACTGTTCTGCGAGCGCGAGCTCTTGCTTTTTCCCTGCCGTCACTCTCTCTGCGTCTAACGTTAACTTGTTCAGTGAATGACGAGCAGCAGCACATTCATGTGTTGAGCGCGCGCCAGTTTTTTTGTTTTTCCACGGAATTGTCATTTATCTGCTTCTCTTTTTTTATATTTAAAGAGTTTTGTTTGACCATTTTAATGGTCAAACAAAATGGAGATAAACTATTCTGAGGAAAAAAGTCGTCTGTGACGTCACCCATAGAATTGGACTTTATAACTCGCAATTGCGAGTTTATATCTCACAATTCTGACTTTATAACATGCAATTGCGACATTATGTCACAACGTACTGTGTTAGCTGGGTGCCCAGACATTTTAGAAATCCCGACCTGCTGATGTTTTACGGCCATGTCCGGAATAAAGAGTAGGCCTATGCATGATAAACCTATCTATACAGTTAGGGCATATTAAATAACATAAACCGTGTTATAAGATTTTGGCCATATTTCCCATCTCCAAGTCATTTATTTCCTGCGTGACCTGTAAAGTCACGTCCACAAACCTCTTGCGTATTGTTAGGTCCCACCACAAGGTGTCACTGTGGGCTCAATGCTTCAGCACTGCCACTCTGAGATCGATTGCTATGGCTTAGGTAAAACACGCCCCCCTCATTAGCATACAGAGCAATAAATGTATAAATAAATAAATGTATAAATAAATAAATGCATAAATAAATGTATAAATAAATAAATGTCGACATAAATACATATATACATAAATAAATGTGAAAATAAATAAAATAGAAAATAAATAAATGCATAAATAAATGAATGAAAAAATAAATAAATGTGCAAAAAATATAATTATACATAAACAAGGAAATAAAAGTATAAATAGTCATTTATTTATTTATTTTTTACATTTATTCGCATATTTATTTGTTTATTTATTCATTTATTTATTCATTTTTAATTTCTGCAGGATTGGTCCTCCATACTTATGCTACATAATTCAGTTTGAAACAAAATGTGAATGTAGAGGTAACGTTATCCATTCTTACCGTTTTTATTTTATGTAACTATCTTTTGTCATACGATGTCCTGTCATTTCTTAGTAATCTTTAATAAATTGACCGTTCTGATTTCACACATTTGATCCATGGTATTGCTTGGAAACACAACGTCATAAAAACGTAACATAAAAAAGCCAGACAATACTGTTTTTCCTGCACGTTTACTGGGAAGAAATGGCAAAACATGAAGTGCTGCATGCATATATTTGAGTATTATAGCAGAAGAGGCAGCACATTTCACGAAGATAAAACGAGTACAAAGGAGAAGAGAAAACGCAGTATTAGCTGAAAAAACGGCAAAGGAAGGTTGGTATTATATTGTATAGACAAGCAGTGCAGTATAAGACATACAGTGCAGTGTAGACAGTAGTATACAGTTAAGAAAGTAGTATGTAATAGTAGTAATATAAATTAAATATAAGGCTACTGCTAATACATTGCACATTTATAAGAGCAGAAAAGATATGTAGTATGAACAACATGTACAGATATGTGCAGTGTAGTAGCAATAACAGTATAAGAGAGAGTAGGCTTAACAGTAATCTAATATAATATAATCAGACTGAAAAGACAAGATGGCGCCGGTGTTGGCTGGCCGTCTGTTGTCCTCTTCGACTTTGCCGTTGGCATGTGTTGTTTTTCTACTCATTTCCTTTATCATCACAAATTGTAACTCCATCCTGTTATATGACCGCCAGACACTGCTTAACATTCGTAGTGTGGTTATGGACTCTGCTAAAGGTGATGTTACTGGATATAGAGCGTTCCCATCGCCATTTCCGACCAACCTCTCTGTGCACCTGTATAGGTGCCCTACGGACTTACCTAAAAGAAAGCGCCGGAGGAGGCGCGGCAAACGGGGAGGCTTTGCTGTTCGCCAAAAAGCTGTGTCGGCTCGGGAGAATGGTGCACGGCGCCTATTCTACTCGTTGGGAGGACAGGTCCATGGACGCGATGCAGGAAGGCGTTTCTGTGAGGCTCAGCTTCTGCGGCCACGCGCGCTTATCCCTGTTATTATTTCTATGCATCGACATGGGGCGAATCATAGTATCCATCGCGGCGGAGTTAATCTCCGTGACCTCAGACCACTGTGCCGAGCAACACAGTGGTAAGAGACTCATCTGTACTGAAGATGGCCCTTGTCAACACACGGTCCCTGGTAAACAAAACTTTTATTTTAAACGACCTTTTCACTGCGCAAACCCTGGACTTTCTTTTTGTTACTGAGACATGGATTAAACCTGGCGAATTATGCCCGACTGCTGAACTTTTACCACAGGATTGTAACTTTCTAAATACCCCGAGCTTGTCTGGCCGCGGTGGGGAAATTATCAAGCTGCAGACTCGGAGCCTGCATCTACAGTCCCCCACCGAGAGTCCCGCATTCTCAGACCCCTCGTTTTTCGAACACAGCGCCTCCTCCTGTTCGAAAGATCGTATAACACCCGCACACAGAGTACAGCGCACGCTTATCCAAATGCAATTAAAAACAATAGGATGCAATATTACGGTCTCCAAATAAATGATCCAATAAATATTTGCATTCCCTGCTTAATGCATGTGCCAAAAAAAACCTCATTGCGATGGAAGGGATACAATTACAGATTGACCTATCTTCTGAAAAATAGTATGTGATATTATATTGCTACAATGTTTTTTTTATATATTTTTTTATTATATTTAATTAACATTACCATGCTAACATTACAAAATCTGTTTTTTGATATTTTGAATGCGAAGCAAAACAAATCAGAATAGACAAAACACCAATAATAAACAATTCTGTACTTTATTTAATGATCACCTAAACATCATCTTGCTGTAAAGAAAAAAGGAAGAAAAAACTGTGTTCGTGACTTTATTTTTCGTCTTCAATTGCATTAAAAAAACTTTGCAAAGTCGCTTTGCATAATCATAAAATGATATGTTGCTGGGTTCGGCAGGGGCGACTCCATCGATGTATGGTGTACCCTGGAATAGCCTACAACAGTATAGGCCCGATAGCACGTCTTATGATGTTTCAAAAAGAAAGAAAAAAAAGAAAAAAGATGTTTGCAAATGTTACCTTCATGTTGCACTGCTCTGTTGAAGTGTCCCTTGAGATGTTTTTGAACTTTGGACAACTTTGTGGGTTTGAAATATATGGGGGCACAAAATGGACAGTGAAAATCACTGCAGCATTTATGACATATCTACAAAAAGTCCAAGGTTAAAAGCTAACGTTAGCTATCAAAATATTTTCGGGGGGAAGAGGGCGAAAAAACATACATTAACGGCTCAAATCTTGTTACAAACTATCTTTACAAATATTAAATGGACTATTCACATGTTCTTCACATGTTTATCCGATACAATTTGATAGGAGGCGCTGTCTCGAAAAACGAGGGGTCTGAGAATGCGGGACTCTAGGTGCAGGGGGACTGTAGATGCAGGTCTCCGAGTCTGCAGCTTCATACTACTCGGACTTGCGACTGTTTTCAAAAACACTTTTCCGTGTCGATCCTTATCTACAGGCTCATATAGCAGCTTTGAGGTGCAACTGTTTCAAATATTACTAGCTAACCCTGTCACTGTTGCTTTGTTATATCGTCCTCCCAAACATAATTCAGAATTTATTAATGAATTTGCTGCATTTGTGGGGGATATTGTTATGGCTCATGATAAAATACTGCTGATTGGTGATTTTAATATTCATGTCTGTTGTACATCTTTAACTTTGTCCAGGGAGTTTTTAAATCTTATTGAGTCTTTTGACCTTGTTCAGTGGGTATCTGGCCCTACGCATCAACAGGGGCATACCTTGGACTTGATTTTAACCCATGGACTATCTGTTTCAGATATCACAATTAGCAATGCAAACTTTTCTGATCATATGCCTGTATTTTTTTCTGTTCCATACTCTCGTCAAAATCTAAAAAATCAGTCCATGGGGCGTATGTCTCGTACTTTTACAACGCGCTCCAGTGAGGAGTTCACGGTAGCATTTCATGAGGTGTGGAACTCTTCTGAAACGGAATCCACTTTACATAACTTGGATGCGGACGAACATCTCAGTTATTTTAACTCTACTTGTGCTTCTATCTTGAACAGAATTGCTCCTTTAAAGCTTAAATTTCATAAATCAGTACCAATTCCTTGGTTTAATGAATCTGTGCGCTCTCTTAGACAGGAGTAGTTATTACCGGACACCATGTGTCAAAATGATTGATGACTTCCGGTTGACGTTGACCTTTGACGGTCCCGCCTTTTCCGTGTGCATCCGGTATCTATAGATAAGGATTGACCTATTGACCCGACCCATCCAATCGATTATGTGTTTGACAGGTTGTGCATCCGGCCTCTATTGTTAAGAGTCAAGCAGTTGACCCCGCCTATCCGATCAATGAAATGTTTTGACCATCTGGCCTCTATTGATAAGGGTTGTGGTGTTGAGCTATCTGATCAATCAAGTGTTTTAACATAAGCATTGTGCGTTTTTATGGTAGAAAGTTTGAAGCGGTTGTTATAGAACATGTATCACCGGCATTCCAGAGGCCATTGTGGTTTCCTGTGTAATGTGAGACGAAAAAAGTCAGTGTCACAGGGTGTCCCTCACCTCCCTCTGCATGTGTGTCACAGACGCTCCCCCTACCTCTGCAAGTGTGTCACGGGGGTTCTTGCCTACCTCTCCATGTCTGCTCTGATATCTGAAACAATGTTACATAAACAGGGTCTATCGTTTAAAATATTATTCAAATGAAAGTAGAGTTGAAAAACATACTGATCTTTATAAATGTATAAATGAAATGTTTATAAAATAATTTAAGTTGAAAACGTATAGTTAAAATGGTGTAAATGAAATGGTTATAAAATAATTTAACTAAGGTTGATCGTTTAAAATATTATTCAAATGAAACTAGAGTTGAAAATCATACTGATCTTTATAAATGTATAAACGAAATGATTATAAAACAATTTAAGTTGAAAACGTAGTGTTAAAATTGTATAAATGAAATGTTTATAAAATAATTTAACTATAGTTGAAAACGTATAGTTAAAATGGTGTAAATGAAATGGTTATAAAATAATTTAACTAAAGTTGAAAACATACAGTTAAAAGAGTATAAATGAATTGGTTATAAAATAATTTAACGGTATGGTTGAAACATGCAGTTAAAAGTTGTAAAACAAAAAACAGTTTCTCAGGAATGAGTTTACAATGTCTATAATAGTAAACAGTCGTGACTACAGTGTCTATAAAAGCACCGTGTCTCTATGTATGCCTATCAGTGTGTGTGTGTGTGTGTGTCAGGGTGTCAAAGCAGTAAACAATCTATCTCTGATACACGAGGTTGTATGACCAATGGTTTAAAAACACTGATCCGATACATTTTGTAGATCGTTTGAATTAAATTATAGCTAGTTAGTTAGTCTATATCATGTCTTACACTTTTATGTAGATTTTTTGTAATTTGTAGAATCAACCATAACATCGATATGGTGTCATTGTCTTCTTTATCTCTGATAGTCTACACACGGTTGAATAGGTATTTGTTTAAAAACACTAATGCGGACATTTAGCAGTCCGTTTGACAGGTTTGATTAAATTATGACACTATGATTGCGATCTGTTCCATCACGATAGCAATAGCGACATCCTGGATGCGAAGTTATTCCTTATGCAATACCTCCATCTAGTGGCGAAAGAGTACTGTTTTTCACCACGTGCTACAGGTGTATAAATAAAGCTTGGATTCCAGCCAAACACTAAAAACATTTGTCAACTACCCTTGTCTGCCGACCATTTGCATCTCACCTTCGTCAAGATGCAAAAAAGTAAGTGTTTTATATGTTATATTAATATACTGTTTTTATACATTAGGAATAATTCATTACTGGTTTAATCATTGGTTGAGTAGTTGTTGGAGTTATAGAATTGTTTTATCTAAAAAGATTGTTTTAACTATATTATTTTTATCTGATGTTTTTAACTGTTTTCTATGCTATTGTTACCTTTTATCTGTTATTTGTATCGGCTATCTGTTATTTTTATCCGCTGTCTGATGTTTTTAACTGCTTTATCGGCTATTGCAGCCATTATCTGCTATCTGTTATTTTTATCCGACGCTTGATGATGCTGGATGCATCGGTTAAAATCTCTATCATTGTTACGATATTAATTTTATACATACCCATGGCTTTTATTATGAAAAGACTAGGCCTTCCTTAATGTAGGTTGACTGTATAGTTAGCATGCTACAATGTTTTTCTATGTTCGACAATAAACAGAGACAAACATTTTTTCTTACCTTAATCGTTTCCCATATACTATTGCGGGTGTAGACCGATCTCATTTCGATGTCCTATTATAGTTCTTGGCATGGCTTGTATCATCTGTATGCTAACTGTGGTTTATGTTCTATCATTCTATGAGTCGTTGTATGACAAACTAGTTTTTCTGCAGTCTACATGGTTCTGAAGTTAGATCGGTTTGTTTTCGCGATGTTTTAAAACCTAAAAGCCTGTTTTAACACTGTCTGAAAGTTGTTATTGTTGTTGTTAGTGTTTTAAAACTGGCGCCACATAACACCCCTAGCCACAGGCATGTGTGTACTTCATCCTGATTTGTGAAATAGCTCCATCTAGTGGTTGTAACTGGTATGACATGCTGATTTGTGAAATAGCTGATTTGTGAATAAGTTAAATTTTTTAACTTAATTATTTTAATTCTTTACAGTTATTTATTTTTATTTATTTATTATCATTATATATTTTTTATTTTTGTGTGTGTGTGTGTGTGTGTGTGTGTGTGCCTGTGTGTGTGCGTGTGTGTGTGTGTGTGTGTTGGCCAAATTTGTTAAAAGAACAGCCATTTAGATTCTAGCGTCAGTTACCCTCTCGAGGCTGAAGGTTGTAGATGCGGGTTACATTACATTACATGCGTATGTGTTTTATTATTCAGAGTTGATGTGTATAAGATCATCTCACCAATTTGTCTTTCATGCATAAACAGGTTTTATATTTTCCAGGCACAAATACCCCGAACATCGAATTGGTTGTCTTCCAAGCCATTAATGACACATGTGAGAACTTTTATATTGTTTTACAAATTAAAATGAATTATTTTATTTTAACATAATTTTTAATTCGCAGTATTAGATGTCATGGATCTTACACATGTTGATAATGACGGTGAGAGTGCAGGACCGTGCGATGAACCTTTGAGAAAGGTCAGAAAGGCCGACGGTTCCAGCACGTCCGATACCACGCCATCCACACCGCTTGCCGTACCACCCCCCAGTCCTATCACCCCGCATGCCGGTTCTCCTGCCGTCCCTCTGGCCATTCTACCTAACACCCCACCGGCTACTCCGCCTGCCATTACCCCTGGTACCTTGGCTATCAACCAGTCTGCTGGTCCATCTATCAGTCCTGATACGACAGTGTTTTACGGAAAGACTAACTACATTATCGGAAGTTTAAAAATCTAAATTGAACAAGACGATTATGATTTTGTTATTTTTCTACACAATAGGTTCGACTGGAAAGCATAATGATATGACGGATTGGAATAGCGATCAACTGGAAGCATGGTCCTGTGGTTCTTGGGCGAGCGGACTCGACGACGAGGTATCGGTCATAAAAACTAATCAAACTATAGATGAAAACAACTGCTTTCACCAATCGTCGGAAGAAGATCAAGGAGACATCGATGCTGAAGAAGTAGTACCAGTGACTCGGCCGGCTGATGATGAGCATCCTACCCCTCTGATGCATGCGCTTATTGATTCAGTAGAATCATTGAGACAGCAGTTTCGTGATGCACACACCGATACACAAAACCGTTTAGAGACATTCCATGCTGAGCTTCGCGACGCACATATCGAAACACTTGGTAGAATAGAAACACTGCAAGTTCAGGTTTTTTTCTTTTCTTTCTTTTTCTTTTTTCTCTTTGCAAGTCGGCGCTGATGACTGCGGCGTGGTACAAATTACTACACAATGGTACTACAATATTTTCTTATGTGTGTTTTGTATGTAAGCATGTGCGTTTGGTTGCTACGTTTGTGTTTGCCGTGTCAATGTTTCAATGTAATTCCAGAAAATTCCATGATTAATTTGTACTGTTTATATGGGTTTTGATGATCTTAATATCGTTGGAGATTCTCAGCACTGCATAGACATGGGTGGCAATATAACTTGTAATGTTTTTAACCTTGATAATCTAAAACCATTAAATTATGTATATAATTATTCACTGTTACATTTAAACATTAGAAGCCTAAACAAACATCATACTGATTTAGCCTCTCTATTATCTAATTTAAGCTGTTATTTTGATGTTATTGGATGTAGTGAAACTTGGCTTAATGACTTTTCAAATGCCGATTCACTTAACCTTGAGGGCTACAGTCTACACATTAAGAACAGACTAAATAGAACAGGTGGAGGGGTCTGCCTTTATGTTAAGAGTAGTCTTCAAGTCAATATCTGTGATTACTATCTAGAGGATGACCATTGTGAGTCTCTATTCATCGAGATTAAAAATTCCGACAAAACATTTATTGTAGGTGTTATCTATCGTCCACCAGATTCGGATCTCAACATATTTTGCAGTAAATTGGAAGATCTATTACATAAATTGAATAAGCAAAAAAAAAAAGACTGCATACTTCTTGGTGACTATAATATTGATATCTCTAAGGAAGACCGGGCAAAGCATGACTTCATGAACACATTGCATTCCTCCTCTTTTTTCCCCACCATTAATAGATTTACTAGAGTTACACCGACATCTAAAACAATTATTGATAATATCGTGACTAACATTCAAAATGTTAAGTTGGAGACAGGAGTCGTGCAGTCTGACATCACAGATCATTTTCCCATTGTAATATTTTTTGGCTCTGGTAAATTATTCTCTCCTTCACTTTCTAAGATTAAATCCAAAATTATCAATGAGAGAAATTTACAACATTTAACTGTTAATTTACAAGCCAAGTCATGGGACTCTGTCTATGACAGTGTGACTCCTGATGCTGCATATGACAGTCTGATAAAGATCATTCAAGGTTCCATCCAGGACACAATTCCTGAGAAGACTGTCAGATGCAGCACTACCCTCCAGAATCCCTGGATTACAAAGGGGATTTTGAAGTCGATTAAATATAAAGGTAAGCTTTATAAATCCTACATAAAAAATCCCTCTATCCTAAAAAAAGAGAAATATATTTCCTATAAAAATAAATTAACATTGATCATAAGGAAAAGAAAACAAATTCACTATACGGAACTGTTAAAAGCTTCGCAAGGGGACTGCAGGAGGTCGTGGAATGTTTTAAATGAAGTTCTCAATAGGAGAAATAAATCGACTGTTCTACCTGACTTTGGTGATGCCAAAGCTGATCTAGCACAGACTTTTAATAATCATTTCGCTTCAATAGGTGCAAATTTGTCTAAAAAGATAAGTCAACCCCAGGGTGTCACTATCAAGCATTTTCTCTCAGGTAGCTACACTCATTCATTTTTTATGATGCCGACAGATGGTAAAGAACTCCACAAGATCATGTTAGACTTGAGGAGCTCATGCTCCTCTGGTGTGGATGGAATATGTAGTAGGATCATGAAGACCATAGCGAACATCATTGTAGAGCCGCTGGCTCATTGTATTAATCTTTCTTTATCTACTGGTATTGTACCCAAAATGACAAAAATTGCTAAGATAATCCCAATTTTTAAATTGGGTGACAGAAATGATATGAGCAATTACCGGCCCATATCAATTTTACCCACTTTCTCTAAAGTATTGGAGAAGGTGGTATACAATAGACTCAGTGGTTATCTTGACAAATTAAATATTCTTGTTCCTTCACAATATGGTTTTAGAAAAAAGAGCACAACCTGTATGGCAATACTTGACTTAGTAGAACAAATGAACGACTGTATAGAAGAGGGAAAATACGGTGTTGGTATCTTCTTGGACCTATCAAAAGCATTTGACACAATTGATTTTGACATCTTATTGCACAAACTACATCACTATGGTATCAGAGGTCTCGCACTTGAATGGTTCAGAAATTATCTAAATGGGAGGGAACAGTATGTCCATATCAATGATCAAAACTCTATTTGTAAGCCTATAATTTATGGGGTCCCCCAGGGTTCAATCCTGGGGCCACTTTTATTCATTCTATACATAAATGATTTAGTAAATTCCTCAAAAATATTTAATAAAATAATCTTTGCTGACGACACAAATTTATTTACATCACACAGGAACCTACATATGCTACAAGACATAGTAAACTCAGAGTTAGCCAAAGTTGACTCCTGGTTTAAATGCAATAAACTGTCATTAAATATCAGCAAAACAAATTTCATTTTATTTAATTCGGACAAAAAATCATCTTACTTAAAAAACACTACTCACTGCCTGATTAAAATTAATGGGCAGATGATAAAAAGAGTGTACTCAACTAAATTTCTGGGGGTCCTCATTGATGACTCTCTTAGCTTTAAATGTCATATTGACCACCTTGTAAATAAATTATCAAAGTATGTTGGCTTGTTTTATAAGATCAGACATTTTCTTCCTTTGTCTGCCCTTATGATGTTGTATAAAACTTTCTTTGAACCACATCTCAATTACTGTAATGTGATATGGTGCAACACCTTTACAAGTCATCTTAAAAAACTTGAATCCCTGCAAAAGAAAGCCATACGGGCGTTGTCTTGGTCAGAGATAAATTCCCCGACCCGCCCTCTATTCTATCACCTTAAGTTATTAAGATTAGCTGAGTTAAACGAATATCATAATGCCTGTCTAATGTTTCAAATAGTAAATAGCCTAAACCCTAGATTGAGTAACCTTGTTCCTATCTCCAGCCCACAGCATACATACCAAACGAGAATCAAACCACTTATATTTGGAAAATATCGCAGACATGTGCGCACCAGTATGAGTGTTGTTTGTAGGGGTCCGCAGATCTGGAACAGGATTGATGATGGTATCAAGGTATTACCTTCTATCTCCAACTTCAAAAGACAATTAAAACATCATTTTTTCTTAACCTATATCTAATTATTGAAAACTGTTTTTCATGGATTACTGGGACGTATGTGTATGTTTGTATGAGCGAGTATGTTGTTGTAACATATGTCATGGTACATTTTGTGTGTATTTCTCACTGTATCTTGTCAGTACCTACCCATTCATGAACTATGGGCCCCTATTTATAAGCTTTTCTTAGCTTCTTTGGGAGACCCACTTCACTCTACCCAATCTACTCTGTATCTTTAAAAACTGTATTATTGTAATGCTTGAAGAGGTACTGTGAATAAAATAAAGATGCGCAGATCGAAACACATAGTAGATTATCCTCATTTAGCCGAGATCTTCGCTACTCTCAGCAGGAGATACATGATAGAATCGATACGCAAGATCGATTTATTCGAAATTTGGGTGACGAAATATTTCGTCGTGTCAATAGAAACGAGCACATATTCGCCGAATTCCATCGCGAACTGATACTTTTGATTCATCATCTTCTTCTCATTCTCGTTGAACAGTCGGATGAGTAAAAAAGAGTTGTGTTATCAAATCACGCGTTTCATTTATTTCTATTTCATGTATGCTTTTTTATACTTTTTACATATACTCTAATTTTGTACTATTTCGTGTATGCTTTTTATATTTCATGTTTTGGTCTGAAATCTAAAATGGAGGGTGCTAAAAGCTTTGACGCGGACGATACAGAACTGTCACCGGACGAAATCGAAATGCTAAGTATGCTTCCGAATTCTTTAGAAGACTATTTGGTTAATTTAAAATCTTCGCAACCCGTTGCTAATTTGGATCTTTTCGAATTAGCTGTAAATCCAAATATGAATTTGTTCGATCCTGTTGTACAATTCGCCGGTGTTTTAAACAACCAACCATCGCAATCACCAGAGCTCCCTGACGGTAATGATACATCACAACCATCGACATCAGGTAATGTTGATTCTACTACACAGCCTCGATTAAGCCGCACCGACATCGATAGATTGATTCGCGATGGTGGGGACGTTAACGGATATCATGTTTTACCACAACCTCGTTTCAATGGCGTAACGCTAAGAAGGACTATGAATCTGAGAGAGATTAACTCTACAGATTTAGCCTCTTATCATACTTACTTACACGACATGTTCGCAGGGATTGTTAATTTTGCTAGAGAATTCGACCAGAGTGATCCCGTAATCAATATTACATTGTCAGCCCCCAGTCTCCAAGAACCCGTCAGCGGGATTTTAACTTGCGGTAATAATTATGACATAGATCTGTTTTTTGATCAAATTGAAAAAGTTTTACAGAGCAACAATCGGATACTATCTGACCAGTCCGTTGAAATCGACGCGTCTGTAGTCTTTAACCGACAAGGCGGGGATCGAATTAAACTAACAGATCTGGCTGTTGATGAGGTGATTAAAAGAAAAAAGACAAACTTATTCTGCCCAGCAAATATTTCAAATAATTTGTGTTTCTCCATCTGTCTCGCCCGTTTTCTTAGCCCCCAATTACCCGAGAACGAGTTAGAAAAACTGGCTACCGCTATCCAAAACAACACCGGCTTCTCAATCCAAGATCGAATCGGTCTTGACGACATAGCATCGTTTGAACGTGCGCTAGACATTAAAATTGTCGTATTTCACAGATCTGATGCTATGATCGTAGAAACGTTAAATTCTGATGAACCCCACCCAAAAACAGTTTTCCTATACATCCACAAAGATCATTATTACATGATACTGAATTTGGAGGGATTCATGGGTTCTAGATACGTGTGCTCATTCTGCTATAAAAGTTATAGCTGTCGTAGAGACCATCGATGTAAGCATGTCTGCAACATCTGTTTCGACGCCGATTGTTACACGTTCCCTGTAAGAATCATACATTGCCCCGATTGTCTGCGTTACTGTAAATCTGCCTATTGCTTCGAAATGCATAAAAAAAACTCGCCTGGTTGGGGGTTTCCGGTTTGAACATGGCGACAGCATAGTGAAGCAGCTCCCCGATAAAAGATCAGAGTCTGCCCCCTAAACCTAAAGCCTGAGTGTAACATAGATGATTTAAAGAAGACAATATTGGGGACTCGAGATATGTCAAGAAGGAAAACCAAAAGGAAAGCTGGAAACATTAAGCAACGCGGGAACGAGGACGACGAGCAAGTGAAGTTAGCATTTGAGCTAGCGGAGTTGGAGCCGGAGTCAACGGCGGAGCTAACATCCGGAACAACGCAAATACAAGGGAAAATGTCGGATTTGGAGGCAGTCCTGCGGGAGATAAGGGATTTTAAGCGTGAGACAGCAGATGGTCTAAACGGCATCAGAGAAGATCTTAGAACGACGAATGTAAGGATCGATGAAGCTGAAAGACGAATCGGTGAAACGGAGGAGCGAGTTCTGAGCATTGAGGAAATCACATGTGAGCTCATCAAACTCCACAGAAAGATTGAGGATAAACAAATTGATCAAGAAGGAAGGGCCAGAAGAGAAAACATTCGTTTACATGGGATCAAAGAGGGGGCCGAAAAGGATGCAGAATCAGTGGGGGCTTTTGTGGAAGCTCTACTCAGAGAAAAGCTAGAGTTGCCACTAACGTACCAGCTCAGTCTGGAGCGAGCCCACCGCTCGCTAGGGCCTCCCCCATCCGAAGATGCACCACCAAGATCTATAGTGGTTAAGTTTTCAAGCTACAAATGTAAAGAGGACATTATTAAGAAGGCATGGGAGAAAAAAGGGTTCCTCTTTGAAGGGAGACGGGTGTATGTAGATCACGATTACGCACCTGAAGTGATGAAAAAGAGAAAGGAATACGCCGAAGCAAAGAGAGTGCTGAGAGAAAACAAAATCAGATTTCAAACACCGTTTCCCGCGAAGTTTCGTGTTTTCTATGAGGGAGACACATGCCTCTATAACTCCGCAGCAGAGGCGACTAGAGACATGGTGGACAGAGGATTTCAAGTGCGTATGGTCAAACCAGCGATAGATCCACTGGAGAGGTCCCAGCGTCGGATGTGGAGCTCCACCCGGGGAACAGGCAGACAGGACCAGGCAGGGACTTCTAATTTGGGATACAAGGAGAAACTACAAGCCTTTAGAAGATCTAGGGAGACTGCACAAGAGTAGGCCCATCAAACTACAGTAACCGGCAGTAACGTTATACTAGGGGGTTAAGACATTTTCTCAGCATTATGTTTTCAGCGTTGAATAAAAAGGAACTAGGTGAGCAATTTTTTCGTTTTCAGCGAACGATAAGTGAGGATTTATTTTATTTTTATTTTTTCTTCTTGAAGTTGTAATTGGGGAATCTGTGTATAGAAGTGACTGATGGGAAGGACCATAAATGGTCATGAGGGCCCCCTAACTTTCAGGGGATTCCCCTCAGAGCTTGGTGTGAGCTCAGGAAAGGTTGAAGACTGTAAAACCTCAGGTTTGGAAACAGTGAGAGTTTTGTTTTGTTCTAGTGTACTTTTTTGTTCACAAAGTTCGTTTTTTGTAGCACAGGGGGTAGAGACATTGATCTTAAACAATAGTGGTTTGGTAAATGACAATACAAAATAGTACATTAAAAGTAGCTTCGTATAATATTAACGGTTTGGGTAGCCCTGTTAAAAGGAATAAGGTAATTAGTAAAATGAAGAAAGAAGAAGTTGGGATACTTTTTTTACAGGAAACCCACTTAACGGATAAAGAGCATGAAAAGTTGAAGAGAATGGGTTATAATCAGGAGTTTTCATCATCTTATAAATCAGGCCGGAGAAGAGGGGTATCAATACTGATATCAGGTAGAATTAGTTTTGAAATGCTGAAGATAATTAATGATAAAGAGGGCAGGTATGTTTTGGTGATAGGCAGATTGGAAGGGGAATTAGTAACCTTATTAAACATTTATGCCCCTCAAGGATCAGATTGGGAGTTTTATAAACAATTTTTTGATCTGTTGACAACGGAGGCAGTGGGGATGCTAATTGTAGGAGGAGATCTTAATCAGAGACTTAATGCACAGCTAGACTCATCAGGAAAAGCACAGCAGAAAAACCCTATAGGCAAAAAAATTAAGAAGATAATATCATATCTGGGAATTGTGGATATTTGGAGGGAACTAAACCCATCTAAGAGAGATTATACCTATTTTTCTGTACCACATTCGGTGTATTCAAGGATTGACTATTTTTTTATTTATGGAAGAGATAGATACAAAATAGAAAGCTGTGATATTGGAGTGATGGACCTGTCTGATCACTGTCCAATATTCTTAAATATAATGTTGGGGACAGAAAAGAAAAAAACAGTATGGAGGCTGAACTCAAGCCTGCTTAATGGTCAAATGAAGGAGGAAATTGAAAAAGTGATCGGTGAATATGTGGAGCAAAATGACAATGGGGAGGTTTCTCCATCAGCACTGTGGGACGCATGCAAAGCAGTTATGAGAGGGAAATTGATAGCAAGATCGGCATTTAGGAAGAGAAAGAAACAAGAAAGGCTTAAAACTCTACAAAGTGATTTGAAAAGATTGGAAAAAGAACATAAAAACAAAGTAGATAGCAAAATTATGGCTGAAATTAAAATGAAAAAGGTAGAGCTTAATGAGATTTTCTCACAAGAAATTCAGAAGAAAATGATTTATACTAAACAAAGATATTATGAAGCTGGGAGTAGATCTGCAAAATTACTGGCATATAGGCTTAAAAAACAGGAGACGGGAAGACATGTTTTCAAAATTAAAGATCCACAGACGGATTCTGTGGTTTATAAAACAGAAGAAATTCATAAGAGTTTTGAATTTTACTACAGCAGGTTATACTCCCAGATACATAATGACAATGAATCCCAGGTTGATGAATTTTTAAACAGATTAAATTTACCACAAATAACAGAAGAGCAAAATAATTCTTTGGTGTCAGAAATAACGGCGGAAGAAATAGACTTAGCAATTTCTAAACTCAAAAATAATAAAAGCCCTGGTGCAGACGGATATATTTCTGAATGGTATAAAATGTTTAGAAAAACTTTAATTCCACTATTACACAAGACTTTTAATTGGATATTAAAAGGGGGAGCTATTCCTGATTCATGGAGGGAAGCAATCATATCAGTAATTGCTAAGGAGGGCAAAGATAAAACCAACTGTTCAAATTATAGGCCTATAAGTGTGCTCAATATAGATTATAGATTATTCACAGCAATTCTAGCACGGCGCTTTGAAAAGATTTTACCTGATATTATAAGTTTAGATCAAACTGGATTCATAAAACATAGACAAACCCATGACAATATCCGCAGAACGTTGCATATTATGCAACATATTAATGATAAGAAGCTAGAAGCCTTAATAATGGGAATGGATGCAGAAAAAGCATTCGATTCCGTAAGGTGGGATTTCTTATTCCGGGTAATGAGGAGGTTTAACTTTCATGAAAGGTGGATTGAGACCATTCGGGCTATGTACACAGGTCCTATAGCAAGGATCAAGGTCAACGGTAGCTTATCTAACATCATTAAGTTAGAAAGGGGCTGCCGTCAGGGATGTTCAGTAAGCCCCTTGCTATTTGCCGTTTTTCTGGAGCCGCTAAGCCAGTGGATAAAACAAAATAATAGCATCAAAGGTATTGTAATGACAGGGTTAGAACAGAAAATAGCTTTGTTTGCGGATGATGTCCTGATTTATCTGGAGAATCCCGATTCATCCTTGCCTATATTGATGGATTCATTTAAGGATTATGGTATGCTGTCAGGGTATACATTTAATGTCCAAAAAACTCAAGTCATAACCTTTAACTATGAACCAAATCAAGTTATAAGACAGAGTATCAATGTTAATTGGAATATGACGTCTATGAAGTACTTGGGTGTTAATCTACCAAAAGAGTTGGGAAAATTGAAATCCTCAAACTACGATCAAATAATATCAAAGATTAAAATGGACTTGGGAAGATGGAATTTAATACCGTACTTGAGTTTGGTATCAAGAGTGGAAGTGATTAAGATGAACGTTTTACCCCGGCTGCTATACCTATTTCAGAATCTTCCAATTGAGATGTCAGGAAAAGAATTTAATGAGTTGGACAAAATTATATCTAGATATATATGGCAGGGTGCTAAGCCAAGAATAAAGTATAGAACATTACAATTACCTAAGGGGAGCGGGGGTCTAGCTTTACCTTGTCTAAAAAGTTATTTTCAGGCGGCACAGTTGAGGGTTTTGATTCATTTGTGTGATTCAGAATATTCTGCAAAATG
This sequence comes from Gila orcuttii, assembly GCA_026230005.1. Lineage (NCBI taxonomy): Eukaryota > Metazoa > Chordata > Actinopteri > Cypriniformes > Leuciscidae > Gila > Gila orcuttii. The sequence goes on from JAPDVR010000017.1 coordinate 16,835,768, forward strand.
GAAAGACATTGAGGGAAAACTAATTGAGGGGCTCCCGATGCAAGCTTTTCTATGTGATGAAACACTGAGGTCTCATCTGAAACTAAAAATAAATCCATGGTTGGGGGTATCGGTTAAAATTTGGTCTAAAATTGTGAAGAAATACAATTTAACGGGTCATTGTAGGTTTTTGAGGTGGATCGCATATGATATAGATTTTACACCCAATAAATTGGATGGCAGGTTTAAATTGTGGAATAATGGCCCAAAAATGTATTGGGAGGTTATCAAAAATCAAACTTTAATGAGTTTTCAGGAAATGAAGGAGGTCTATGGTCTCCAGAAGCAAGACTTTCATAGATATCTACAGCTACGTCATTATGTGGGAGAAGAATTAAAAAAAGTTAATCTTGGTTCAACATGGCCAGGGATCATAAAAATAATGATGGAAGCATATAGGTCACAGATAGAACGGAAAGATATTTCTAAATTGTACAAGATTCTGGAGGACTTGAAAGCAGACAACACAGTATATGTAAAAGAAAGATGGGAGAGGGAGGCGAACATAGTGTTGTCAGGAGAGAATTGGGGGGAAATAAATAAATATCATTGGAAAACCACAAATTCCTCATTCTGGAGGGAATATGGATGGAAAAATACACTAAGGTTTTTCACGACCCCAGCACAGAGAAAACATGGAGATACTAAATGTTGGAGATCCTGTGGTGAAACTAAAGCAAATCACTTCCATATCTTTTGGGGTTGCTCCCATATAACACAATACTGGACACAATTAAAAGTGGTAATTGATGAGGTGATAGAAACGAAAATACCAATCAGCTTTGAAATTATGTATCTTGGGATAGCTGAGACTCTAAAATTAAAAAGAAAGGACGATTAGAATTTGCTTCGAATTATGCTGGTGGCAAGTAGGAAACCAATAACCAGAAGATGGCGAAGTGATTTGGTGCCTAAAGTGGAAGAATGGGTAGATGTAATGCTAAGCATTTATAAGATGGAAAAGCTAACTGCGTCATTAAGATTGGAAGTCGATAAATTTAACAATATCTGGAAAGGATGGATTAAATATATTAGGCAACATAGAACGGATTTTGTTTAGAGACTTGAGGTAGGGTCTGAATGTTTTATGAATACCTCTTTAATGTACTATGTAGAAGGATGAAGAAAGCAAATTTACTATGCAAGGATTGTCACGGAGAGTAACACATACCAAACCCCAGTTCTAAGCAACAATTTTATTTTTATTTTTTGTTTTAGTTTTATGTTTATGTTTGGTTTATGTTTCAAAAAACGAATGTCTTATCATTAAGGGAATTCAAGGAAAAACAAGTTTTGACTGTATTTAAATATTGTCAATGATTGCCTTGTTGTTCTGTAAAATTCATATTGTGAAAAGACAATAAAATATAAATGAAAAAAAAGAATAAAGCTGAGACAATAACCAGAGGTTATGGCTTGTACCATGAAAAAAAAAAACTCGCCTCCCGGTAAGGAACACCCCGCCTGCGATATTATAAAATTTTGCAAACTATGTAACAGGCGTTATGACGTTAAACCGGGCGACAAGAAAACCAGACACACATGCGCCTTGGACAGATGTGTGCATTGTCGGGAGCGTCTGACGGGGGATGGTGAGCATCAATGCTTCATACAACCCCTACCGCCTAAGGAACTGTGTGAGAAATACATCTTCTACGATTTTGAAACGCGTTACGAAAACGGTAGACACGAGGCCAATTTTGTTTGCACCATCACATTCAAAGGGGAGAAATTTACCGCTCACGGTACCGACTGTATCGCTAAGCTAATCAATCGCTTCAGACAACCGCGATATAATGGTTACTGCTTCATAGCGCATTATTCATCCCGATTTGACTCCTTTTTAATTCTTGAGTTTTTCTGCAAAGCCGGGGTTGCGTTTGACGTTATAATGCAAGGCTGCAAATTAATTTTCATGTACGATGAGGCGTATGCCCAGCGATATATCGATAGCTACTCATTTTTCCCAATGGCTCTTGCCAAAATGCCCGCGGCGTTAGACTTAACGACGACTGAAAAAGGTTACTTCCCCCACCTTTTCAACAGGGTGGAAAATTAGAACTATTTCGGGCCATACCCTGACGAAAAGCTCTACAATTACGATAACATGTCGGTCAAAGAAAGACAAAAGTTTTGCGAGTGGTACCAGACGGTTGAGGGCAAGTTCTTTGACTTCAAGAAAGAACTGCACGAGTACGGTGTTAACGACGTCGTCTTATTACGTGAAGGATGTATGAAATACAGGGAGTCTTTCATACATTGCACCCAACTCGACCCTTTTTCGTTCACGACGATCGCCGGCTGTTTGATGGGGATCTTCAAAACACATTATCTCACCAGAAACACGCTCGCCCTCACTCATAACAAAGCGTACGTCCATCAGAATAAGACATACTCAAGCGGTTCGATCGAATGGCTCGAGTATATAAAAAAGACTCGAAACGTAGACGTTCACCATGCCTTAAACCACGGCGAAGTATCGATCGGTAAGTACTTTTTAGATGGATTCTATGAACACGATGGTATTCGACGCGGTCTAGAGTACGCGGGTTGTATTTTCCATGGTATTTTCCACGCATCCCTTGTCCAGACCGGAGTGCCCTACGGGGTTCTCAGGAACCAGTTTGACGATAAGATCGAAATTCTGCGGAACGCGTACGGTTTGCAAATCGAAGTTCTTTGGGAATGCCAATGGACCGATATGAAAAAAAAACGACCCGTCCGTGATCGAATTTATGACCGATTATTCCGCGCCAGAGAGATTGAACCCGCGAGACGCTCTGTATGGCGGGAGAACGAACGCCTATAAACTCTATCACAAAGTGACCGGTGATGAGAAAATAAAGTATCTGGACTTCACCAGTCTGTACCCGTATTGTCAGGCGAGGAAAAGCTACCCGATTGAACACCCCCAAATCATTTTCAAAGATTTTGAACCAATTGAAAATTATTACGGCCTTATCAAAGCGACCGTGTACCCTCCCCGCAAATTACTGCACCCGGTTCTCCCTTACAGATGCCAAGGAAAACTCATGTTTCCCCTTTGTGCCGTGTGTGCTCACGACCAAAACCAGACCACGAGCTGCCCCCATACGGATAAGGAAAGAGCGCTCTCCAGTTGTTGGGTCACTATCGAGCTTTTAAAAGCCATCGAGAAGGGTTATGTGGTAGCCAAGATAGACGAGGTTTGGCATTTTCCACAACAGTCAGACAAGTTGTTCGCCGAATATGTAAAAACGTTCTTGTGTTTGAAACAGCAAGCGTCGGGCTACCCGTCGAATGTTGTCACGGATGCTGAGAAAGAGACTTACATTCGTGACTATTTTGAAAAAGAGGGGATTCAACTTGACCCTGAAAAGATCAAGTACAACGCCGCCCAGAGGGCAATCACAAAATTAATTCTGAATAGTTTGTGGGGGCGCTTCTCTTTAAGACAGAACTTGCCTCAAACGACTCTGATGAGCGACCCCGAAGATTTCACCAGAATCGTTTTTGGCAATACCGACACATTGACGTATTTCTCATTCATCGCAGAAGACGTAGCTCTCGTCCAGCATAGACCGTCCAAAGAGGATGTTTGCAAGGCACGTGATGTGAATGTTTTTGTAGGGGCCTTTACTACCGCACACGCCCGACTGGAATTGTACGAATTGATGGATAGACTCGGCGACCGACTGTTATACTCTGACACAGACCGCGTCGTATTTGTGTCTAGGGATGGGGACTGGGAGCCTCCGTTGGGGGATTATTTAGGGGATCTTACTAGCGAATTAGACGATGATGACCATATAACGGTCTTTTGCTCGAGCGGGCCCAAATCGTACGGTTTTGAAACGGTCAAAGGTAAATCGTGCATGAAGGCTAAGGGGATAACCCTGAAGGCTAAAAATTCCCAAGCTATCTGTCTCGAATCCCTGATTGGTCTGGTTGACAGCTATGTGACGTTGCATGATAGATCCAAATACACCATGGCTCAGACGGAAGACATTGTGAGGAATAAAAAGTCTCTCACACTGCACAACAAATCAGTCGTTAAAAGGTTTAAGGTGGTCTATAATAAACGTAGGCTTCTGTCTGATTTCACCACGCTTCCTTATGGCTACTGATCAGATGATGCATAGAGGGGGTCAGGATGTTTCCGATTTTGATTTCAGACTTCAACACCCTTTCAGTTGTGTCGTGAGTGGGCCTTCCAACTCTGGAAAGTCATATTTTGTAAAACTTTTGTTGGAAAAAGGTTTCAATATCATTTCCATGAATATTGAAAACATTGTTTGGTTGTATGATTGCTGGCAGACTTTGTATGATGATTTACTTCAATTGTACGACATTAAATTTGTGCAAGGAATACCCCAGACTCTGAATGATGATGATTTACTGCCTGTCACCAAGACAAACTTGTTCGTGGTGGATGATTTAATGGAGCAAGCTAGCGGTAACGTGGAACTTCAACGTGTTTTCACCCAATACTGTCACCACCGCAATCTCAGCTCTATCTATATAGTGCAAAATTTATTTGCCCAGGGTAAGTCCAGCCGAACCATAAGCTTAAACGCCAATTACATTATTCTGTTTAAAAATCCACGAGACGTCAATCAAGTGGCGATGCTGGGACGTCAAATGTACCCGGGAAACACAAAATACTTTATGGAGTGTTATCACGACGCTGTCGATCGGGCTTTCGGCTACCTAATGATAGACTATAAAGCGAAAACTCCGGAGCAGTACCGTCTCACAACAGGATTACTTTCCGACCGTCAAGTGGTTTATATTCCGAAAAAAAGAAGAACGCTATAAATCACCATGTCTGCCAGACTTTGTAAACATTTGCCTGTGTTAAAACTGTTACATAAAGCCAGTCCTAAACAGCGACGTCTTATTTTACAATCGGCGTCCGACTAATTCATTTTAGCGCTGTGCGAAGTGGCGCTTAACATCCTCTACGGTACCATCCCGGTCAATAAGCAACAGTATCGAAAGTTGCAAAAGAGAAAAGCCGAAATCAAATTTGTAGTCGATAAAAAAATTGGCATAACGGCCAAGAAACGAGTTTTTAACCAGAAGGGTGGATTCCTGTTGCCACTCCTAAGCGTCGCAGTGCCCTTTATTACAAGTTTAATAGCGAATCGATAGGATGGAGTATGCAGAGAAGATGTATTTAGTTCCGCACCATCAACTGGATAAGATGAAGAGTGAAAACCCCCGCGAGAACATTCAACGGAGCGTAGAGAACGATTTGGATGACGCCATAAGAAATATTCTACGTCGCACAGACTTGAATCCGTACGAAAAAGCCAAACTTTACACCAATACCCTTACCAGGTTTTTGAACATCGTTAAACAAGGCGATCGTGAGAGTAGCGTTTTAACGCGTTTTAACGCTTTTGTTACCTAATACTGATTCCGGTCATAAAGAACCAGAGGGGGGTGTTGCTGGTTCTATCGTTGAAGACGGCAGAGCTGTGGGGGAGGATATTGTCGATGAAGTTCTGAAGAATGTCCCTTCGAGAAGCATGAAAAACAGTAGATACATATTAGACAAGATGTCTAAAGCTAAAGGTCTAAGCGCATGGAACGAATCGGGCGAGTTTGTGTTCAGGGGCAACACCATACGAGGGTCACACATGGTCGATTTGTTAAAAAAATTTACGGCCCCTCAAAAGGTTAGGGATGATCGGAGACCTATAGGATGGACAGAGTTTCTACGAGCATTTGCTGAATTAAACATCCCATTTTCTACAGTGCCGAATCAGCAGGTCAGACACAAAATTAACTCTCTAAAGCGTAAACCCGGCACCCCAAGCCCTCGCCGTGTTAGACCTTATAAAAAAACACAAAGATATTCGCCTTACGCGGTTCCAGAGTCCAAAGACACTGTGTTTAAATCACCGACTCTCAAACGAAAGCGATGGTTGGAATTTTAACGAATTTTTCTATTCAATGTATACATTAAATAAAAGACGATAAACAAAATATAATGATTTTAAGCTTTTTATTTATACGTCAAACACGTCTGCACACAGTAAATGCATGATAACATTTTATCATTACAAGCATACGGTCTTAATCTCTTCACAAATAGGGACACCATTTTATCATTTTTAATAGAATCATCAGTGTATAATTTCATCACATGGTTATAGTCATAGCCTCTAGCTAAATGATAGAGAAAAAACACACAATGCTGTCCGCAGGTATCCAATGAAAAATCCTGAACGCGTCTGCCGGAATGTAACACATCAACATCGTTGGTTGTTAGAAAGTTATTGATGCTGATTGGAAAGCGGGGGCTGTCGGGTAGATTGCCGAAGCTGTCGAAAAAACAAGACGGTCCATCTTGGGTTAAATAAATGGCGACCCAATGCTCTCCCGGCAGCTGTGCAGGGTGAGTGTTTATGATGGCCATCGACGGTAAGATCCTCAGCGTTTTTTTGGGAAGTTGATCGCATGGTAGCACCCCGAGAAAATGAATCCTGCACGTAATTTTATCCATGATAGCCATGTATCCGTTCAGGAAATCACCCCTGTCTATGGACAGTGCTTGGTTTTTAAGAGGTCTCCCCGTCGTCATCGCCAACTGATAAAATTTGCGTACAGCCGAACCGGCTTCGAAATTAGGTTGTAGAGGCTTTGCGGGGAATTGTTGTCTGTCGACATAGACGGCTAGGAACTCCAGATCGTAATGTTTGAATGCAAATGGATTTTTTTCGTAGGAACCGGTGAATGCGTCATTGTCGACCATAGCTATGACGATAGATTTTGGTAGGGTTCCTAAAAACAGATTTTCTTGATTTGAAACACGCGTCCCCTCAGGTATGGAGAAATTTTTTAGAACCACCCTATCTATGGGATACTTGGCTGTTGTCGAGAGTAACGCCTGGGCATGTCCCAGTCTCACCGGCGGTGCTACAGTGACTTTCTTGACAAATAGGGATGCCGACTCTATTTTGTAAGCCACATCATCGCACCTCATCAGACAGAATTCATCTTTTGCTCTAATTAGGCGTATTTTGATGTCTACACCGTTAAACAAAAGTTTTTCTTGAAAGAATATATCGCTATGTATAGGGGCCATCAGTTCCACCACCTTGCTCTCGCTAGTGTAGATCGACCTCTTCGTCAGCCCTGCGTTACGCCCAACTGGGTCGTTAGAATCCATATGACCAGAAGTGTCTTTGTAAAACAGTCCGGCGGAGAAAAGAGATTCCAACGAATCTTTACTATAGTTGATCAGACTCTCTATGATCCATCGATAAGGATAGGTGTTCGAACTCTGCGATATCAGACGATCGCCTAGGGTCACGTCGACTTGTGAAAATATAGTGGCTCCAGGATAATTTATTAACGCGACCCTTGCTGGATGTACGATGTCGGTTCCATTAGGTCTTGTGATTTTCAGGCGTAGGTAGAGCATCGTGTTATTTAGATCTACATAATCATCGCCGTTGCCCGGGATAAAAAACTCTAATGGGGCGGTGTCCGATATGGCGGATAAAGGGGCTACTTCTAAATAACTGTTTTTCTCAATAACCGTCTGTGTCAGCGGGACTGTAAATAAGTCCAACTCGGACTTGATGCATTCTCCCGACATACTATGCAGTAGCGCCATGCTAGAATATGGTTTTTACGAATCTCTTGACGGATGATTTTCGACTAACAGACTTCTTACGCTTTCTGCGTATGACTGGTCGCTTCTTTGGTCCACTTGTTGTTTTTTTCTTCTTCTTACCGCATTGACCACGCCTCCTCACACCCGGTGGTTTAGACATCCTCTTACGGGCCATGACCATCAGCCCTGATCCGTCTTGACCATTAGCATTATTGCTATGGGCACGCGTCAATACGTTTGAGATGACGTCGGATACTATATTTTTAGCAGCGGATTTTAGATGGGGTTTCGCGATACTAAATCCTCTTTTTAACAGAGGTATGGCCATCCTGAACAGACCTCTGAAAAGTCCTCCTAGTCCAGCTCCATACATTACCGATCCGCCGGAATAGCCTGGCAAACCCCCTCCGGCCTGATTTCGGTAATAGTCCACATAGTCGGCTGTATGGGGGTCTCTAGGATTATAGTAATAACTCATTTTTAAAGAATAGAATGATTCGCTGGTTTAAAGTGTAGTTTTACGATGACTTTCCCGTAAGAAAATGGTATTTCGCGGTTTTGGTCGTCCTTCAACTCTATGGTAATGCTGGTGATGTGATCCTTGTTTATCGATACGTAATGGGGGGAGTCGTATCTAGCAATGACTGTGTCATTGCTTTTACCGGATATATGTACGCATCTCAAAAGGGGGACGCAAGAATCGGCGACCGATTGATATTGGATGATGTCGGTGTAAACGTACAATGTGTAGAACCCACCGTTGATATCGGATTGATGAGGAGCATACGTAGTGACGCTCGTAGTAAAATCGGCTGCTTCATGGTAGTTCGAACGTCCGAGATTATCGTCCGGTATCATTTCTAAAATAGTAGCGAGTTTACCTTGGAAACTGACTGAAATGTTGGGTCTCGCAACCAGAAACACTTTGTTTTTTAATTCATCGTGATTCAACACTGCCGAGGGCGTGAGAACTTGATTTATCAAACGGATGATTGCACGAATGTTTGCGTAGTACCCTCCGCTTATTTGTAATTTCCTCGATACAAAAAATCCTGATAAGTCTTTTTTAAAAGGTCTGCTGTCTGTAGGGGACGCGTTATTCGCAGGTCCTGGGGCTGTGTGTAGGATGAAATAACCGTCTTCATCATTAAAGTTATACCAGCTTCTAGGATATTCGATTTCGGCTAGTCCCACCTCCCATTGTCCTTTCAATTCTATAGCTTTTGCTATCCTGGTTGTGTAGGCGGATATGCGATTTCCGGGGTAAACTGCCGAAGATGCATTGCACGGTAGCTTGACGTAGAAACCTTGATTGTCCATGGTAGTCCTTCACTCGTATGATCTCATCCGTTAAACGCTGGCTTGTTTTAAGGAGATTGTAAGTCCACCAGAGTTGTTTTATCTATATAACTACTGAATTTTGAAGGCCAGCCTACCCATTTCACTAAAACAAGCGTAGATTTTCCCTGTTTTTTCTGACCTAAAATCTTTTCAGCCTTAAAAGATTTGTTTTTACTCACAATTATTTTTTGCATCTCTTTTTCATAAAAAACTCCCTCGATGACATCGCCGTCGTAATCTGTGAGTCTGTAGACTGGTGGTTTGTGCGGAATGCGATCGGATACGGTGAAAAATTCTTCCGTGTAGTTCTGCTCATAACCTTTGGCGAATGGGCCTCTCACTTTAGAAATCCTGACAATGTCGCCGACTTTGAAATTAAATGTGGGTCTCTCGGTCTTCTTTATATCTCCGGACAAGTTTTGAAACACATGACCCTCATTTAGTTTGTTGACGTCCACGGGTCTCATTTTAATACTTCGGTGATAACTGACGTTGTACCCCTGCATAATGTCTTGTAAAACATCTATGTATCGTTGTGAATTTGTAGCCGTTAAAAATCTCCACATTCCACTTTTTAACGTTCTATTAAATCGTTCCACGACGCTGACTTTCAAACCGGTAGCGGTAGCGAAATGATTAATATCGTGCTTTTTCATTACATCTTGAAATTGTTTGTTAAAAAATTCCTTTCCCTGATCCGTCTGCAATTTCTGCGGCACACGTCCCTCTTCGAGTATAGACTCGAACGCTCTAGTAACCTCTACGCCACTCTTATTCTTCAACACGCGAACCCACGAATATTTACTAAACACATCTATACAGGTCGGCAGATATTTATTATCGCCATTACCCTTGGCATAGGCGATCATGTCGACTAGATCGGCCTGGAACTGCGTATCGACCCCGTACACAACTACTCTATTTCGTTTGTATTTTATAGGGGCTGTTTTGTGTGAAGTGTAAGCATCCTCACCAGACAGCCATTCTGAAACCTTTTTATCGCTTAGATGGACCCCGCTGTCTTTTAAGATGGCTTCTTTTAATCGTTTTTTACCCCCTAAGGAACCGGGGTTGGAGGGTGTATAATAAGCCTTTTTCATGAGCTCCGTCATGCTGTCGTTTCGATCGCTGTAAAAGAATAACTCGTACATGCAGTTTGAATCAATCTTTTATTAAAAAAAGTTACAGGATACACAATTTAAGTAAATGGCAATAATATAATACATGATACTAGACATGGCTATAATATTAATAAAAATCAAACAGAAAGTAAATAGAATAATATTAGTACTACAAAATCTAAGTAAAATTTAATATAATAAGGTTAGTACAAAATGGATATAATAAAATATAGAATAATTGGATATAACGACGTTACATGCATAGTCTAAGTAAAATGGACGGTGATAAAAGTAGGATAGTCATAATGACGTCACTGATAGTCGAGCCAGAAAAGAAAATCGCGACAGGCCAACATGTGTTTGTCTAGGATGTAGTCGATATACATTACAACAATTTTGTCGATGGTGGTACTGATTTCGTTAATTTTAATACCATCGTCGTCATCATCCGGGTCGTATTGTTTTGACCTCAAGGTTAGCATGGTACAGACATCTGCCACATACGTACAAGTACAGAGCATATCGGTGACCGTGAGTGGGGATTGTGATTCACACATCATATCTAAAATCTGTTTTATCATCACATCGGGTTTTTCAATACAGTGAATGCATTTGCCCGCCAAATCATCCCAGGAATTAGCCAGTCCTCTTATATACACCATTTGTTTCTTGAAATTTGCTTCACGTGTAGTGTCTTCCATAAATGGATGACCATCGTGCGATGCATCTGTAATAATCTTATTCATCAGTTTGGTCATCTGTCACTTGTAATGTCTTTTAAACATGAATTCCATAGTGTTCTTTACGGTACAGGCACCTCCCATAGCGGTGGCGTCTTGGTCAGTCTCCATTCACGATCGCGAGACCTTCCCAGAGATCGACGACGTCGTGAACTATTTCGTCGCAAGGTTTCTCCAGAAGTCCAACTCTGATTTCTTCAAGCTTAACACCAATGAATGGCTCGTCTTTTAATTCGTGCAGAATAGTCCCGACTGTTCCTTGAATCCGTTGAGGGTGAGATTTTAACCCACACCGTTTTAGCACGATAGCGATGATGGCATGAAAATAGGGTCTAAACAGTTTGGCTGAAAGTTCATCAAAATACGTGTCTAAGTAGTAGTTAGGAGGGTCAAACAGGCAGGAATGCTGCAGCTGGCTGGGGTGATCAATCTCACACCCCTCGCACTCATTCTTCAGCTTCGTTCCGATGAGATGTTGGAGCAAAACCGCGGTCGCAGCTTTTATGAGTTTGAACCCCAACACATCGAAACATCCGTCTGTGACGTCGAAGGTTTGATTAGCATGAGGCAGGGGCTGGTCGATTTTAGATCTGTCATACGATTGCTGATCGTTATGGAGCTTGAAAATTTTGAATGTCTCGTAGGGCTGGTTGTGCTCGACCCCCAAATCCTGGTCTTTGTCGTGCTCGATACTGTTACCCGGACCGTTGTCGTTTTGCGTGTTCAATGGTTCAGGGTTGATAATGTTACCCGTACCCCAATCGTTTTCAATTCACGTTTCAAAGCCTATGGGACGTTTGATAGTTTTAGTCGAAGCCCAGTCTTTGTGGTGGTCCTGCGGGTCACAGGCGTTGTCGTTGGGAGGGTCAAGAATGCAGCCGAAAGAAATTCCGCAGCTGCACACATGGTCGGCTTCTGAAGCCCTATCTTCAGCCATGGTTTATAAATGTTGCATAGAGGGTTTGGGTGCCTGAATTTATAGTCGTTGTAGTAAAGGGGTGGAAACGCCGATTTATAAACGACGCTTGGGAGGGTCTCCCCGTCGAGGTTTATGATGGGTGTAGTGAATGGTGGGGGACGGTAGACAGCCTATACCGCTGCGCACGCATCTCTCAGGGTGGAACAACTGTACTTTAATCTTGTTGTATCTGTCATGCATGTCGCACCATTTGAACATTTTGTTGATGATTGAAAAAACACCATTCAGCAGATTCAGATCACACCACTTGAACAAAAATTGCATTTCATACAGATCATGATGATCCTTGGGCAGGACAGTTCCTGACCAGGTGTTGGTGAGCTTTGTCTTGTCTTTACAGCTGAATATGTATACAGAATCATTCGGCGGCTTGTTAGTATGGTCGCCTACCACATGGTATTGGACATTCGGGGTCTCCCCGAGCCACTCCGCCACATACAAAGACTCCTCCCCAGCGCCATTCAGATCCTTCCAGACAGACTTTTTCAGGAAATGTCACACATGGGTCTTCCCCAGCCTGAAACTCGCAGACGCCGTCAGTGGTGTAGAGCATAACCACGCGTGTTGGTTTGTGAAATTTGTACCCGAATACACGATTACTATTCAATTCAATTCAATTCAAATTTATTTGTATAGCGCTTTTCACAATACATATTGTTTCAAAGCAGCTTTACAGAAAGTGCATTTCAGAAATGTACGTAAAAAATACAGTTAGTTAATCATCATGTATTAATTTAGGGCATAACATATCGCCGGCGTTGAGTTGTCTCTTCACAGGCGTCGAGTCGTCTCATCGCAGGTGTTGGGGACTCTGAAGTCTCCGTGAGAGGCTGGATACAGACTGTAGCTGAAGAACGCTATTTACCTCGGGACTAGCGTCCCGAGATAACAGCAGAAAAGCAGATGGGAAATAATTAGTGTAGCTGCTGTTCATAATATTAATGCATTCGATCTGATTCAACAGTAGTATAAGAGGCAAGCATTATGTGAATGCTTGGCTGAAGAGATGCGTCTTTAATCTAGATTACTACACATCATAAATTCGCCTTCAGTCCATTCCGAAACATCATGGAGAAAATTTTTCAAACGAACATGACCATAAGGTTTTCTCGGAGCCATAGTCAGACTTTCCATCATTCTGCTGGTCAGTCCCGTCTCGGGGGGTTGTGGGGAGGCTAAACCATCCATGCTCATGTAGCTCATGGTTCTGTTGGTTGTAGAACACACTGACCCCATTTATATATAGGGGGGTTTGGAATGCCGGTGATAGAGACACGGTGCTTTTACTTTTATAGACACTGTAGTCACGACTGTTCACTATTATAGACATTGTAAACTCATTCGTGAGAAACACTGTTTTTTGTTTTACAACTTTTTTTTTTTCCTCAAAGTGTTTTTATTGAACATCTTATCAAACATAAGATACACTTTTACAATACATTTTCTTTTTATGTTAACCCACCCACCCAAGAACAATCCCCACCTGTTGCACCAATACACATATTAATTGGAAAAGCAAAAATAATAAAAATAAAATAAAAATCATTAACATGTTTTAAAGAAGAGAGCACACATATGTACAGTATATTACTCCTCTGAAATTGAGAGTAGAGAGGGATCCACCTTCCTAATTTGGTCCAGAACCGGTTGCCAGATATCAAAAAATTTATAGGCACAGCCTGCTGTAGTATACCTTATTTTTTCCATGGTCAGATTGTATAAGTTGGAGGGTACTTGTCTTTCCATTTAAGCAGTATCTGCCGTCGAGCTAAAAGAGTAGTAAATGCTATGAGGCTTTTGTTGTTTTGATTTAAGTGAAAATGCTGCGGCACAATGCCGAATATAGAGATCATGGCATCAGGCTCTATGACTGTCCCCAAAGTGTCAGAAATAAATTTAAATATAGACTTCCAAAAAACTTCAAGTTTTGAACAGAGCCAAAACATGTGAGACAGAGTACCTGGTTCGGTTTCACATCTATCACAGTGAGGATCTATGTCTGGTTTAAATTTTGCCAGTTTTACTTTAGACCAATGCAGTCTATGAACAACTTTAAATTGAATCACTCGATGTCTTTGACATATTGAAGATGAATGAATTTTTTTCATTATAGATTCCCATACATCCTCAGAGATTCTTATAGACAGTTCCTCTTCCCACAATCTTTTCACGTGAGCCAGAGGTCCCATATTATGAGTATTCATTACACTATATATTTTACCAATGGCCCCCTTGGAGTATGAATTCACTTTTAGAACAGTGTCAAGAAGTGACTCAGGTGGTAATGAGGGGAAGTGACTAACAGATGATGCAGCAAAACTACGAAGTTGAAGATATTTGAAAAAGTGAGTGTTGGGAATTTGGAATTTAGTTTTCATTTGCTGAAAGGTTGCAAAAGTGCCATCAATATACATATCCTTTAGTACCCTAATGCCATTTACAGACCAGTCGCCAAAAGAATCATCTATAATAGAAGGAGTAAACATGTGATTTCTTACTATGGGAGTGAAGACTGACACGTCGTTAAGTGAAAAATGTCTTCTAAACTGTCCCCATATTTTGAAGGAGTGCTTAACCACTGGATTCAGAGAGTATTTATATATTGGATGAGGTGATGGCAATGTTGAGCAGAGCAATGCATGTAAAGAAGCGGGATGGCATGACAAATTCTCAAGGGACAGCCATTTAGGGACACTAGCATGCGAGTCAAACCAATATAACATAGAACGAGCATTGGCTGCCCAATAATAGTACTGAAAATTGGGTAATGATAGTCCTTTATGCTCCCGGTGTCGCTGCAGAACACTTTTACGGATGCGTGCATTTTTCCCATTCAATATAAAAGTTGATATCAGCCTGTCTATCAGTAGGAAAAACGATTTAGTTAAAAATATCGGGATACACTGGAACAGATATAGAAATCTAGGTAGGATGTTCATCTTGACGGTGTTTATTCTGCCTCCTAGTGATAGCGGTAATGTACCCCAACGCTCAAAATCTTGTTTTATAGAATCTATCAATGGAATAAAATTAGTTTTATAGAGGTTCTTGTAATTATTAGTAACCCATATACCTAGATACTTAAATTTATCTTTACTCAATTTAAACGGTAAGGAGTTAAATGTGATTAGCCTGGCTGCAGTGTTAATCGGCATAAGTTCACTTTTTTGCATGTTTATTTTATATCCTGATATTTTACCAAAACTACCAAGTAATGACAATAGATAAGGCAGGGTCTTAAGCGGCTCAGACACATACAAGAGGGTATCATCCGCATAAAGGGACACTTTATGTTCGGATTCATCCCTCAGTATGCCTTTAATAGTGTTATCGGACCGTATTGCCACTGCCAGGGGCTCAATCATCAGTGCAAATAATGAGGGGGATAATGGGCAACCCTGCCTAGTCCCGCGGCCTAATTGAAAAAAGGATGAGATGTTATTGTTTGTCCGAATTGCTGCCACAGGAGAGGAATATAAAACATTAATCCATGAAATGAATTTGGCACCAAAGCCAAATTTCTTTAAGGTGTAGAAGAGGTAGTCCCACTCCACCCGATCAAATGCTTTTTCAGCATCAAGTGACAGAATCACCTCAGGTATATCGGGTGGAGTGGGATATTGAAGGATGTTCAAAAGTCTGCGTATATTGTAGAATGAATATCGATTTTTGATAAAGCCAGTCTGATCATCAGACACTATTGAAGGTATAACAATCTCTAATCGACATGCTAAAATTTTGGCAAATATTTTACTATCAACATTTAACAATGAGATAGGTCGATATGAGCTACAATCTAATTTACTTTTACCCTTTTTATGAATTAAAGAAATAACTGCTTGTCTCATGGTTTCTGGTAACGACCCTGAGATGAAGGACTCCTCATAGACAGCGAGTAAGATAGGGGAGAGTTCTGAGGAGAATTTTTTGAAGAATTCGCTCGGAAAGCCATCTGGCCCCGACGATTTTCCACTTTGCATGGTGGTAATTGCTTTCAATATTTCGGCCTTTGAGAATGGTCTTTCCAAATCTGAGGCATATTGTTCATCAATAGAGGGCAGAGTAAATTTGCTAAAGAATGAGTCAAACAGTACTTCATTTCTACTGGATTCAGATGTATATAATTGCGAATAATACTCCATAAACCTATTATTAATCTCTAATGGATCAGTTAATTTTTTGTCGTGTTTATCAATAATTTCGAGAATTGACTGATCAACACTTTGTTGCCGTAGTTGATGAGCTAAGATTTTCCCTATTTTTTCGCCATGTTCATAAGACTTGTGTCTGGATTTATTCAAAAGGTTCTCAATAAGTTTCGTAGATAACAGATTGAATTCTGTTTTAAGAGCCAATCGTTCCTTAAATAAATCGACTGATGGCGAGTATGAGAGAACCCCATCGATTCGCAAGATATCACTTTCTATCTTTTTAAGCCTTTCCTGTTGCTTTTTCTTTACACGGGCACTATATGATATGATTTGGCCTCTGAGATAGGCTTTTAACGTTTCCCAAATTAGGCAGTGAGACACCCCTGGGGTCCGGTTATGTTCTAAAAACTCATGTATTTCCTTAGAAATAAATTTAACAAACTCAGTATCTGAGAGAAGTAATGTATTAAATCGCCACGGACGATACCCACTGCTTGTGGTAGGCAGGTTTAAAGTAATTAACAGTGGTGCGTGGTCTGATATCACTATTGCTTGGTATTCACATTTACTGACTCTAGAAAGTAAACTATTATCGACAAAAAAATAATCGATTCGAGAATATGTTTTGTGAACCGGTGAATAGAAGGAGTAGCCTCTGCGCCCAGGATTCTGAAAGCGCCAAACATCAGTCATACCGTAAGTTTTAAGAAGCTGATTAAGTACTACTGTTGAACGAGTTGGTTGCATGGTCTTGGGTGAACTGCGATCCAGTGAGGGCGACAGTACACAATTAATATCTCCCCCTAATATGACATGATGTGTATCTATATCAGGTATTCGAGAGAAGAGGCTGGTAAAAAATGCACTGTCATCCCAGTTAGGTGCGTACACATTTGCCAGAACTACTGGGGTATTGTTCAGTCTGCCCACTACTATTATATAACGGCCAGCAGAGTCAGCATCAACTTTTGACATTACGAATGGGATAGTCTTTTTGATTAAAATAGCTGTTCCCCTAGATTTAGATTGAAAAATAGAGTGGAAAATCTGTCCCACCCATCCTCCTCTAAGTCTAAAATGGTCAGATGTGTTCAAATGGGTTTCTTGCAGGAAGGCAATATCTGCATTCAGCTCCTTAAGGTGTGAGAGTACTTTACGGCGTTTTACAGGGTGATTTAGAGATTTAACATTCCAACTAACAAGGTTTATCTGGCAAGTACCTGATACATCAGTGTGAGCGTTCATTTTGTGCAATGTAAACAGAAAAGAGTTCCTTTCCCTAACCCGGAGTTAGCAAAACAAAAAATCAATTTAGTGCAACAGTAATTTCCCCAGTCACCAACTAGAACATGGTGAAAAAATAACCCCTCGCAAATAACAAATCCACACATAAAGTGCTTTTTTAGAGAACTCTAGCTCTGCAGCTTGCTCTGCACAGACATGTTAATAAAATTTTGGGATATAACCCCAATATTTCAAATTAAAATAGAAAAACAAAGAAAGAGTGGTGCTTATTATCTCCTAACATACCTTAAGACTGGTAAAATAATAATAATAAAAGAAGCATAAAAGAAATTAACTTAACTGTAGTCTCATGTCAACAAGCCTGTTATATTTTGCACTGTTGTTTATCAAACTTAAGGTCGTTCACTCATCAAAAAGACAGTCTGCTGACAATTAGAGACAGGAAAGAAAAAGAAAAAAAGCGAAGCTAAGCCACCTCACGCAGAATGTTCTTCTTAACATATGTCATGGCCTCCGTGGCGTCTTGAAACTGCTTATCCGTCCCATTATACGTGATCCGAAATCGGGCTGGATGTAGGAGACCATAGCGGACTCCCTCTCGTCCTCGAAGAAGTTTACGGACCTCGTTAAACGCCGACCTGGCGCGGGCTACACTCGGTGGATAATCAGGAAAGATGAGTATGGTTGAACCGTTATGTTGTAGCGGGCCAGATTCCCGTGCGAGGCGGAGGATTTCGACACAATCTTGATAATAATGTAATTTTGCTATAATCGCTCTTGGTTTGCCATCCATCCGTTTCGCCTGTAGAGTGCGGTGGGATCTGTCAATCAGCACGTCTTTATCCATTTTAAGAACTTTTTTAATCAGCCTTGAAACAGAAGCAGGGGTGCTGGAGCCATCTTCCTCAGCTACATTCATAATGCGGATGTTTGACCTCCGCATTCGGCCTTCCATGTCCAAACATTTCTCCTGTAGATTTTGAACATTTCCCTCTAGCTTGCGCACAGAGTTTTGTAGCTCCGTGACATCATCCGAGCATCCTGAGAGTCCTCTTTCCATGTCCGACACAGTTGTTCTGATCACTTCCAGTTCTGACCGAAAAGCTGATGTGTTGTTGGCTATCTCCTGCCTAACTGCTTGTAGTTCTGATCTGACTCCATCAAACTCTTTAGCCATGATTGATCTTAACTCGGTTTGGAAAAGTGTGGTCATCTCCGATTTTATAGAGGACAATAACTCTTCCTTCATCTCCGTCGCCACATCAATTTGTTCTCGAGTTTGCTGAGCTTTTTCATCCATCTCGGGTGTCGTGTTAGTTACGTTGCTAACACTCGGTGTGTCGGCGCTCGTCTTGTTAGCAGAGGCCTTGCCCGTATATTTGTATTTGCGCAGGTTGCTCGCCATTTACATTCATCAGGGAGTAAATCGTCTTTGAAGATGCAGAACAGTCTTGGGTAATCTTTTTGTATCACACAATTTACCAAAGCACCATTTAAAAGGGTAAAAAATAAAATTTTGTGCAGAGCTCTCTAAACTTGCAACCTACTCCATTGCCTGCTCGCTAGCGCCCTCGTTTTACAACTTTTAACTGCATGTTTCAACCATACAGTTAAATTATTTTATAACCAATTCATTTATACTCTTTTAACTGTATGTTTTCAACTTTAGTTAAATTATTTTATAACCATTTCATTTACACCATTTTAACTATACGTTTTCAACTATAGTTAAATTATTTTATAAACATTTCATTTATACAATTTTAACACTACGTTTTCAACTTAAATTGTTTTATAATCATTTCGTTTATACATTTATAAAGATCAGTATGTTTTTCAACTCTAGTTTCATTTGAATAATATTTTAAACGATCAACCTTAGTTAAATTATTTTATAACCCTTTCATTTACACCATTTTAACTATACGTTTTCAACTGTAGTTAAATTATTTTATAAACATTTCATTTATACATTTATAAAGATCAGTATGTTTTTCAACTCTACTTTCATTTGAATAATATTTTAAACGATAGACCCTGTTTATGTAACATTGTTTCAGATATCAGAGCAGACATGGAGAGGTAGGCAAGAACCCCCGTGACACACTTGCAGAGGTAGGGGGAGCGTCTGTGACACACATGCAGAGGGAGGTGAGGGACACCCTGTGACACTGACTTTTTTCGTCTCACATTACACAGGAAACCACAATGGCCTCTGGAATGCCGGTGATACATGTTCTATAACAACCGCTTCAAACTTTCTACCATAAAACGCACAATGCTTATGTCAAAACACTTGATTGATCAGATAGCTCAACCCCACAACCCTTATCAATAGAGGCCAGATGGTCAAAACATTTCATTGATCGGATAGGCGGGGTCAACTGCTTGACCCTTAACAGTAGAGGCCGGATGCACAACCTGTCAAAACACATAATCGATTGGATGGGTCGGGTCAATAGGTCAATCCTTATCTATAGATACCGGATGCACACCCGGAAAAGGCGGGACCGGAAAAGGTCAAAGGTCAACGTCAACCGGAAGTCATCAATCATTTTGACACATGGTGTCCGGTAATAACTACTGACAGGCCTGCCGACAGGCCGAGCGCAAGTGGAAAAAGGACAATTTAAAGGTCTCTTACGAAATTATGATAGATTCACTTTTTTCGTTTCAGAGGGCAGCCAAAGCTGCTAAGTGTAAATATCTTTCTGATCTGATCAAGAAAAATAGGCATAACTCCCGTGTTCTCTTTTCTACTATTGACTCTGTGCTAAATCCACCTGTTTATCTTTTCCCTGAGCCTTCTGTCTCCCTTTGTGAACGTTTTGGAAACTTTTTCACAAACAAGGTGTTGGCTATTAGATCTCAAATGGCTCAGACTGGATATATGCTGTCAGAGATTCCTTTATACTCCTCCACATGGTCTGTGTTTGAGCCACTCAACTTACACTCCTGTAAGGAAATTGTGGACTGCCTTAAGCCCACTTCATGTCCACATGATATTGTTCCTTCTCATTTCATCAAACACACTATGGATGCATTTGGTCCAGGTCTATTATTTGTCATTAATAAATGCTTATATATGGGCACTGTTCCAGTCTGCCTTAAACATGCTTCGATAACACCATACATCAAAAAACCTAATATTGATCCTTCATCTCTTTCTAGTTTTCGACCCATTTCAAATCTTCCTTTTATATCAAAGATCATGGAGAAAGTTGTATTGGCTCAATTACAATCTTTCATGCTAAATAATTCTATCAATGAAGTTTTTCAATCAGGTTTTAAAGCTTTACATAGCACTGAATCTGCTCTTTTAAAAGTTTTAAATGATATTTATCTCACCACTGACTCAGGAAAACAAATGGCTTCTGTCCTGTTAGATCTAAGTGCTGCTTTTGATTTAGTCGATCACAACATCCTTCTGTCACGCTTGGAGTCTTGTGTAGGACTTTGTGGTTCTGTTTTACAATGGTTTCGCTCTTACCTGTCAAATAGATGTTTTACTGTTCATCTGGGACAATATTCATCCACTAACAAACACCTTGATTGTGGTGTTCCTCAGGGATCAATCCTTGGGCCTATGTTGTTTTCTTTGTATCTGCTCCCCGTGGCCGCTATTTTCAAAAAACATGGTGTTTCTTTTCATCTATACGCCGATGACACACAGCTTTACCTGCACTTGCAACGTAACAACAAATATACTCTTCAGCCGCTGTTAGATTGTCTAAACGAACTGAAGTCATGGCTTTCAAGTAATTTTTTAAACTTAAATGAAAACAAATCTGAGTTTATTATTTTCGGCCCCAAAGAAAACTGTGTTTTTGATTTTGATCTGGGTTGTCTCTCCCCGTATAACACAAAGAGTGCCAGAAATTTGGGCTTCCTTTTTGACTCCAGTTTAAAGTTTGATAAACAGATCTCAGCTGTTGTCAAATCATGCTTTTACCAACTTCGCCTTCTCAGTAAAGTAAAGCCTGTCTTATCCAGGAGAAATTTGGAAACAGCTATTCATGCGTTCATTACATCGAGGCTTGATTACTGTAATTTTCTGTATTATGGTATTTCTCAGGCTTCCATCTCCCGTCTACAGCTGGTTCAAAATGCAGCCGCTAGACTACTTGAAGGGAAGCGAAAGTTTGACCACATAACACCTATTTTAATGTCTTTGCACTGGCTTCCAGTGAAGTATAGGATTGAGTTTAAAATTTTATTATTTGTCTATAAAACTCAGAATAATTTGGCTCCACAATATTTAACGGATCTTCTGACTCCATACACTCCTTCTAGAAACCTGAGATCCTCTGACCTTGGCCATCTTGCAATCCCTAAAGTGAAACTTAAAAAACGTGGTGAGCGTGCTTTTGCTGCTGCTGGGCCGAAGCTGTGGAATAGCCTTCCTCTTTTGATTAGGCAAGCTTCATCTATTTGTACTTTTAAATCTCAACTCAAGACTCATCTATTTACCCTGGCTTTTAACACTCTGTATTCTGTTTCCCTGTTTTCTTGTTATTATTATTGAGTGCCTTCTGGTCTCGTTAGGTTTTAAGTATGTATAGTAGTTTTATATTTGTGTTTCTTTGATTCCTTGTAAAGCACTTTGGTCAACTTCGGTTGAGTTTTAAATGTGCTCTATAAATAAATGGATGGATTGATTGATTGATTGAATATAATAAAAATACCCTGCAAAAATTTACCCTTCCAATTATGGCATCTTTAACATCAACAAGGCCGGACACCTGAACGCTGTGAAACTGGTCTATTACCCATGTTAAGGGAACAGATGGAACCAAATCTATGGAGCATGAGTTTTACACTGCTGAAAGTTACAAACTATTTTTCTTTAATCAGTGATGTGGGGAAGGGTGCAGAACCTAAGTGGTAGAGGCAGAGGATGGTGAGGCAACTCCAGTAATAACACGGGCTCTGAGGCCTTACGCCCGTGATTGCTACACTTCCAAGCGGGCAAGCTATCAGGCTGCAGTACACAGGAGGAGTCTTGAGTTCATGCCAGACATTCCTCCTCCTGTAAATCATGGCTGGAAGATGGTAGGAGATTTCTACGGAGTGGACTGGATGACACTTCTGCCAGCTCCAGAGGCCATACTGGAACTTGTGCACTGCTCATGTAAAAAAACAAATTGTGTTAAGGGTACATGCTTGGGATGCTCCGATCAGGATTTTTGCAGCCGATACCGATTACCGATTTCTTGTCATGGTGATCGGCCGATAACGATCCCGATGCTTAATAAACTTAATATAAGACAAAGATAAATACAAACAAAATGGAGCAGTCTGATGCAGCCCACAAGGTTTAATTAAACATTGTCCAATAGTAAACTTTGGAGGACAAAATAAACATTTAAATACCTAAAATAGAGAAGTCTGGTGTAACTTAAACCTTGCACAAGTCTGAGCAGGACAAAATTAATTAAAAAGAATAATTTAAACTCCTAAAAAGAACAAATTGGAGTAGTTTGATGCTACTCATTAGAAGGGATGGGCATTTCAAGCAAAAATAATATTCGAAGATCTGGGTATAATTCTGGGTATTATTCGTTACTCCCCCATATGCACGCACACATGCATATATAGGCCACACACATGAGAAAAGCGCAGTGATGTGACGTTTAAATATAACTTAAAAACATAAAATATACGTTTCATATTTATGTTTTATATAATATAATGTTCTTTTTTTTTATTTCATCTATGTTGATTATATGAAAAAGGAACCACATGAGATGGGTAGGATCATAAGATGCCCAATATACTGTATCTTTGCAGCCATAAAACACTAACTTTAGTTTATAAATAATTAAAATGTATCATGCTGCATAAACATTACTTTTGCCGGTTCTTTGCTGCGGAATAGGCAATATAGCCTATTATGCTACTGCTAGTTAAACGACACTAACGAGACACTTACATACGTTTGAACAAAGTGTACAAAACAAACATGTTATAGATATCATATTACATTTAATGAATACTTACAATAACACAAATAATGTCCTTGGCGATGGTCAATGTGCTGCAGCCGCAGATGCTGCTCGTCATGTCTGATAGTTGAATCATCCGCGTAACAGCTGTTCTAAAGAAGCTACATCTGATTGGTTAATAATAATCCTTTGTCAGTATCTGTTGGCTCGACTAATATAGTAGGCAACCGCGTTTGCCTGCATATTTACGGGTATTGCATTATGATTTCGGGAGGAAATGTGCAATAAATGGGAGTGGCAACACTTTTCATATCGTTAAGAATAAAACAACAGTCCCAACTTTACAAATCCAGGTTCTCTTCTTACGAGAGGTTCTCTCGTATTGCGTAAGTTAGCTTACGCTACGGAAAGATTCATCTTTTCGAGATATTGAAGCCAAACAATTATCCTTAATTTTTGTATCCATTGTCAACGCAGTGCAGCAGCTAGCAGACCTAGCGTCTAGCGTGCTCATAGGCTGCCCTGCGGGAACTGCAGCAGCCTACCACTGAGCCCGACGTCACGTCCAATGAAGGGCGCTCGCGCCTTCACAGCGTCAAAGCCCGCCAGTATGGGCGTGGCTTAGCGTATATAAGCAGGGCTCATAGGCTGTATTCTCTGATTTTCATCTCTTCAGCGAAGCTCTTGCATCGCTGGATCTTGAGAGAAGCCGCTGCCGTCGAGGAAGCGACAAGCCAGCCCAGGACAGCGCTAGAAGAAGCCGGCCGTCTACGCCACCTTCAGCCATCCGTGCGAGCTACGCTATCTGGCGACGTATCCTTTTTACCTCACTAAGATCACTCTAAAAGAGCAGCGAGCGTCTTTTTCAAGATGCCTTGCATTTCCTGCGGCTCGTGTGGAGCCACGCTCAGCGACGGAGACAGCCACGAGATCTGCGCTCTCTGCCTGGGCCAGGAACACGCAGCTCTCGCCCTCTCGTCTGGAGGATGCGAGCTCTGCAACGCACTTCCGATGTCGACCCTGCGGGGTCGACTCGAAGCGTTCAACCCCACTCCACCCTTTGCGGGACCGCGCAAGAAGAAGCGCCGTTCCCTTAGGATGCCGGAGCCTGTGGCCACCGCGACGCGCTCGCCGGATACCCTCCCTCGAGCCTCGCCCTCGCCTTCTCCGCCTCTCCTCTCCGACGCGCAGCTGCCGCCCACGTGCCGCACTGCCGTCGCTGATGACGAGGCCGAGGAACAGGCCACTTAGGACTGCTGTTCCATCCTGGCATCGGACAGCGAGGAATGGTCGGGTTCTCACCACTCCTCCGCCTCTTCGATCCAGGAATCCGGCCGGACCCGGGCTGGAGTGGACGCTGAGCTGATGCGCCTCCTCTCTCAGGCTGTCGAACGACTCGGGCTCGAGTGGTCGCCGCCGAAGGAGCGCACCTAACAGACTCGACGGCTGCTTTCTTCAGAGTCGCCGCCGTCAAGCGCCCGCAGCCAGGGCCGCCCCGTTTCTGCCTGAACTTCACGCAGAACTGGTTAAGTCGTGGAATGCACCTTTCTCCACGAGGCTCCAATCCCACTTCTCCGCGTCGTTCTCCCAAGTGGACGGCGCCGCCGAGAAAGGATACTCTGCCATTCCCCCTGTGGAAGAGACGGTAAATGGAAATGGTAAATGGACTGCATTTATATAACACTTTCACAGACCCACTCACTCATTCATACACCGACGGCGGTGTCAGCCATACAAGGCGCCATTCAGCTCGTCAGGAGCAGCTGGGGTTAGGTGTCTTGCTCATGGACACCTCTTGGTCAGGTGGAACCGGGGATCGAACCACCAACCTTTCGGTTTGTAGACAACCTACATGAACCACTGAGCCACTGCCGCCCCTACGGTCGCAGCGCACCTTTGCCCGCGCTCCGCGAGATGGCGCTCAAGGTCTGCCCTCCTGTCCAAGGCCTGCAGAGCCACATCCACTCTTGTCGGCCGCGCATACACCGCCGCCGGACAGGCCGCTTCCGCTCTGCACTTGATGGCTGTGCTACAAATTCTACAGGCCGACCTCCTCCGTGAATGGGATGAGAAGGGCCGGGACCCAGCTGCCGTTACAGACTTGAGAAGCGCGACGGATCTATCACTTCGCGCTACCAAGACCGCAGCTCAAGCCATCGGAAGGTCTATGGCCGCGTTGACCGTCACAGAGAGCCACCTCTGGTTGACGCTTGCCGACATGAGGGAATCCGAGCGCGCCACCTTCCTCAACGCGCCTCTTTCCCCTACCGGTCTCTTCGGCCCAGTGGTGAGCGGGCTCGTCGACCGTTTCTCGGAGGTTCAAAAGACCACGCAGGCCATGAATCTCTTCCTGCCTCGGCGCTCGAGTTCCGCTACAGGCCGCTCACGTGACCCGCCGCCTGCACTAGCCACCACTCAGCGCCCATCGCAGCCTAGCCAGCCTTCGCAGCGACGTCAGGGCGGCCGCCCTAGGTTGCGCTCGGACAGCCGTCACAGACCGCCGCCCACCAGAGGGCCTCGGCAAAGGATCGCGCTGAAGCCCAAGCACGCGAAGCCTTCCTAGCGTCAGCAGGAAGGAAAAGACGGCCGAGTCCCGCTGCGGCCGGACCGCCGTCAAAGCTTTTCGCGCATCACGAAGTGATAAAAGGGCGCTCCCCATTCACGGCAATCGGGACGCCTCTTATGTATCAGCCTGTCATGGCTGTCAGCGAGCTGCCGCTTGCAAGCACCGATCAGAACCCGGAGACCATTCGCCCCCCTAGCTACATATATAGAAGCATGGGAAGCCATTCCAGGGGTTTCAGAATGGGTGCTGAGCACAATAAGGCACGGCTATTCGCTACAGTTCACTCGCCGTCCTCCGCGCTTTCAAGCGGACCGCGACAACTGTGAATGCAGAAGTAGCACATCTACTCCGCGCAGAAATAGCGAAGCTGCTGTGCAAAGGGGCCATAGAATTGGTACCGCCTTCTCTGAGCGAGTCAGGCTTCTACAGCCGTTACTTTCTCGTACCCAAGAAGGACGGAGCCCTCAGACCCATCTTAGATCTGAGACGTTTGAACAAGGTGCTTATGAAAAGACCGTTCAAAATGCTTACAACCAGAAAAATCCTCGCGCACGTTCGCCCGAGGGACTGGTTTATTTCTCTCTATCTGAAAGATGCCTATTTCCAGATTCAGATAATACCCCGTCACAGACCATTCTTGAGATTCGCCTTCGACGGTCAGGTTTATCAATACACCGTCCGAAGTGCATGGACGCGGCTCTCGCCCCCTTGAGAAATCAGGGTTTGCGAATTATGAACTATCTGGACGACTGGCTGATTTTGGCACAGTCAGATACAGAACTGCTATCTCACAGAACTGTGCTCCTCAGTCACATGGAGAGCTTGGGTCTCACGGTCAACTGGACCAAGAGCTCATTACTGCCCAGTCAGTCAATTTCCTTTCTAGGAATAGAACTGGACTCTGTGGCCATGACGGCTCGTTTATCGACAAAGCGCGCACGCCGTGTTCGACACCTAGCCGCGTCTTTCTAGAAGGGCAGCATCATCCCTCTGAAGACATTCCAGAGGATACTGGGCTGTATGGCCTCAGCTGCAGCAGTGCTCCAGCTGGGCTTACTGCGCATGCGCCCGCTCCAACGCTGGCTCAATGCTTGTGTCTCGCTTTGGCTGCTGGCTTCGAACGAATCAGAGTGACTCAGACCTTTATTACGGCTCTGCAGCCCTGGTTAACAGCCGACTGGTATCAGCGGGGCGTTATGATGGGAGCGGTCTCGTACCAAGAGGTTATCTCGACAGATGCGTCCAACACAGGTTGGGGTGCGCTCTTCGAGGGCAGACCGGACTTTGCCCAATGTTCTTTTCGAAGAACGAGGACGCGCTGGCCCAAGTCTGGCCCAGCCGCCCTCTGTATGCCTTCCCTCCGATCTCTCTGCTACCACAGGTAATCAAGAGAATCAGGGAAACGCGCCACTCGGTGCTCCTCATAGCCCCGCGCTGGGAGAATCGGATTTGGTTCCCGGAGTTGACGCGGCTGTCACTAACAGCCCCGTGGCCGATTCCGGTGAGAACGGATCTCCTCTCGCAAGCTCGCGGCTCGATCGGGCATCCCCATCCAGAGCGCTGGTCTCTGCACGCATGGGTAATCAACGGGTACCCGCTGCCCTGCCAGAAGGAGTGATGAACATGATCACGCAGTCTAGAGCTCCCTCTACTAGAAAGCTTTACCCGTCGGTTCCTATGTGGGATCTTTCGTTGGTCCTCGAGGCCCTGAAAGCTTTCCCCTTTGAACCTCTAGATTCCGTGGAGTTAAAGTACCTATCACTCAAAACCGTTTTCCTGACAGCCCTGTCATCAGTGAAACGTGTGGGGGACTTACACACGCTGTCTGTCAGCGCCGCGTGTCTCGAGTTCGGGCCAAATGACTCAAAAGTCCTCCTCAAACCTAGACACGGCTATGTACTCCCTTCAGAGTCAGGGAAGCTCTGTATTCCCTATGAGTGCTTATGTACAAGTGCTGGCCCGCGTTGCTGGGCGCCTTATTTCCCACTTATTTGGGTTCCCCGGAAAGCCCTGGGACTCATTGTGGATGCTTGGCGCGCACGGCGTTGACAAAGGGTTCCCGTAGCGTAAGCTAACTTACGCAATACGAGAGAACCTCTCGTAAGAAAACGTATCGGTTACCTAACGTAACCTCGGTTCTCTCTAGAAGAGGGAACGAGTATTGCGTAACCTGCCGTGCTCGCGCCACGAGCGTTTTCGCTTCAGTCGATGAAAACCAGAGAATACAGCCTATGAGCCCTGCTTATATACGCTAAGCCACGCCCATACTGGCGGACTTTGACGCTGTGAAGGCGCGAGCGCCCTTCATTGGACTTGACGTCACGTTGGGCTCAGTGGTAGGCTGCTGCAGCCTATGAGGACGCTAGACATCCTGCTCTAGGTCTGCTAGCTGCTGCACTGCGTTGACAATGGATACAAAAATTAAGGATAATTTTTTGGCTTCAATATCTCGAAAAGATGAATCTTTCCGTAGCGTAAGCTAACTTACGCAATACTCGTTCCCTCTTCTAGAGAGAACCGAGGTTACGTTAGGTAACCGATACGTTCTCCCTCCATGTTGATCATCCATTTCAAAAAGTAAAGCAGATACGGACCCTCGGCCCACCGTCTATATATACAACTATATAATTTTAATTTGACTAGGAATTAGGCTCAAAAGAATTAAAAGTAACAGTATGCTGTTGGGAGAATGTTTTTATATTACCACAGCAGTGCTCAGTGGATTCAAATTTACTAGATTAACGATCGATCAATCAACAAATTAAACTCACTACTGTCATAAATTAATAAAACGTTATTCGAATTTGACAAATAATCAATTTTCTTGTCCCTAATAGTCAACATAATACAGGGTAAACTGTAAAATAAACTGCAGCAGTGCTAAACTTGCATCATAAAATTACAACACTCAAACAATAAATGTATGAATTAAACTCACTGAGACTGTCGACAGTTTCTTTTCCATGCATCATTTTATTATATCCATGTATGTGGTTACAGAGTCAAATCATATAAAACAGTGAAATCGCCCTCGAACTCTTCTTGCCTGCACTCGAGACGGTGACGTGAGCTCCACTGAAAGTGTTCTTTCCTATTGGTTGTCACTCGCGAAAATCGCTTCTCATTTGCATAAAGTTTAAATTTCTGAACTTTTGAGCCCCGTTCACACTACAAGCGACAAAGCGACACAATACCATTCATTTCAATGGGGAGCGGGCGATTTCTAGCAGCACGCGCGACAGCGACCGTTGGCGACCGGATGGGGCGTGTCTGGCGACGCGACATTAGGCTTGTTTGAGATGCGCCTTGCCTCGCCTTAAATATAGGCGAGAGTAGGCGGCTGCAGTGAGAGGAGGAGTGAAAAAAGCGCAGGCAAGCCAGACAGTTCTCGCTTCTCGCACTGGATCTGACACCTGCGAGATCAATGATTGATATCGCGGGATTCACGGGATTCACGCTCGTGCACAGTGTAGCTAATAAACTGGATGTAATTTAAATTCTGTTGCTTTTATATGAAAATAAATATAATGAACAAGACACCCAAAGTACTTGTTATTTAATTCCATTCCAAATAAGTGTTTATCAATCATTTTTTCTTTAATACAGACATAGGCTATGTGTTTTTTTTATATATAATAAAATGACATTGCATAACCCATAGAGATTGGACTGTCCGAGAGTTTGGGAATATTCACACATAACATATACACATAAAACATGATATCCGAGAAAATCAAACATTTTAATAGAGAACAATACATCACGGTTGTTTAAACCATTCAACATTAAGCTGTGTCGTCAGCAAGTCGTTTCCCATCATGCTTTTGATCAGCGCAGTCGGTGGAGAGCAACTGCGCACGACTGCAGAATCCGCCACGTGCGCCTTGCGCTCGCGAGAGGTTTTTGACACACGTCAGCATGACATCAGAGCAAGGCGGACCGCACTCGGACACATTTCTAACTGGCATGCATTATGCGCTGATCACCGGTGATCGGTTCTGCGTAGATTTTGCTCATCTCAAACAAGCAAGTTGAGATCTGTTTAACTTTATGCAAATGAAGAGCGACTTTCGGGAGCGACAACCAATAGGAACGGAGCGAGCATGATCCTTCCCCACATCATTGGATGTCATTCATAAATGCAACCAGTAGTGGGAATGCCCACTAGCGACCTCATCGCTAGCCACTGGCGACATGCAGCGACAAAGTCGCTTGTAGTGTGAACGGGGCTTTGTTGCGTGTCTCGCGTCGCTTGACACGCCCAAATTCTGTCGCCAACGGTCAAGCCCCGTTCACACTACTGCATGTCACCAGTGGCTGGCGATGAGGTCGCTAGTGGGCGTTCCCACTACTGGTTGCCTTTATGAATGACATCCAATGACAGCGAATCAGTTTTCTTGCCGCTCCACTCCTATTGAAATGAATGGGATCGTGCCGCTTTGTCGCTGCGGGTCGCTGTCGGTGTGAACGGGGCTTGAGTCTTTGTTGCATTTCTGTTCAAACCAGCAGGGGTCACCAGTGAGTACGCTTCGAACAAGTGAATCATTTTGCGAAGCAATTGGTTCAATTGATTCGAAGCTTTAAAAAGCTTCGTTTCTCCCATCACTAAGATCAGAAAGACATATTTCTCATCCCTTTTTATATCCTTTCCTGCCAATTAGTTATTTTAAGATACTGAAAAAGAAAACCATATCATTTATTATTTTGTAATAGATTTTTTTTGTAGTATTTTGTAATAGAATCCTTTTTTAGTCTCATATTTATGACAGGCTATAGCATAATGTTTCTAAACATTCCAATGATTCATCTTGCCCACAAAATTCACAGTGTATTCTTGTGTGTCCAAATCTCTCACACTGTCCATTGAATTCTGTAAAACCATCTGCCTTTCTTTTCCTTATCCCATTGTTTTTGCCACCTTTCCTTCAACCTTTTCTTAATAATACTCTTGATATCATTCTTACTTAGACTAACTGATAAATTGATGTCGTTTTCTTATGGCTTCTTTTGCTGCCTTATCTGCTATTTCATTTCCTTGGATACCAATCTGTGCCAGGAATCATAAAAACACTACTGTAAGGCCCATCATTTGAATTCTGTATAATGTTTGAAAAAAAAGAAAAAAGAGGAAAGAAAGTGAAGTGACATGTGGCCAAGTATGGTGTCCCATACTTGGAATTTGTGCTCTGCATTTCACTCATAGACTGTAAAAAAAGATGGACGACGCCCCTTCGCTCTCTTCCATTGGTGAGAAGTGAAGCCGCTGTGGTGAAGAGATGAGTCCCACTGAAGAGCCCCGCCCACAATCACGCCACTATGTCTGAGTACGAGCTGGCCTCTGGAGGATATTTTGAGGAACTGAAAGACATTTTTGAGGACAATTTAATTTACTTTTTTGGAGAAATTATTCCCAGCGCCCCCTGTATCTCCAGAGTTCCCAGTATCTCCAGAATACCCACCCAGCCTCCCTCTCCGCCTCCTCAATCAGCCAGTTCCTCAGCCCCATCTTCGCCGCCGTCCTTCATCCATGCTGCATCAACCACACGTCATCTGGAGACACAGAGTGTCTTCAGGCCCCCAGCTCCACCTTCCCCAGAGGATCCCCTGTTTCCACCTCCAGCCTCAGAGGGGCACCCCTGCTTCACCTCAGTCCGTCAACACTTCGGCTTCTCCGGGCTCCCTCGTCCATCCGGCTCTGCCTTGGTCAGCAGTCGAACTGCCTGCACCTTCGGCTCCGTCTGGCTCCGCCTTCCCCCTGGCTCCACCTCCGTCCTCTGTCCCACCGGCTCAGCCTCTGTCCTCGGGTTATCCGGCTCCACCTCGAACGCTCATCACCGCGGCTCCTCCTCGGTCTCCAGGTCCATTGGCTGCGCGTGGGCTCTTCGGCTCATCAGCTCCATCAGGGTCTTCATCAATGGCTGCATCTCTGTCGGTCGTCCCCAGGGTGTCGACTCCACCATGGCTCCTCCCATCTTCGACTATGCCCTGGGGCCTCGTCCTGGCTGGCCTCTGGTATTCCATCCAGCTCCTCCTGCTTCTGGCACCTCACTGGCTTCTCCAACCACTCCTCCATGGACCGTTTTTGTTTTTACCCTGGACTGTTTTGCTTTCGGTCTACTCCACGCCCTCCTCCACAGTCCATCACTCCTCAGTTGGACCATTTACGGCGCGAGGATGCGCCTTTTTGGTTTTTATATTAAATACTGTTATTCCTCTTCTTCGTCTTCATCGTGCTTTTCACTACACCACGTACCGTAACAAAACTTCTACTAGCTAACGATCACCTGCTTTTAACGAGGCTTGTTGTCTTTTAGCTAGCTGGCCCATAACATTTATTTACTAATTAGTTTATAAATTTAACTTACCAAAAAAAAACTCAAAGATCGATCGGACATGTCAGATCGTTTAGCACAATCTACTGCAGAACAACCCTATGTCATGTGAAATAATTAATTATAGAAATTTAGATTCTATAAATTTTAATTTAAAACTCCAATCTCCTCAGTCCTCCGAAGATCCCGAAAAAAAGTCTGTTGGTGCTTCAGTGACTACTTCGCTCAGAGAACCTGTCAATCACAGCTGTCAATCACGTCACACCACCGTTTTTATAGCATCAAGTAACTAACTAAAAACAAACTTCTTTTAAAAACAAACACTTGAACTTACATCAGTGTGATAAAAACTACAGCAAATGACAGAAACCATCTTTGGGAAAAAAATATATTTGAAGTGTAATTTAATTGTTTAGTTGGTCTTTAGTTGGTTTATGACCTATACTAGGACCAGCCACCAGGGGGCGATCGAGACGCTTTGGCTTCACTTTTCAGGGCTTGTGCAGCACGCTTGAATTTCACTGCATGCAGCCCGTCACGAATGCAAATGCAGCCCATGATATGCCATCCACATTTTAAAAATATATATTTTTTTTTTTTAAATAAAATTAAAATTGATTAAACAAATATAAGTTTGAACTATATTTTGTTTTGTCATATAAAATAATTTTGGTAATGTGTATATTATTTTCAGACATGCGCAGACCTACTGTGCTGACAAAATTACACAGTTAAAAGTGTGCAGTATGTATATTGACAGCTAGTGGTTTGAAATGGGTACTGCAGTTCAAATTCAAAATATTGGAGAGGGTTGTTTCCCCTGCACCCTCCTCCTCAGACTCCACACTCACGCGGGTTCCCAGATTGAGGACAAGCAACAGGAGTGAGCACAATTGACAATGGAAGGCGAGGAGATATATAGAGATTTTTACATGCCTTTTTAGGTTGGGTAGAATCTGCGATCTCTGACCAAGTTTGTTTGCTGGTTTCCATGGCTGCAAAACTCTGTTTTCCGCCAACTGGCAACCCAGGGTGTCGCAATACTATTGGGTAAATTCGCAGTGGGAGATCACACAGACTGAAACAAAAACAGACATTCCGACACGGAACGCATATTTCAAAGTAAAATAACTGACTTTAGCATTGTTTTTCAGAGAAACAAATATGTGAACTTAGCATGTTTCCTAAATCTCTGCAAACATATGGTATGTTTATGCTTTAGCAAAGTTACATACAACACCTTTAATGGACACTTAAAAGCGCTCGCTTTGGCAGAATTCAAATTCGTTATTAGAGCTGAAACCCAAAATGTGGAACATGAAGGAACACTTGCAAACAAGAGTCATATCATCAGCAGCGAAGGTAGGAGAGTACTATAGACTATACTGGAAGAATGGAAGAATCAGTTTGCTGTTAATTCTGTTTGTTCTGTAGTAAATTACTGGGCATATGCAGAACCTCCAATGTCAAAAGACATGTGAATTCGATGTGTTTGATGTACTTGTATTCTAAATCGATAAAAATAACTGCACCGCCACGCTAGCGGATGCCGTGCAAGGGATTGCGAAGTGACAGAATGTTTGATATCATCAGAGATTGTAATTACAATGTGCTCAATGTTATTTGTAAAATGAATTGAGCAACGCTTTAGATTACAGCCCGGAAAGTACTGCGTAATTAAAGCTATTTTACAGTTTAACTTTCAGTAATTATAATGTACCTATAAAGTACTTACATGTAAGTATAAGGGAACAATATGTACATTTTGGGGAATAAAGGGGTAACAACCAGGAGAATAAAAAAAATTTTTATACTGTAAGTATTATAGAACTATGGGGTATTTATTATTGTGATACAACAATCTTACATTTGGGAGCAATTTAGCCAGAACCTTTTTGTAATAATGGTGTACCAATACTGTATAGGCTTTTTACAAATTACAGGGTACATATTATATATGTAATTTATATGCATAATATGCATTTATACAGTAATCTTTTTAACCCTCTGGGGTCTAAGGTGTTTTTGGGGTCCTTGAGATGTTTTGACATCCCCTGACATTTGTGCTTTTTTCAGTTGCTTATAAACATATTAATGGCAAAGGTGTCATTACACTCTATTTAGCACAAACAGGGCTAACATAATATGTGAGCAAGGTGTATGTACATGTTTGTATTTTTGAGAGAATATTGTTTATGTATGGTTATTGAAAAAACTAAAACTTAAAGTTTCTGAAATAAGGCCACAAAACACATACTAATTATGTGTCCACAAGACTTTTGGCTAATGGATGTTGTCGCCTAGAGTTTTTGCTTCAAAATGATCTGAAAATCATCCTGCCTAATCATTAACACAAAACAATACATTGATTTAAATTTTATAAGACACTTTTTGTTTGGAAAGGCAATATGCGTGGAGGCGTGTTCACACCTGAGAAGACAGTGACTGGATAATGAGCTGCATAACGAGCTGCATAATGAGCCTTTCACACAGGTGTGTCACTGGGTACCAAAGAATGCGAGGACAAAGGAAATTATATATATATATATATATAATAGGGGTGTAACGATATTCAAACCGAACCGAAAAACCGCGATACAGAACCCACGATACGTATCGCGATTCTCTCATGGCGTACCGAACACGCCCCGCCCCCTGCTACCCCGCCCAGCCCTGCCTCATTGGACCTCATGTCTTATGTGTAGCTACACAATGAATTCAGTTTTGTAGCCTAAACACCATTAACACCATATAATAGCAAGCTCCGTGTTTTGTTACTTTCGATAATAAGCATTTAATCACGAAATTCAAACAATAAATGCCGTTTTGGCACTCTTTGCTGTGGCGTGACGAATCACTGTACTAGCTCCTCATTTCAAGCGGCAGCGCGGAGCGCGAGTAAACGCGATCATCTCTTCCTCAGTTACAGAATAAACATGAATGGACACCTGAAGGTATGTTTAAAGATACAGTATACTTACTGAAAGACATCATAACTCGTTTAATCGCTCAATCAGTGTTTCAGCAGCGGAAAGACGTCAATAAAACAGCTTAGTTTGTCATAGCATTATATTTACCTCAGCAAGCTAGTCATCATCCAGTTCCTAGAGAAATGAACTCTTGCAC
Source organism: Gila orcuttii (assembly GCA_026230005.1). Classification (NCBI taxonomy): domain Eukaryota; kingdom Metazoa; phylum Chordata; class Actinopteri; order Cypriniformes; family Leuciscidae; genus Gila; species Gila orcuttii. The sequence goes on from JAPDVR010000017.1 coordinate 16,870,962, forward strand.
TAAATAAATGGACTATATTAGCCTATATATTATATTTTACTTAACCTGTTGATGATATCTTGATTATTTAATGTATGTTTAAAATATCTTTCATGAAAATGACAGCAACTTTGTAAATTATTATATTTCAAGAACGAATTAGAGTAAAAGCATAAGTTAATGCAAAAACTGCTTTATGTTCATGTTTTCATACAATGTGTTGGGTGTTGATTATTATATCTAAAAAATAAATGGCATCTGAATTTAGGCTAAAAGTCTAGGCTCTGTTGTTAACCTTTAATGTTATAGTAATGTTCGGGGCTATATACTGTAGTTAGTTTACAGCATTAGCAGGTCTTTTCTTTTTTAATCCTTGCGAAACGTTTAATTGTAATTGAATTAATTTAAAGACAAAGACAAAATTTTTTCATTAAACCACTGTTTTAAAAAAAGAAAAAAAGAAGCAATTTTAGCTTTCTAAACCCCACCGAACCGAACCGAGACATCAAAACCGTGGGAAGAACCGAACCGTCAGTTTTGTGTATCGTTACACCCCTAATATATATATATATATATATATATATATATATATATATATAAATTAGAAATTGTAACCAATTACAAATAGGTTACAATTACAACAACAATTACAATTTTAACAATATTTGTCGCGGTTCATGAATTCGCTGTCTCTGTTCTCGTCTTGTGTGTGTGTGTGTTACGTGTGGGCGGTGTCACTGATCACTGCCGCTGATTCCCATCAGCCGAGTGCGCCAGCTGCAGCTGATCAGCGATCACTATTTAGTCTCTCTGTTTTCACCCTGTCTTTGTCAGAGCATTGTGGATGTTCCTGTGTGTTCCTGCCTGTCTCTCGCTGTGTTCCTGCCGGTCTTCAGTTCCTGTGTCTTCGTTGTTCGCACTTGGTCATCCCCGCTACCCACTTCCTGGTTCCTGGTTTCCGTCTTCATCGCCGTTTTCCCGGATTACCCGTCATCATTACCTACCTTCAGTCTTCACCTTTGGACGGGCTGTCACAGCGTCCCTGTGTTGCCAAGTGCACATCATCTCAGGACATTTTCTCCATATTGCTCCCTGTCACCATCCAGATTTCAATAAATACTTTTTACTTGCATTTGAACCATCATTGTTATTTCATCACAGAACGCTCTGACCAAGAATGGATTCAGCAAGTAACTCGGACCTTCACGAATTTCTATCACGCAGCACTTCAAGAATCGACCAACAAGAGGAGAATCTGGCCATCACAGGACGAGCAGTTCAAGCCTTGGTAACACAGGTTTCCGAGCTGACCCAACAAATTCAACAACTCGTCTGTTCCACAGCGCGCAGCCCACCGCCAATTCCCCCCACCACACCAGCACCCAGTTGTCAGCCCGAACCACGCCTGCCAACCCCGGAATTATACTCTGGTGAGACTAATTAGTGCAGAGCTTTTCTGACAAAATGTACCCTGTTTTTCGCCCTCCAACCACAGACCTTCAGTACGGAGGAGTCGAAGGTGGCATTTGTGCTGACCCTACTCTCAGGGCGGGCGGCTCTGTGGGGAACGGCGGTGTGGGAAAACCAACACCAGTGCTGCTCCTCGTTCCAGGCACTCTCGGAAGAGATGAGACGTGTGTTCGACCGAGCGGTAGCAGGTAGGGAGGCAGCACGTCAATTTGCCGACCTTCACCAAGGTAACCGCTCGGTCTCTAACTACTCGTTCGACTTCCGTACCCTGGCCACCGAGTGCAAATGGAATGAGGAGACGCAGTGGGACATGTTCCTGCATGGGCTGGCTGACCGCATCAAGAGAAATATTTATCCTGGACCTGCCTGAGGGTCTTGATGGACTGATAGAGCTGGCTTTGAGGGTGGACGCTCGCCTTACCCGCCTGGAGCAACTACCCAGGAGGTTGCCTCATCCCGGGAGCGTCGAATGCCCTCAGGCCAGCGGCGTTTATGTGGTCGGTCCCGTCTTCGATCCTGAGCCCATGCAGGTGGGTCGAGCTCGGCTTTCCCGGGAGGAGAGAGAGAGACCGAGATCCCGGGGTCTTTGCCTGTACTGTGGCGGAGCTGGACACTTTCAGTACGGAATAGGTGCTTTTGATAGCCCATACGCATGCGCGTGCGGTGATTGTTTGTGTTTGGAGCTCCGTCGAATTGATTCATTAATCCTTGATTTTCTTCTTTACCACTCATTTACAAACAAGTACTTTCTATTTTTATATTGTGTGAACTTATCCTCGATACTATTCCCTATAAAAAACAATCGGATTGCTTTGATATCGCTACTTAGATCAAACTTTGCGAACCCCAGCTACTAGCCTTTTAGCCCGCTAGCATTTCACACGTGGCCTCGCGCCAATCGACCGTCGGATTTTACACCCGTTTCACTTAAAGGATACGGGTTATATCCAGGATTTCAGTCCTAAATTAGTAGTGATATTGGTAGTATCACTACTAATTTACTGTTCATCTGTTATAATGGCGAATATATCGGATGTGTGTCTAACGCTACCTCTGAGTGCAGGTGAGGACACATTCGAGCTGCATTCGGTGCTGTTGGAGCTGGAGTCCGTGGAGAAGCAGATCCGTGGTCTGCTAGAGAGGCAAGCCGAGCTGCGAGATCGGCGATCAGCACTTGAAACATCACGCGCCGATGCTCACAAGTCAGTGGTTAGTAACTTTTTGACTCCGACTTCGTCTACTCCGTGCGTTTCTCTGCCCAGGAGGACGCGATCATCTCTGGCTTCATTCACTCCGGCACCGACACAAAGCCATGGACCCTGGGTGATCCCTCAGCGGAAGACACGAGCCAGGACCAGACCAAGAACCTCTCCACCCCTCCCGGTCTTCGAGATCTCCACCCGGAACCGCTTCTCCCCTCTTCGCGAGTCGGAACGTGACGACGCCGTGATCATCGGCAGTTCCATCGTCCGTCATGTCCGCGCTACCTCAGGTAAGGGTAATGTGCGCACTCACTGCTTTCCTGGTGCTCGTGTTCTAGATGTTGCTGCACATGTTCCCGAGATCCTGAACGGTGATCGCGTCGGAGCTGTGGTGCTGCACGCGGGAACGAACGACATCCGGCTGCGGCAGACGGAGGTTCTGAAGAAGGACTACAGGAGCCTGATCGAGACGGTACGCAGCACAGCGCCTGAGGCAACGATCATCGTGTCTGGACCGCTTCCCACGTACCGACTAGGACAAGAAAGGTTCAGTAGACTATTTGCTCTAAATGAATGGTTAATATCATGGTGTAATGAACAGAAACTGCTCTTTGTAAATAATTGGAATCTGTTCTGGGAGCGACCTAGGCTCTACCATGCTGATGGCCTGCACCCCAGCAGAATCGGAGCGGCTGTGCTGTCGGACAACATCTCCAAGACGTTACACACCATCTGACTAGTAAGTCAAAGTCCAAATCACAATCTCTGCTGTCCCAACTTAATTGATACAAGTAGTGTAGAACATTATATAGAAACTGTGTCTATTCCTCGTCTAGTGAGGCCAAACAATAAATCTAGTTTAGGATCTAGGAAAAATCTTATTGTAATTAAACCAGAAAATCTAAATTTCAGTGAACAAAAAGAATTTCTAAAACTAGGTCTTCTAAACATTAGATTGCTCACACCTAAGGCGGTTATTGTAAATGAAATGGTCACAGATAATAATTTCGATGTTCTGTGCCTTACTGAAACCTGGCTTAAACCAAATGATTATTTCGGTCTAAATGAGTCTACTCCACCAGGATACTGTTATAAGCATGAGCCCCGTCCGATCGGTCGTGGCGGCGGTGTTGCAACAATCTATAGAGATATCCTAAATGTTACTCAGAAAACAGGTCACAGGTTTAATTCGTTCGAAGTACTTGTGCTAAATGTTACGCTCTTAGATGTAAGAAAGAAATCCCTATTATCTCTAGCCTTAGCGACCGTATATAGACCTCCAGGGCCCTATGCTGATTTCCTAAAAGAGTTTTCAGACTTTCTCTCAGATCTATTGGTCAATGCCGATAAAGCAATAATTGTTGGAGATTTTAACATACACGTAGATAACACAAATGATGCGTTAGGGGCTGCGTTTACAGATTTATTAAACTCATTTGGGGTCAAGCAAAACGTCAGTGGTCCCACTCATCGTCTAAATCATACACTAGATTTAATTATATCATATGGAACCAATCCAACCGATATAGATATTATAGCGCAAAGTGACGATCTCACTGATCATTGTATGGTAACGTGCATATTACGTACTGCTGAAATTTGCCATGTTGCGCCACGTTATCGACCAGGCAGAACAATCGTTCCAACCACTATAGATAGATTCACAAATAGCTTACCTGATCTATCTCAGCTGCTCAGTGAACCCCAACAAACAGATGATCTAGAGGAAATGACTAGCAGTTTGAGCACCATTTTCTCTAGTACATTAGATATTGTTGCACCAATTAGATTAAAAAAGGTTAGAGAGAAAACTAAAGCACCATGGTACAATAGTACTACACATGTTATCAAGAGAGAAACTCGTAACTTAGAGCGTAAATGGAAACAAACTAATTTAGAGGTCTTTAGAATCGCGTGGAAAGACAGTATGTCACGTTATAAAAAGGCTCTAAAAGCAGCCAGGGCTGAGCATCTCCGCAAACTAATAGAAAATAACCAAAATAATCCAAGGTTTTTATTTAACACCGTGGCTAGACTAACAAATAAACAGACATCACCAGAGCAAAATATTCCGTTACAGTATAGTTGTAATGATTTTATGAATTACTTCAATGAGAAAATAGAAAGCATCCGAAATTGTAAATGTACAATCCTCTATGGTGTCTTATGATTCAGCCACAATTATCGCCCCTCAAGAACAACTACACCGCTTTACAACTATAGGACAGGAAGAGCTAAATAAACTTATCTTTGCAGCGAAACCAACAACATGTTTATTAGACCCAATACCCACTAAACTACTGAAAGAAGTGTTACCTGTAGTGGAAGAGCCTCTTCTCAATATTATTAACTCGTCTTTATCTTTAGGTCATGTTCCAAAAATATTTAAGCTGGCAGTAATAAAACCTATTATTAAGAAACCGCAACTAGATCAAAATAACTTAGCAAATTACAGACCCATTTCAAATCTTCCATTTATATCTAAAATACTAGAAAAAATTGTGTCCGCTCAATTGTGCTCTTTCTTGCAAGAAAATGATACCTATGAAAAATTTCAGTCAGGATTCAGACCGCATCATAGCACAGAAACTGCGCTAGTTAAAATTACAAATGATTTACTCTTAGCTTCTGACCAAGGCTGTATCTCAATACTAGTTCTACTCGATCTTAGCGCTGCGTTCGACACTATAGATCATAAAATACTCTTGGATCGACTACAAAACTACACTGGTGTTCAGGGACAGGCATTAAGCTGGTTTAGATCGTACTTATCAGACCGTTACCATTTTGTCTGTTTAAATGGTGAAAAATCGAAGATAACGTCAGTAGACTATGGAGTGGCGCAAGGATCGGTGTTAGGCCCTCTGCTATTCTCAATATATATGCTGCCACTGGGTAATATTATAAGAAAACATGGAATTAATTTCCACTGTTATGCTGATGACACTCAATTATATATTTCATCAAGACCAGATGAAAACACTAACTTATCTAAATTGACAGAGTGTCTTAAAGATATAAAATGCTGGATGACGTGTAATTTCCTGCTATTAAATTCAGATAAAACGGAGGTATTACTTATTGGTCCAAAAAACTACCCACAAAACCTCGTACAATACAACTTTAATTTAGAAGGATGTCCAGTTACTTTATCCACTACAGTAAAAGACCTGGGTGTTATACTAGACCGCAACTTGTCTTTCGAAAATCATATTTCATATGTTACAAGAACAGCCTTTTTCCACCTTAGAAATATTGCTAAGCTACGTAACATGCTATCTGTTTCTGATGCAGAAAAGTTAGTTCATGCATTCATGACCTCAAGACTAGATTACTGTAACGCTTTATTAGCTGGTTGTCCTACATCCTCAATAAACAAGCTACAGTTAGTGCAAAATGCAGCTGCTAGAGTTCTCACTAGGTCAAGAAAATATGATCATATAACACCAATTTTATCCTCTCTGCACTGGTTACCTATTAAGTTCCGTATCAATTACAAAGTACTATTACTGACCTATAAAGCCCTAAATGGTCTAGCTCCTGTATATTTAATGGACCTTCTATCGCCCTACAATCCATCGCGTTCTTTAAGATCCCTAAATTCGAGGCTTCTGGTCATTCCTAGGATATCCAGATCCACTAAAGGAGGGAGGGCGTTCTCGCATTTCGCTCCTAAACTCTGGAATAGCCTTCCTGATACTGTTCGTTGCTCAGACTCGCTCTCCCAGTTCAAAACTAGATTAAAGACGCATCTCTTCAGCCAAGCATTCACATAATGCTTGCCTCTTATACTACTGTTGAATCAGATCGAATGCATTAATATTAGGAACAGCAGCTACGCTAATTACTTCCCATCTGCTTTTCTGCTGTTATCTCGGGACGCTAGTCCCGAGGTAAATAGCGTTCTTCAGCTACAGTCTGTATCCAGCCTCTCACGGAGACTTCATAGTCCCCAACACCTGCGATGAGACGACTCGACGCCTGTGAAGAGATGACTCAACGCCGGCGATATGTTATGCCCTAAATTAATACATGATGATTAACTAACTGTATTTTTTACGTACATTTCTGAAATGCACTTTCTGTAAAGCTGCTTTGAAACAATATGTATTGTGAAAAGCGCTATACAAATAAATTTGAATTGAATTGAATTTAACTTTCGGGACAACTGTCCAGTAAAAGACCGGGCCCAGCAGTAAACAGGAGGCTACTGTCGGGTGGGATCTCCATGGATAAGACCTCATCCTCTACTCTCCTTCCGGTAAGACTTCTGTGGGCAGCCCACTCCCACGTCTGCCAAGCGTTACTAGATTCTGGAGCTGAAGGTAACTTCATGGACTTGTCACTGGCTCAGACACTCGGTATACCCATCACTCCACTCAAGAACACCAATACACTGACACTCATCACATCTGGCAATCACACCGAACAGATCTCATTTCTCCTCCTGGACTCACCCCTGGGACCCATCGTCCTTGGTCACCCCTGGCTGATCCAGCATGGTCCGAGGATTGACTGGGGACACAACTCTGTTTCTTCCTGGAGCACTAAATGCTATGAGTCTTGTCTTGTGTCTGCCTGTTCTTCTGTGTCTTGTCCTGTTTTTCAGAAGGAGGCAGTGAATTTATCTAACGTGCCCCCTGAGTACCTTGACCTGAAGGAGGTGTTCAGTAAGTCCCGCACTGCTTCTCTCCCTCCGCATCGTCCCTATGACTGTGCTATAGAGTTAATCCCAGGTAAGTCTCCGCCTAAGGGCAAACTTTACTCACTTTCCACTCCGGAAAGGGAGGTCATGGAGAAATATATTTCTGATTTTTTAGCCTCCGAATTCATTCGCCCTTCCTCTTCTCCAGCGGGGGCAGGGTTCTTTTTTGTGGGTAAGAAGGATGGTTCTCTGCGACCTTGTATTGATTACCGAGGGCTGAATAACATCACGATAAAGAATACTTACCCTTTGCCATTGATGTCTTCAGCTTTCAAAAGGTTGCAGGGAGCATCCATCTTCACAAAATTGGATTTACGTAACGCCTATATTTGGTTCGCATCAGGAAGGGGGATGAATGGAAAACCGCGTTTAATACCCCCAGGGGCCATTTTGAATACTTGGTTATGCCGTTCGGGCTATCCAACTCCCCAGCGGTTTTCCAGGCACTCGTCAATGATGTGTTGAGAGACATGGTAGATCAGTTAATATATGTTTACCTGGATGACATATTGATTTTTTCTTCGTCTCTCCAGTAACATGTTCAACACGTCAGACGAGTGCTTTGGAGGTTGTCAGAGAATGGGCTTTTTGTCAAGGCGGAGAAATGCGCTTTCCATGCACAGTCTGTTCCTTTCTTAGGTTACATCGTCTCTGCTGAGGGAGTGCGTATGGATCCTGACAAGGTTAAGGCTGTGGTAGAGTGGCCAAGCCCAGATTCCCGTAAGGCTCTACAGAGGTTTCTGGGGTTCGCCAACTTCTATCGGCGTTTCATTTGCAACTTCAGCCAACTAGCCGCGCCTCTGACTGCCTTGACCTCTCCCAGAACGACGTTCAGGTGATCCGATACAGCCGAGGCTGTATTCTCCAACCTCAAAAGCCGCTTCTTTTCGGCTCCCATCTTAGTCGCCCCTGATTCCTCACGTCAGTTCGTGGTAGAGGTCGACACGTCAGAGGTGGGGGTAGGTGTAGTTCTATCCCAACGTTCTTCCTCAGACGACAAGATGCACCCTTGCGCGTTTTTGTCCCACCGTTTATCACCTGCCGAACGTAATTATAACATTGGTAACAGGGAGTTGTTGGCGGTCAAGTTAGCGTTGGAGGAGTGGCGTCATTGGTTAGAGGGGTCGGGTGTACCTTTCATCATTTGGACCAATCATAAGAACCTTGAATATATTAGATCTGCTAAAAGACTCAACTCCAGGCAAGCTCGATGGGCACTTGTTTTCGGACATTTTGACTTTTCTCTTTCGTACCGCCCCAGGTCCAAAAACATCAAACCGATTCTTTATCTCGTATTTTTGATCTATCCGAACGCCCAGTTCCTCCCGAGTGCATTTTACCCGAGAAGATAGTTATCTCCACACTCTGATGGGAGGTCGAATCGAGGGTCATATCGGCCTTAGAAGGGGTAACGCCTCCACCCGGGTGCCCACTGAGTAGATTGTTTGTACCGGAGGAGTTACGGTCCGAAGTTATACGATGGGGTCACTGCTCCAGCATCGCTTGTCATCCAGGAGTTAACCGGACTAGCTGTTTAATAAAGCAACGATTCTGGTGGCCATTAATGGCTCGCGACATTCGCAGTTTTGTTTTGGCTTGCTCAGTATGCGCCACTGGTAAGACATCTAACCGTCCTCCTGATGGGTTACTCCAGGCGCTGTCTGTCCCTTCGAGACCCTGGTCCCACATAGCACTAGATTTTGTCACCACCCTCCCGCCCTCTAATGGCATGACGGTTGTTTTAACCGTAGTGGACCGGTTCCCGAAGGCGGCACATTTCATCCCCCTGCCCAAATTACCCTCAGCCAAGGAGACAGCAGTGACTGTTGTTGACCACGTCTTTCATTTACATGGCCTCCCAATGGACGTCCCCCCCCGACAGGGGGTCTCAATTTGTATCCAAATTCTGGCAAGAGTTCTGTAAATTACTGGGAGCCACAGTCAGTCTGTCTTCGGGTTACCATCCACAGAGCAATGATCAGACCAAGCGAGCCAATCAAGATTTGGAGAGAGTGTTGCGATGTTTGGTGTCCAAGAATCCATCTTCCTGGAGCCAACAACTTTCTATGGTTGAGTACACACATAACTCGTTACCAGTGTCATCCACGGGCCTCTCTCCGTTTGAGTGTAGTCTAGGGTACCAGCCACCAATTTTTCCTAGTCTGGAATCCGAAGTCGAAGTTCCCTCTGCTCACGCCCTCATCCAGGTGCCACCACACATGGACCAGAGCTCGTGAGACTCTGCTCCAGGTGGGGGCGCGCACTAAGGCTAAGGCCGATCGCCACTGGTCAAGGCCTCCCGTATACGTCGTGGGTCAAAAAGTGTGGCTTTCTACCAATAACATTCCGCTCCGTACCGTGTCTAATAAGTTAGCTCCTAAATTTATCGGCCCGTTCACTGTCACCAAGATCATTAGTCTGGTGACAGTCTGCCTCAAACTTCCTCCAGCGTACAGGAGAATTTACCCCGCCTTTCATGTCTCCAAATTGAAACCTGTTTTTCGTTCTAACCTTAATCCGCCGGCTCCGGTTCCCCCACCGCTGCGACTCGTAGACGGGGAGCCTACGTATTCGGTTAATCGTATTCTGGACTCGAGACGGAGGGGACGCGGATTCCAATATTTGGTGGACTGGGAGGGTTACAGTCCGGAGGAGAGAAGTTGGGTTCCGGCTAGGGACATCCTGGATCACTCCCTTATTGATGATTACAATCAACAGGTAAGTTCTTCTGGGAGCACCAGGAGGCGCTCCTAGGGGGAGGGGTACTGTCACGGTTCATGAATTCGCTGTCTCTGTCCTCGTCTTGTGTGTGTGTGTTACATGTGGGCGGTGTCGCTGATCACTGCCCCTGATTCCCATCAGCCGAGTCTAATCAGCGCGTCAGCTGCAGCTGATCAGCGATCACTATTTAGTCTCTCTGTTTTCACCCTGTCTTTGTCAGAGCATTGCGGATGTTCCTGTGTGTTCCTGCCTGTCTCTCGCTGTGTTCCTGCCGGTCTTCAGTTCCTGTGTCTCCGTTGTTCGTCCCGCACTCGGTCATCTCCGCTACCCACTTCCTGGTTCCTGGTTTCTGTCTTCATCGCCGTTTTCCCGGATTACCCTTCATCATTACCTACCTTCAGTCTTCACCTTTGGACGGGCTCTCCCAGCGTCCCTGTGTTGCCAAGTGCACATCATCTCTGGACATTTTCTCCATATTGCTCCCTGTCACCATCCAGATTTCAATAAATACTTTTTACTTGCATTTGAACCATCATTGTTATTTCATCACAATATTTCAAGTGTATTCTTTCTTTGTAAAAAGTATACATTTTATCATACGTATTTCAAAGGTAAGGATTCATTAGTTTGAATATTGGAACAAACACTATAATAACATCTTAGTTGTTAATTCAATATACCTACTTTATTTTTGACAAAACATCCCATACAATATATTTAACATATGAGCAGAAATTGGCGAACAAAAGCTTACCTATTTAATGTGGCAGTAGCCTTTTTTTACAGTAAAAACTTTATAATATATCCTAAACTAATCAACGAAATCTTGTCTAAACATTCATATTTAGTCCGTAACATATCATGTTTATGATATACACTCACCTAAAGGATTATTAGGAACACCATACTAATACTGTGTTTGACCCCCTTTCGCCTTCAGAATTGTCTTAATTCTACGTGGCATTGATTCAACAAGGTGCTGAAAGCATTCGTTAGAAATGTTGGCCCATATTGATAGGATAGCATCTTGCAGTTGATGGAGAATTGTGGGATGCACATCCAGGGCACGAAGCTCCTGTTCCACCACATCCCAAAGATGCTCTATTGGGTTGAGATCTGGTGACTGTGGGGGCCATTTTAGTAGAGTGAACTCATTGTCATGGTCAAGAAACCAATTTGAAATGATTTGAGCTTTGTGACATGGTGCATTATCCTGCTGGAAGTAGCCATCAGAGGATGGGTACATGGTGGCCATAAAGGGATGGACATGGTCAGAAACAATGCTCAGGTAGGCCGTGGCATTTAAACGATGCCCAATTGGCACTAAGGGGCCTAAAGTGTGCCAAGAAAACAACCCCCACACCATTACACCATCACCACCAGCCTGCACAGTAGTAACAAGGCATGATGGATCCATGTTCTCATTCTGTTTACGCCAAATTCTGACTCTACCATCTGAATGTCTCAACATAAATCGAGACTCATCAGACCAGGCAACATTTTTCCAGTCTTCAACTGTCCAATTTTAGTGAGCTCTTGCAAATTGTAGCCTCTTTTTCCTATTTGTAGTAGAGATGAGTGGTACCCAGTGGGGTCTTCTGCTGTTGTAGCCCATCCGCCTCAAGGTTGTGCGTGTTGTGGCTTCACAAATGCTTTGCTGCATACCTCGGTTGTAACGAGTGGTTATTTCAGTCAAAGTTGCTCTTCTATCAGCTTGAATCAGTCGGCCCATTCTCCTCTGACCTCTAGCATCAACAAGGCATTTTCGCCCACAGGACTGCTGCATACTGGATGTTTTTCCCTTTCCACACCATTCTTTGTAAACCCTAGAAATGGTTGTGCGTGAAAATCCCAGTAACTGAGCAGATTGTGAAATACTCAGACCGGCCCGTCTGGCACCAACAACCATGCCACGCTCAAAATTGCTTAAATCACCTTTCTTTACCATTCTGACATTCAGTTTGGAGTTCAGGAGATTGTCTTGACCAGGACCACACCCCTAAATGCATTGAAGCAACTGCCATGTGATTGGTTGATTAGATAATTGCATTAATGATAAATTGAACAGGTGTTCCTAATAATCCTTTAGGTGAGTGTAGAAAGCCTCTGACTGTTATAACGTCACGCGGTGTAAGGCAAAAATTAGGAAATAAAAAGCACGATGGAATGGTGCCAGTCAGAGAGACTGTTACGTTAAATACAGTAGTATGCTGTAAATTTAAAAAATACAGTGAGTCTCTGTATGTGGTGTTTGACGTCACAGAAAATTCCCATGATGCAATGGGAATCACAGTTATTTACTGTAAAGAGAAATAGCAGTATAATACTGGGTGATTTAAAGTAAACAACTGTAGAAATTACAGAAAAGTCTAACAGTGTATTTAGTTATTTCAGACAACAATTCAGACAACAATTTAGCTCTTGCCGACGTTGGGGCGCGTCTGCCTGCCCGACATAAAGTGCCTCGGTGAGATGTCTTATGGAGATCGGTAGCTAATTGGCAAGATGTCGGGAAGATGGTGGCATTAGAATGTTCGCCGACCGTGAGCCAACGTGAACCCGAAATGATCGCCGACCGTGAGCCAACGTAACCCGAAATAATTATTATGACCAATGCGGCGCGATCCCACTAGAGCGAGAAAAGCATTCAGACACCTGGCTCTCCCAGTGACTACTGGAACAGCTGATTTTCGGCTGCATCGCTGGAAACGCCACAGCATACTTTAAAATCAGCTGTTCCAGTGTTAAGTTAAAGGGAGCGAGGCGTCTGAATGCTTTTCGCCGCTCTAGTAGGATCCCACCGTTATGTCTTATTGATTTGTTTAGGCTAACTGCTGTCAGATTGTATTCCAAGGACACAAGTTTCCTATTGTGTGTCAACAACACTCAATAACAGTTTATGTGATGTGTTAATCATAAAATTTCTTCCCTAACAATTTGACATGTTGAGAAGTAGGCAACTAGCCCACTTGCATGCGTCCTTATTTTTGAGTTGCCAGGTTTTATGACAAAAAAAGTTTAAATTGATCATACACAATCTGACAACCTGGGAAATATCAGTCTAACAGAAAAAAAGGAATGAATCAGTGATTTTAAAATGAAGTTTGATGGTCATGCAAATTAGGCTACAGGAATTTCCGGGAGAAATAACAAAAAAGGAGGGCACCGGGAGATGACCTTGAAAATTTATTTTTTTACTTTGTTTTGCAAAAGCAGTATCATTTATTTTAACACTCCACAAATTACACATAGAAAACTACAGGTGAAACTCGAAAAATTTGAATATCGTGCAACAGTTCATGTATTTCAGTAATTCAAATTAAAAGGTGAAACTAATATATTTAGTATATATAACTATATACATATGCATGATTATACTTTTCAGAGGGCCGACATTTCTGTATTTAAAATCCTTTTTTTATTGATTTCATGTAATATTCTAATTTTCTGAGATTTTGAATTCTGTTTTCATAAGCTGTAAGCCATAATCATCAAAATGATAACTTTTGCACGATATTCTAATTTTTCGAGTTTCACCTGTACAACAAAAATAAGAAATTCCCTCCAAAATAGTTAGTCAGTTTAAAGGAAAAATCAGTCCAATCAATTATTTCACTTAAGATGCTTGCTCGCCCCGCCTTTGCCGCCCCCCATTCCTGTCCCTGCTCAGCCGCAGCCAGTTCCTCACGCTCATCTCTACGTCAGCCTCAGTGGAATTTTGTTGGGCATGATTTCTTAACAGAGCACCTAAAAAAAAAAAAAAAAAAAAAAAAGCAACAGGGGGAAAAAATAAGACAGTAGCACAAAAGTCTATATCTTCGTTTGATTGTTTCTATAAAGACAATTCAGAAAAGTCAGAACATTTTACAAAAAAAAAAAAAAAACTTAAAAGACATTTGGTTGAGAATAGTGTTGAGGACAGTATATACATATCGAGAACATCTGATATAAATACAGACACCACATATGGGTTGAATAGTGACAGAATGTTGCTTCAACACATTGTAGGACTTACTTAGGAGTACCTGATGAAGAGGCCGTGATTTAAGGCCTGTCTTCCAAAAGGAGCCTTTCAACAGCTGGGGAAAGTACAGGAAGAAAATATACAAAATGATACAAAAAACAATTAACAAGCAATGCTCATAATAAAGTAGTTTACTGACAACAGCATAGAGAACCCCCCCAAAATACTTGTGCATCCAGCAAGAGCTGATCTGGCAAGTCTTTGACTTGTGGAAAACAGAAAAAATATAGGTGTTAACAAAAATACAAAGTATGAGTGAGAGAGAGAGAGAGAGAGAGAGACACACACAGAGAGACAGAGAGAGAGACACAGAGAGACAGAGAGAGAGAGAGAGACGGAGAGAGAGAGACTGACTTCCTACTCAAATTAAAACCGAAACAGGCAGCCAGCTACTCTAGTGACTATTCTGTCTCAGCCTCTAGCCTACCATAACACAGAGTAAGAAGTACAGACACATAAAACACATCATAGACTAAAATATGTCTTACTTTGAGGGGTCCTGGGTGGAAGGCCTGGACGGGATAGAGGGGTTTCACGACACTGCGGCATGTTTGTTCACAGACACTTGAGAAACAAAGATTTAAAAGGTTTAAACAAAGATTAATGATTCTTTTAGGTAATCAGTGTCAGGTCATATTGGATTCAGTCAGAATGACCGTATGAATGAGGGCAGCCCTTTTGCACTCTGCACAGCCGAGCCTACACCAAAGAACCGGCGTCAACTGTGATAGAGAGAGAGAGACTTTTCTTCCTACCCTTAAAACCGAAACCGGCAGCCAGCTACTCTAGTGACTACCAAGTGCAATCTCTGTCTCAGCCTGTAGTAGAATCATTGTCTTTAATCTAAAGATACCTGCTAGCTAGCCACCATGCTCTCGGGTCAAACTAACTTGACTGTATGTAGTTTTAGACTAAGACAGCTAGTCTGATTGCAGGAGAACAGACTAGATGACTAGACTAGACTGGACTGGTCATGTAACCGCACTGAGTGTCTGTGTGTGACACAGCTTTAATTGCTTACAAAGTTGTTTTACAGACTTTGTTCTGTGTCTGCGTGATAATTAACTTACATTCAGGAGAGCACATCCCTTCATCACTGAGTGTGTCTTGCTGCCAATCATCTTGTGGCACTAGGGAATACAGAAAAAGGCCCATTACACAAAGAACAGCATCACCCAGGTCCAACTAACAGAGCTAAACGAGTGACCTCACAGCAGTGATTCTCAAACTTTTTCTGTCATTCCCCATTTTGTATAGGACTGTGCTGTGTATTTTGTGTGTGTGTGCCTGTCTCAGTGTGTTCTCCATCTGCATGCTAAATAGCTTATGTTCAGGAGAGCCCAGCCCTTCATATTTGGCTTCCTGCTGCCAATTAATAGTTGTCACTATGAAATGATAAAATTAGATGGTGAAACTGCCAAACAGAAGTAGGCTTTTTGCTCTCAAACTTTTCAAGTGCACTTACAGCCACAAGTTTAAAGACCCAATGCATCACATACTTAACGGAAACTACATTCAGTAAGAAGAAGGTCCTCATTCACAGATGTAATCACTAAAATGGAAAAACACATTAATGCTGGTTAAACACAGTTCGGTTTCTGCTTTCCTTGCATATCAATGATACATGATTGATATCATTGATCATCATTGCATGATAACGATTGAAAAATGTCCGATATAGTGCTCAAAAGTCGACAATTGGGAATTTACATCATTAAAATAAGTGTTATTTCTTATCTTTAGTTAAAAGTCTTTAGCTGTCTTTGAGGTTAATTAAAACACATACTTTACTGTACAAAGGCAAAGCGCTTTCGCTGTGTAAAATGGCTCTGAAAAGAGCCTTTGGGGTGTATGTAGCTCCTGATGAGAAAAAGAAGAAACATGAAAAGGAGTCAAATATATTGCAAATGCCTTTAATTAATATGCACTCAGTTTTAATTGATCTTTATTGACTAAAACAGTATGTTAAGAACATGGCAAATCAGAACTGTAGGATGGCTTCTAGATTGATCACTTACAAAAATCAGATAAAAATCGATAACTGAAAAAACAGAAAAGACAATTATTCTATTTAGTTTAAATTACTAAGGTTAATAAAGGCTCTATTTTATGAATAGGTGTGTGTCCAAAAAAACACTTACTTCACTTACTATCACTTTACTACTTCATAACTACTTCTTTGTCTGACTGTCTACAGTGGCTGCGTGCTTGTACTAAACCAGAGACAATTTATATAGAGACATGCCACTTACTCAATCCTCAATACAACTATATAGGGAAAACCCATAACACCAAAGATCGCGGTTGTATGCACATGTCCCGCCCCTCCCACTGGAAAGCCAATCGCCTGCTTTTAACAGTCAAGCCAGGAAACATTTAAGCCTATCGTCTGGTTCCACTGACGCATGCGCATAGTTGAGGTTTGCGACAGGGGAAAATACGTTACTGTTTGAAAAGGCGGCAGATTTGATATGCAGTGTATGTGTGCGTTGTGTAAATATCAGACATCCCAAGTGTCTACTGCATATTGATAGCGGCTCCTTGATGCCCGCAAATTAGTTCAAATCTCCCGGAATCTAGAGCGAGCGAGCAAGAGCGCGCAAATACTGTGCTTCAAGCTGTGTAGCACGCGCACGTCAGAGAGGGAGAGAACCATTGCGCATGCGTAGTAAAAGTATAACCTGTGGGGAAAAAGGCGTTTTAAACCTTATTTTGGGGCAAAGTCATCAAACTTTTTCAGCGATTTTTATCATATTTTACTGCTGTTTCTATACATGCAGTTTTTATGTCCCGGTGACCAGTGAATGTGCAGTTCTGACTCTCTGCCCATTCATTTAGATAGAAGCCTGGTCTTGTTAGTCCGAAATAGCTGCCCGGAGGCGTTGCCAAGATGGCGGCCGAGTGGCATGACTTGCCTAAAAGGACTTTGACTAAACTGAGCTCTTTGATTGACAGGTGTACTTTTAACGTTACCATAGAAACGAACAACAAAAGAGCTGCCTTTAATTTTAAGCATGTCACTTAGACAAAATCATTAAAAATGCCTTCAGAGTGTAAGGGGTTAATATTATAAAAGGACAGATGTCATTTTTGTGTGGAAAAAAGACAGTATGTCAATTTTATGACCCGTTTTTTAGTTTGACCTGGCTGTTTAACGTTACCTCTCCTCAGACTGAAAGAGAAAAACGAGTTCCCCTCATGTCTAAAAATACCGTCTAAAATAACTCACTGAAAATATTTAATACTCGAACATATTAACAGTCAATAACTAAAGTCAACAAGTTAATAACAACTAACCAAGTCTAAAAACACGTAGCGTTAACGTTAATCCTCTGGCGCCGATTTCTGTCATCCGTTTATCGAAAACATTTCTCAGAAAACTCTACGTTTTTCTAACAAAAGAATATCTTTCAATAAAAAAATAAGTACACAAAACAAAATAAACCCATACTGACCTGAAAATTGTGTGTTTGAAATGGATAAACATACTGATCACAAGAGAATCCGTTGCGAGGCGATGCTTCTGTGTAGACTTGATCACGCGCATAAAAACGTGCACGCGCCACCTAAACGCCCCCTTGGTTAAAAAAGGCAATATTTACATTTGTAGATCACACTTGAATTTGGTCAATGTTTCTTTTGCAAATTCTACTCAAAAGAGATGTAGTAGATTTTGGCCCGCGCTTGAAAATTAAACCTAAACAAAATTTCTCACAAAAAATACGTCCCAGCTAACACAGTTACGTTGACGTAACACGACCGGTCCATATTCGTCGTAGCGACGTACCACATAACGTTCCAGCAACGTAACTTTAGCTGCGTCCCAATTCGCATACTATCCGTCCTAAATAGTATTCGAAAATAGAATTAGTACGTCCCAAATCGTAGTATGTTGAAATGAGTGTTCCAAAGATACCCGGATGGTCTACTATATCCTGTCAGAATCCGAAGTGCAGATCGATGCACACTCTAACGGCTGTTATTGCCCACAACCCATCGCACGTTGGACGAGGATTCGGTTAGAACTACAAACACGAGTGAAAAGTGTTAAAAAAACTACAGACATGGAGGACGCGCGAGTCCGGCGGTTATGCAAGGGGGTAATCCATCAGCCGGAAGTTGAAGCCTCGCGGGAGCCGCCATTGTAGCAGAACTTCACCTGCTGTTAGCATTCCATTGACTCCCATACATTTTGGCGTCACTTTGACAGCGAATAACTTTACATCTGAGGCGTCCAAAGACTTCATTTGTCCATTATTTATTTCTAAATAAACACGAAAATGTATAAAAGGCTCCATTACTTTGTATCTTACGTTATGGCCCCGTAGAAGCCGTTTTTGTTAAAAACAGGCAAACGATTGCGTCATAACCACGCGACTTTATGTCGCACAATAGAGACATTACCGTATAGAGAGGAGAACCTCGCAGGCAATCGGGGGGACGTTCCGTCAAGGGAGGAGCCCATACATAATGAGTCCATAAAAGCAACGGGACAAAATATTTCAACAACGTTTTTGGGGAATTGGAAATAATTCGGTATGTGGCAAGTGAATACATATGAAGTAGGCCGGGAGCCAGGTCCACTCCTCAGGATGTTTTTTGCTACCTTTTTTTCACTATTATTTCCTATTATCTTATACCTTGGGCCATCACAAGTTGATAATGACCACTCCCAACTCGGCCCCGTTTGGCCTCAGGGCCCAAAAAACACCCTTTTGGGGAAAAGCTTTTGGCGGAATTATGTAATTGTGAATATTAAGGTACTGCAGCTACACAAATGGTCATATAACCCTAAAATTTTGCATAGTGTATCCTGACACATAGGGGAAAGCACATAGCAGAAAAAGATTCTGGGGATTGCTGCCTTTTTACTGTCAAATATCACCCTCAACATACCCCAAAAGACAAAAAATTGTCTGTCCGCCTGACATATTCTCATCAAAGATTATCATTTTCAAGCATTTTATTATACATATAACTGCCACAAATGTACATGAAAAACTTCCCAAGTTTATAAGCTTCAATTTAAGTCCAAAATGACCTTTCTATCTAGAGGATTACAGCTGGTATAACCAAAGTTCTCCACTGTACCTCAAATCGGAGAAAACAGAACTTTCAAGCATTACCATTCCATATAGGATTTTTGCATATGAACAATATATCTAAAAAGAGTTGAGACTTGACTTATCTACTGCTATACTATATGAAGTGAATTGCATGAAAAGTGAGTAATGTTATGCCCCTAGGTTGACTGGGGTCAGGGTGCAACATAGGGTACATTCACAACAAAATCAATTAACCAAATGTGAGATTTATTAAAGCATAAAATATTTTTTTTTCCTTGGTTCTTAGATCTTTTTGCTGCTTATCCATGCTATACTTAGACGATTGGTCATGTTTGTGTATTGTATTAGTGTAGAATATAAACTCTCAATCATCATGTTCCTCCTCCTCCTCATCTTCACCTATATTCGTATGGATTTCATCAGTCAAGTCCTCTTCATCGGTTTCATTTTCTGCCAAGACATCAACAAGGGCTTTGGGGATGACGTCGCCCTCAAACCATAGTGGTTTTTTTTTTGTGAGGAAAAAAAAGAGAAGCGGGATCGGCAAAATGGTTCCTCACGGTTCCTCCGCCGATCTCCGCAGTGTGCATGAATTGGAGTGGCTGTAGACGCATCCCGCCGATGGTTTACCCACCTAAATTTTTTTTGGTGTGCAGGGGAAAAAACCCTTCCGATACTTTGCCGCTGTTGCCCTCCAATTGCCAACGTTGGTAAGACTGAACGTGCTGTCTGGGTTAATGTCAAATGTTTGTTAAGTCAGGAATACACCCATGATATGCTCAAGCCTTACCTGATTGAATTATGTTTTTATATTTCATTTTCAGCTGCTGCCACATTCTATTAATGCCTGCAGGATTGCACCTACATGAAAATTAAAATTAGGTTGAATAACATAGTCTATTCTTCCAGTTTCACCTCTGATATTATAACAGTTGGGTAAGTTACTCTAAAATAGTTATTAATTACTAACTACAAATGACATCTTCACCAGTGTAATTAGATTAATGTAATAATTGCTATCTCTAGAAAGTATTGGTCTACTTATTACTAAATCCCATATCAACCTCAACCACTTGAACAATACAAGGAGAGACAAGAAACTACACTTTTAATGCTTTCAATTTAACAATATACAATTGCATGAGTTATTCTTAAATTGACCAAAGTGTGTAGAGGGAGAAGGTTACATTAAAAATATACCTTTTAAAAATATAGGCTATGTTAAATCCAGTATTGTTTTATACAGAATTGTTCTATAGTCTATGCAGTTAATGCAATTACATCAGATTTTACTTTAAATTACAGAATAATTAAGAGTAATCCCTTTAATTGAATTACAGTATTTAGATTACTTGGTAGGCTAATTAATTACACCCAACACTGTATTTTAAATGTTTTAATTAAAATTAAAAAACGTATGCATTGACTCAAGCAACTATTTTCTCTAAAGCTAAAACTCTCCGTCCTTCGCCGCTGCAGCCGATATTTATATATATATATATATATATATATATATATATATATATGTATATATAGAGAGAGAGAAATACCTCTTTTTGTCTGGCGCTGTTGTCATGGTGACTCGTAATATCTGCGCTCCTTTGATAATGGCTTTTTATAGTTGTGGTGCACGAGCTTAACTCAAGAGTCAGTCAACTTAGAGTTGATTGAACTTACTAATTTCAGCTGTTCTGTAACCGAAGAGTTTCCCATCTCAGGGTAAGTCAACTCAGAGTTCAAGTTTTAACTCAGAGTTGGTTGAACCTCCTTATTGAAACGGGCCCCTGGTCAACAGACCCAAATCTTCTCAGCTGTTGCTACTGTCGTATGTTGCACTGTCTCTTCATGTGGCACATTATGTTTGGCACATTGTATGGGTCACTATATCATAACAAGGTAATACAATGTGTAATCAAATGATGACTGATTAACAGTAATGTAAATGCTAAATGTCTAATACCTGTTGATACAACAACAAACAATGCAAAGTATATGCTCTTAACCTTGCAGTTTTTCACATATCATGTAATACTCAATTTCTCTATTTCTTTGCACAAAACTCTCCAGAAACATGAACAGTAATATGTAATCCAAATATATATATATATTTTTAAAGCTGTAATCAGTAATATAGAATATATTACAATGTTAAAGTAAGTTGCTCAACACTGCAAACCAAACAATACAACAAAAGTAAGAATCACTGGTACATAATATAGCAGTTAAAGAAGAATGCATCAAGCTTGCACTTCATTTGTTCCCACATTCTCTCTAGGTGGTAGTCTTCTTCACATTTAATAAAGAAATCACACCAGGACATACCTAAGAGACCAAGCTGCCCCATTATTTGATAATGATGGGCATGACACTCTTTTAATTTATAGCTGCCATCAGCCTGCTTGCAAAGGTAGGGACACTCTGTGAAGCTATTCTTGGAAGGACACTTAATTTCTAAAAGCCCGTAGTTTGAGCTTTCACTCCCTCTCTCTATCACCTTACGGTCAGGTGACGTACCAAGGTGTGGGGCATTGGGATTTACAACAAAACCACATGGATGCACTAGATGACCTGTGAGCTTGGTGTAATGTATCGCTGCTATAGGCTCTTGTTCTATGCCTCTTTTCATGGCCTTAGTTTGAACTGATCCTGCGCTCTTTAAACTTTTAGCTAGTTTTTCATGGTCAGCTCTCCTAGAGCAGATTCTTTTAAAAGAAGTTGATGTGATTCGGCCAGACCTTGCGTTAAACCATAAGTTGTTTGTGCTCTGTTCTCTGGTCTCCTGTTCCAGAGCTATAGAATCAGGCAAATAAATGCTCAATTCTGTGTAACGATGCATGGCACTTTCATTCAGCACTGTGCAGAAGCCGGTAGGTTGGGATGGGAGGGGAAAGTTGGGCAGGTCATCTGGTTGTCTAACTGTAGCTGCTCCAGGGTCAACACAAGGCTCTCCAATTTGACTAACCAGTGGCAGCTGTAAAAGGTGAGAACAATAAATTGGCACATTTAAAAAGAAAACTCTAACACCTGAACTTCTTCAAAGCAGTGAAATCCACAAGATGTTGGAATACAGTAGAGGGTTTACATATGAACGATTCAATCAACTGTGCACAATATTTGACATTTCAAATGATCCACACACTACTCAAATAAATGTACCCCTAAACTACAAGCACAATGATTGGCAAATAGCAGAGATGCCCCTCCGTATCCAGTTGCTGTTTATTTTAATGAAACTCCGGAACAACGAAGACTTAAAAAGCCTTGCCTTCAGATTTAATATAACCATGCAAGCAGCAAATAATATTTTCAATTCTTGGATTCATTATATGTTTGATGTATTAGGTGAATTACCAATTTGGCCTCACAGAGACGTCATAACACAAAACATGCCAGAAACTTACCTGACCACATATGCAATATTAGACTGCACAGAGCTAAAAATGGAAAGGCCAACATCACCGGTGTTGCAAAGCCAGAGCTATTCAAACTACAAAAGTACAAACACACTAAAATCACTAGTTGCCTGTGACCCCTGTGGTGCTGTGATTTTTTCTTCTGCCCTGTTTACAGGAGCAATGTCAGACAAGAAGCTAGTCAGGCAGTGTGGCATCCTCCCGCTACTAGAGAAACTTATAGACAGTGGCTATTTGCAAAGAGGGGATGGGATTATGGCTGATAAGGGCTTTTTAATCAAGGAAGAGATGCAGCCACTTGGACCGAAGTTAAACCTGCCACCGTTTTCAAGGTCTAAGAGGCAAATGCCAGCTGGGGATGTGCTGGTGACAAAGTGCATTGCAAAGCACAGGGTGCATGTAGAGAGGACCATCGCTAAAATAAAAAAGTTCAAGATAGTGTCAGGCAAAATTCCTAATACACGGTTAGGGATGATAAATCACATCTGGTATGTGGTGAGCATGCTTTCAAACTTCCAGCCACACATACTAAAGTAACAGTCAGTCAGGGACAGTAGTAGCAAAGCATGAAAACAAAGTATCGCTACATCATATATTACAAATATTTTAACTGTTATTTTTACTGCATTTTGTAAGCCTGTGTAGTGGAAAATTTTAATATTGATCAGTAATAGACATTGCAAGGGAACGCAATATGTTTTTCTACTTATTTGGAGTGATGTTTGAACAAGAGATATATTTGTATCTGTGAATGTGCAGAGTAGAGCGTCTTAGGAAACAGCTGAACAAGGGTTTTGGGTCCTAAAGGTCAGGATGCAGCTAAAATCAGAGCCTTACTGTCAGTCAGTGACAATAAAGAGCACATGCAACTAGTGTATTCCTAATTTGGCAGCCTGCCCCAAGAAAAGACACAGCCTGTAACCTTGGAAAATGTTATAAAGATTGTTCAGCCCTTCCTGACTTTGTCTCACTCTTGCCACAGCTTAACCTCTGTGTAATGACTGGGTCCTTCTTGCAAGAATAAATACTTTTACAAAAGACAGTTTGGTTTCAGAGTGTCTCTTACGCAGTGATATGATGGTTTGTTAATTTTTGCCACAACACCTGCAATAGTAAAGTCCTATAAACAGATTTCTGGATACTATGGTTCAATCCTTGTTTAATGTGTTTTTGTGTCTGTGTATAATATGTCAGGCCAATGATTTTTTTTTTTTTTTTTACATTGTAAAACCATTTAAAATTGTAACTTCATGATTTTACTGAAATCCCAATAAACCTGTGAGGGAAAATCTTTTCTACAACAGTAAGTAATGCTACTATTGATTCTGACTGGTTTGTTTACATCTTTGATTGTTCATCTTACCTGGTGGCTTAGACCGCACCCCAATACATATTTCCTGCCTTCAATTTCTACCTCTGGTGCAGCTTCATCAGCTATGTATCTTATGGGTGCATCAGTCATCTCCCTCAGTAGACTATGTACTCCTGTCCCTAACTCTTTCCTATAACAATACATGCTGGTGAATATTATTGTGTGACAGTATGTATGTATGCAGGGGTTAAATTGGGTTTCATTATGTGGGGGTGCTCTCCCTAGGGGGGTCCGGGGGTATAACCCCGTGAATTTGTTTTTTTAAATAAACCATTAAATAGCACTTTCTGGAGAGTTTTGTGCAAAGAAATGGAGAAATTGAGTATTACATGATATGTGAAAAACTGCAAGGTTAAGAGCATATACTTTGCATTGTTGTAGTATCAACAGGTAGGCCTATTAGGACATTTAGCAATTACTTACTGTTAATCATCACTTGATTACACATTGTATTACCTTGTTATGATATATAGTCACCCATACAATGTGCCAAACATAATGTGCCACATGAAGAGACAGTGCAGCATATGACAGTAGCAACAGCTGAGAAGATTTGGGTCTGTGGTGACCAGGTCCACCTCACACACACTTCCTTCTCCAATTCTCTCTCTTTACAACACACACACACACACACACTCATCCTACTCTGCATAATTTCTCATCAAGATATGCACAAGTCACAAAAATAAAACCAATCTATCTTTGTGGAAAGGTTGCTTGGTAGCTAAAAGTAGGTCTAGCAAGTCTTATATTTCTGTAATTCACACAGATCAAATACAAATATGCTGACTGAATAGACTGCTAGTTTTTTTTTTTTTTTTTGAGTAGCCAGCTAGCAGTTCTCTTGGCAGTTTGCTGATAATCCGGTGTCTGAAGTAAAATGCTCAAAACATCTCCTGAGAAAAATCACATGGTCAACCTAGTCTTGGTTATTTAATTTTGATTTAGTCTTAGTTTCCTTACCTTGTCATTCAAGGCCAGGGCACTTTTTGTACATTTTCTGGAACTTTTGCGCGCTTCCACATCCCGCGCAACTACGGATCTCCCGGGAATATTCATTTATTTATCCGTGTCACCTAGATGCGCGTGCGCCAGCGGTGCAGACACAAGACAAGGTTCTCTTCCAGCCGGCAGCAGCATGGTCTTTAAGTATCCACTTCACCAGGTGTCACTCATCACGCTCATGCCGATCCCGCCTTCCAAGGCGCGGCCACTCATTGTCTTAACTGACAAGCACGATAGCCAATCAACAACATCCTAAGAAAAGTGAAAGTGAGAGAAACAGAAACCCCCCCCCCCCCCACACACACACACAAACGTTCCTTACGGACGTAACAATAGATTGATTTTATTTTTGTGACTTGTGCATACCTTGATGAGAAATGACACAGAGTATGGCTGTGTGTGTCGTGGGCGTGGTCTGGATTGTTCGAGTGGTTGAGGTTGATATGTGATTTATAAAGTAATTAGCAATAAGTAGACCAATAAACTTTCTAGAGATAGTAATTATTACATTAATCTAATTACACTGTTGAAGATGTCATTTGTAGTTAGTAATTATTAACTATTTTAGAGTAACTTACCCAACTGTCATAATATCAGAGGTAAAACTGGAAGAACAGTATGTTATTCAACCTAATTTTAATTAATCCTCCTACTATTCTTCCACACTCTGGGGACGGGGGAGAGATAAGAATATCCATTTATACTTAGATATAAACTTAGATTCTATAGGCTACTCCACATAAATAATGTGAAAAAATGTGAATGTGTAGATTGTTTGATGTGTAGACACATAATATTAACATTTCCTCTGTAGGCCTCTCTGTGGCAGCAGAAACTGTTTCTTCATCCCCATCGTCCTGTGAAGATAAGCATTTGGTTGAGCAAATTTTATAATACTATTTGTCATAATTTCTGGTGTATTGAGTAGGCAACTTACAACTGTCTGGGGTTCTGTTGGGACAGGAGGCTCCAAAAGACAGATATTATCATCAGAATCTGTTGGGAGCAACAAAAAACCCAACCCAAAGTAAAATATATGGAAATATCAAAAACAGCCTATATAAAAAATAACACATACTGTATGTAGACCTCTTACATTTTATGAAGGCACTTGAATCTTCGGGAGTGACTGGCTCTGATGAAGTCCCTCCAGGAATTCCCTCAGCCATTAGCCTTCCAGCATTCAGGCTCAGGGCCATCTCCATCTCCTCTGCATCTCCATCTCCATCTCCTCTGCATCTCCATCTCCATCTCCATCTTCATCTCCTCTGCATCTCCATCTCCATCTCCTCTGCATCTCCATCTCCATCTCCTCTGCATCTCTATCTACATCTCCTCTGCATCTCCATCTCCATCTCCTCTGCATCTCTATCTCCATCTCCTCTGCATCTCCATCTCCATCTCCATCTCCATCTCCTCTGCATCTTCATCTTCATCTCCATCTTTGCAAACCTCTTCCTTCGTTCTGTTGGCTGAGTAGAAGTCAAATGAGAATGAACATTTAATTGTGTTAATTAGACCTGTGTCAAAAATGCTGCTGCACTGCAAGACACTGGATGTTATTTAGTTATTTAATATGTCAAATGTTTGTAAAGTCAGGTAGCCTACATCCATGATATGCTCAAGCCTTACCTGATTGAATTGTTTTTATATTTCATTTTCAGCTGCTGCCATGTTCTTTTAATGCCTGCAGGATTGCACCTACATGAAAATTAAAATTAGGTTGAATAACATACTGTTCTTCCAGTTTCACCTCTGATATTTTAACAGTTGGGTAAGTTACTCTAAAATAGTTATTAATTACTAACTACAAATGACGTCTTCAACAGTGTAATTAGATTCATGTAATAATTACTATCTCTAGAAAGTATTGGTCTACTTATTACTAATAACTTTATAAATCCCATATCAACCTCAACCACTTGAACAATACAAAAAGAGACAATAAACTGCACTTTTAATGCTTTCAAATTAACAATATACAATTGCATGAATTATTCTTGAATTGACCAAAGTGTGTAGAGAGAGAAGGTTACATTAAAAATATACCTTTTAAAAATGTTATGTTAAATCCACTATTGTTTATACAGAATTGTTCTATAGTCTACACAGTATTTAATGCAATGACATCATATTTTACTTTATATTACAGAAGAATTAAGAGTAATCCCTTTAATTAAATTACAGTTTTTAGATTACTTGGTAATTACACCCAACACTGTATAACAGTAATTAAAATGTAAACTTACGCATTGACTCGAGCAACTATTTTCTCCCAAACTAACTCTCTCGATCGCCGCTGCTGCCCTGTTGCTTAAATTTTTTTTTTGCGTACTGCTGGTGAGAAATATGCAGACCTCTTTTTGTCTGGCGCTGTTACCATGGTGACTCATAATATCTGCGCTCCATTGATAATGGCTTTTTATAGTTGTGGTGCACGCGCTTAACTCAGAGTCAGTCAACTTCTTAGAGTTGATTGAACTTACTCATTTCAGCTGTTCTGAAACCGAAAACTCAGTGTTTCTCATCTCAGGGTAAGTAAACTCAGAGTTCAAGTTTTAACTCAGAGTTGGTTGAACCTCCTTATTGAAACAGGCCCCAGGTCATTCTCGGATTTCGCTTGAGACCGGTAAGCATTAGCCTCGATAGTAGTCGTGTCTCCTTCATTAAGTATTTTTATATTTTGAATGTATACCTCCACTGCATACTGTAAGCCCTTTTGCCTCGATCTGGGATATCGCGGAGGTATTGCTCCAAAAAAGGTCACTGACACGCACGGGTATACCTCTTCCCGTCATGGCAATCTGTCGCGCTTGTCGAGTTTGACCATTTGTTTGTCGGACGTAGCAACAGTAACTAAGGGGGGCGGGGCTCGGCGAAAGGCCAATTGATAAAAGAACACGTTTACACATGATAATCTTATTAGAAAGATAATTTCTTTCTCTTTTGAAAGATTTTACTTTCAGTAAAAAAATTGCAATAGATTGTAAGGTGCATGTTTTTATGCATGTTTGGCCTTTTTGTTGCATTTACACTGTTCTAACCACTAGGGGTCACCGTGGAGACGGATGTCGAATTGTTTCGAAGCCTCGGCACAATATGGTCCATTTGATTTAACTGTTTCAGTGTTTCACGAAGCCTCGATCTGCCCACCACTAATTCTAATTTCGAATTCTATTGAGGACGGATAGTATGCGAATTGGGACGCAGATTAGAAATTCTCTGGACGCAGCACATCTCTGACCTCCTAACACATGTGACGCAAAACGAGTTTACGTCACGACGTCCGCTGTACTTTTTTGGGACGTACCATTTTAATTGAAAAAGGTGTCTGTTATTCTTACTCACGTTTAGCTTAATGAATAACAGTTAAGGCTTGCACAATAATATCCAGATTAAATGTGAATGCAAGCATTTTGTAACATAATTTATTATTCCTTTGCGCAACAATGTATCTTTAATGAAGTATGAACGCTGATGATTTGGGTGAAATACCCTTCCTTTATAATGGTATACTATAGCGCTCTCAGCGATCGTTCTTTTCTCTCAGCGATCCACCACAATGAGGTAAGATTTCTAGGCCTACTGATGGAGATATAACCAAAGCCCCCGAAATATGATGTTATTCGCTGATGTTTTGACTAAATGTTGGAGTGAAGGCATTGTCTTATGGACTTCATCCCAAGTTCACGAGTTCTGGCTTTGTAATGAGCTTTAATAGCTGAAGGCCACTGGTCGCTTAGTGTTCCACGTTGTCTCGTTGACTAAACTCCATTATCAACACATCTGGCCTTTTAAAGTTAATAAAGAAATGTTTTGACTTGGCCTAAAATAGTAGGATTTGTTCCCGCTGTTTAACCCAACTTTATATGGTGCAAAAAAAGAGAGATGTATTTAGAAGTATGTTAACGTTACCTAGTTAATACTATGGTAAGATAAGTAAATATAGTAATAATTTTACATGCAGAAGTAACGTGTTATTACTGGTACTGTTATAATATACGCGGGTAATTAACTGATGTTCGCATGTCAGTTATTTACTTAAAACCCAACTGTTTACGTTACCAGAACGTATTTTTAAGGCTTGATTTTGGTTAATAAGAAAAGTTTTGGAATACGTAAATGGAATGTTCTTTTTAGGTTTGCATAAAGTCCCCTTAAATTTCAGCAACTTTGTCCTAATGTTCCCAGGATGTTTCAACCATACATAAACTACATACAGTTAACATGGCTGTGTAAGTTTATTTTTTGTTTAGTCATTTTGCTTCCACATTGCTTGAAAGGTAAGATATATCATATATGTCTTTTATTATAGACATATAGCATAGGGATATAGCTATATTTTAGAATAAAATGAACATTATACTGTTTTAATAGGGCTTTATATAACTATAATATAATATTGTGCGCAATCTTGTCACGCTCACTGGAGCCTCATCGACAAGCATTCGCTGAACAATCTGAAGTAAACTGTCCCTGAACAGAACCTGAGTTGCTTAAGCTCTTTAAAGCGGAATGGATTCTGATTGGCTGTCAATGTTTGTAGCTGGAAAAAAACAAAAACAAACAAACGCTCAAAGTGATTCCACGATATTGTTTCTCTGTGCCCTTATAGTTGTGGTGTGGACTCTGCTCTTCTTTTTTATATTTAGAATGTTTTTTGTTTTTTTTTTGCTATAGCTTACATTTTTTTTTTTTTTTTAAACTAGGCTATGTCTTTATTATCATTATAGTCAGTGGTGGCCCGTCACGGCCAGCAAGGCCTTCTCTGCTGGTTTTTGTTAATATCATTCAGAGTAACAAACCATGATCATTCAGCGTAACGGATATTTTTATGTAAAAATGAAACCAACTTTTTATGACCTGTAATTATTAAAATGTATAAAAGAATATGTGATATTAAATTTTATTAGATTTTAAATTATTTTCACTTCCTTACAAAAACTTATGACAAATGAGTAAAACCTAGTGGTTTGAAGGATAGTAGCGAAGTATAAAGATTTAAAAATTAGAATTGATTAATATTTGGGGCTGCACTGTAATCCTTAAATAGTCTTAATAGCCTATGTCACCAAATGATTCTTGTTTTAAATAGCCTATGCCTAATAAGATTTTTTGATACATAAATAATTACACTGAATGACATTTTAGTGGGTCTTCTGTAAATCATGGTAAAAAATGTATAATGGTCATTATTTTTTGTTTAGAAAAATATAAAATTAAACGGGACACATTCTAATGTACAGGGGAAAAAAATTGAAGCTGTATCAAACATTTATTTATATATACACTCACCTAAAGGATTATTAGGAACACCTGTTCAATTTCTCATTAATCCAATTATCTAATCAACCAATCACATGGCAGTTGCTTCAATGCATTTAGGGGTGTGGTCCTGGTCAAGACATTCTCCTGAACTCCAAACTGAATGTCAGAATGGTAAAGAAAGGTGATTTAAGCAATTTTGAGCGTGGCATGGTTGTTGGTGCCAGACGGGCCGGTCTGAGTATTTCACAATCTGCTCAGTTACTGGGATTTTCACGCCCAACCATTTCTAAAGTTTACAAAGAATGGTGTGAAAAGGGAAAAACATCCAGTATGCAGCAGTCCTGTGGGCGAAAATGCCTTGTTGATGCTAGAGGTCAGAGGAGAATGGGCCGACTGATTCAAGCTGATAGAAGAGCAACTTTGACTGAAATAACCACTCGTTACAACCGAGGTATGCAGCAAAGCATTTGTGAGGCCACAACACGCACAACCTTGAGGCGGATGGGCTACAACAGCAGAAGACTCCACCGGGTACCACTCATCTCCACTACAAATAGGAAAAAAAAAGGCTACAATTTCCAAGAGCTCACCAAAATTGGACAGTTGAAGACTGGAAAAATGTTGCCTGGTCTGATGAGTCTCGATTTCTGTTGAGACATTCAGATGGTAGAGTCAGAATTTGGCGTAAACAGAATGAGAACATGGATCCATCATGCCTTGTTACCACTGTGCAGGCTGGTGGTGCTGGTGTAATGGTGTGGGGGATGTTTTCTTGGCACACTTTAGGCCCCTTAGTGCCAATTGGGCATCGTTTAAATGCCACTGCCTACCTGAGCATTGTTTCTGACCATGTCCATCCCTTTATGGCCACCATGCACCCATCCTCTGATGGCTACTTCCAGTACTGCGGATTTTAATTGCGGATTCTAACTCTTGATATCGATTTATCAAGGAAATATATTGCAATAATTATAGTTATCGTTCTATTGACCGTTTGGAATGACCCGCCCCCTTTAGTTACTGTTGCTATGTCTGACAAGCCACGCCTCTCACGCCACACATGTTCTCACGCAGTGAGAAATGCATCGTGGAGCAGAGAGGACGCTGACAGTGCGCTGACAGACAGGACAGAGCAAGTTACTTTTGATATGAAACAAAGTCTACACTTTTAAATATGGTGGTTTTTTTTGTTGAGAAATTTAAAAAATAAATATTGTTTTGTGGCTCTTTAATGTGTCGTTAAACACAATTCTATACATCTGCTTAAAATTAGTTGATTTTTAATAATTTATGCCGTCATTCTTTATTTGAGATGTTTAGAATTGTCATATGCACTTTCTGTGTTTATTTACCTCTCTAAACAAAAGAACATGAGATGAGTTTAAATTTAAATTTTTTATCTTTCAGCATGCTCAGACTGCAGAAGCGCTTGGCATCCAGTGTATTGCGCTGTGGCAAGAAGAAGGTCTGGCTGGACCCCAATGAGACCAATGAGATTGCAAATGCCAATTCCCGTAAGATTTTTGTTTATTTATTTCTTATGTCAGGTCACAAATGCATCAAGAAACATTTACCATTGCTTATGATAAGCCAATAAAATAAATTGTCACACGCCCTCATTTTTAAAGCATCATGAGTCATGACTTATTTTTCTGGGGAACACAAAAGATGTTTATCAGAACATTCATGCTAAAAATGCAATATAATGTTCAACACTAATAAAAGGCATAAGTAAACATTTATCAGGATGTTATAAATGTCACATTTAAATAATTTTTACATAAAAATGTTTATAAAGTAATTTGTGACATTTTCCAAAGTGAAAGTGTAACCAAGGGTCCTTAATTTCCCTTCTCCACCTTTACGAATGTCATTCCAAGTTTGTACGTGGTGTGCTGAAGTTTTTTTTTTTTTTTTAGTTTGTAATGTTATTTTTAGTCCAGTGATCCTGTTGTTGTTTGTTCTGCCTGTGAGCGGTTGAAAGAGGCGATGAAGTTGTAGGCGTTGATTTGTAGGGTTGGGAACCGAGAATCAGTTCTTATCCAGAACCTTTAGTGTTTTTGAATAATACCGGAACCGTGCGAAATTCTTAAGTTTCGGTTCCGAAAACGGTTCTGGTGTGATGTGTGGGTGAAGTGCTGGGAGCTTATCCTTTAACAGCGACGTCTCACCTCATATTAATATAGTAGTGAATGCACTGAAAAGCTCTCGCGCTACTCAAATGCATTTTGCGTCAGATATCAACGCAGAGAGAGAGAGAGAGTATTAGACCGTAGAGCTGCACGATTAATCTTTAAAAGATCTCAATCTTGATTCAAACACTCATGCGATCTTATTCCAACATGAAAAAACTTCACACTGGAACATTCAAATCTGTTTGTGCTGTCGTTGACCCAGAGAGAGCAGTTCTCAATATATATGAAACCGCTTTACTTTCACAGTCTTTTCAACCACACCGTATCGATATTTCTGTGTTACAAATATTAAAATGATCACAGAAGTACTGAGATAAAAGTTTATAGAGTATAAACACTGATGTCTATGCTGCCGTGCAAAGGCAAAAGACCGTAACTTCGTTTTTGGTCGAAAATGAGTTATTTATATTTTTGGCACAGTCAAGACCTCCTTTATCATGTGGATAAGTAGCTTGAGTCAAATCCGTTGTTTTTTCGAGAAAATAATGGGTTGTCTTAACCGTAACTTCCAAAAGCCCATGAGAAACCAAGGCAGAACACCGTAACACCAGTTACCGCTCTTTGGCTTTGTTTTGGAACGCTCACGCTTGAGTTACGGTACTCTTCCTTTGTTTAGCCGCACGTCAATATGAAGTTACGGTGCCGGCGTTCTATCAAATAATGCTACCTACCAGATTATACGGTGGTCTGCCTTTGTTTTACTCTCCATTAAAATTTAAATTACGATGTAGCCTGTGTAGAGCTGTGTACAGCTGCCATCAGTCCCTGTCTTCTGATGTCCTCAGAGCTTTGTTCTGCACTAATGCGGTCAGAACATTTAGTATGGTCTGAACCCGCTCCATCGACAAATGTGCGATAACGATCGCGAAGGATATATGCAGAGATGACAGAAAAATGTTACACATGCCATAGCAGGTGAATACAACAAAGAACTAAAGCCCCGCCTCACCCAGTTCGGATACCGGACCTGGTTGAAACAATCATGCATCTAGCTGGCAGAGTGCCAAAACTTCGCCGGCGCCTTCAGCACCCCCCTGAACACGGTCGAGCCGACGCAGGACTAATATATCACAGGGAGTGATAATAATTAAGCAACAAGGGTATATTGGTGCATACAACATAAGGAAGCAAGAAGTGCTGGTGCATACAACATCAGACCAGCTTTTACAAGCAGGTTATACAAATACAATCACAGCGTCCGGAATAAATCTGCGGGACGAGCAAAGTGCACGCTCCCTACTGAGTCTCAAGGGGGAAAGCACTGCGTAGGCTACTTTTCGTGAACGGACGAGGAGCGTGACACCTTCAAACACGAATCTCGGTAAGTGCCTGTGAAAGTATGCGTCTTTCAGATCCACCGCTATAAACCAGTCTCCGGGTCGAATGTGCGCGAGGATCAGTTTTATCGTGATCATTTTGAACGCATGTTTAGCAAGTCTTATGCCACGCGGTACCACTTGAAAATACTCTTTACCCCATGGAGGTATTTTGTCATGTCTAATGTAGGCTATTAATATAGGGCAACCAGAATGCAACCAAAGCACAGGATAGCAATAAGTAGATGGCTATAATTGTAAATCATACAAAATAAATGCCATGATCACTAGATTTTATACAGGTGTTATAATGATTTTGTTAATGGTGATTAGCAACCAAATATTGATAATGTGGAAGTTACTGCCTTTTGCCTTGGCATGACTTCTCACTTTTTGCTGACAATACAAAGGCAGAGTACAGTAACTTTAAAATAGTGGTCAAAAGTCAAGTTTGAGCTCAAGATTTTTTTATGTAGATAATTTTCATTACTTAAACATATAATTGCCCAATTTTCAGTGTCCTACCTATAATTAATTTGGCGGGACAACTAAAAATCTTTAAAGTCATTTTTCTCAGTTCCACACTCTAGCGCAGGGGTGTCCAAACTCGGTCCTGGAGGGCCACTGTCCTGCAGAGTTTAGCTCCAACCCCAATTAAACACACCTGAAACAGCTAATCAAGGTCTTGATTAGCTGTTGAAGGTCATTAGGCATGCTAAAAACTTACAAGCAGGTGTGTTGAGGCAAGTTGGAACTAAACTCTGCAGGACAGTGGCCCTCCAGGACCGAGTTTGGACACCCCTGCTCTAGCGAGTTAAGGTCTTTTCCCTTTGTAGGGCAGTATGGTAGCAACCAAAACAGAGTAAATCACCTATTGAAAGTCGCTGCCTTCAAATAACGAGTGTATCGATTACATCTGATGCTTCAAAACATTCATAAAGGTGACCGTTGTTAAAGCTGCAGTCATAACCTTTTTGTATTCAGAATTTACAAAATGTATACAATGAGCGAGTACATCATGAATGCCTTTTTTCAAACCGTGTTTTCGTCTTATCCTGAATCACCACGGTAAGCCAGTAATAAGCGTTTATACTCGGACTACTTTACACCGGCCGGGTCGGCTGGGGTGTATCCCAGTGCCTGCGCGACTCGCCCGCGTCATAGACACAAACAGAGAGAAGTAGCTCCGGCTACAGTGTTCTTCCACAAGATGCATGCAGTTCTGTTTTTTAACCGCTAGAGCGCTGATTCATCCAGTAATGAAACAAGTGAAGTCTTTATTAATCAATCATTCAAACCGATTTTAAAGGGGTGGTTGATTGCGATTTCACTTTTTTCATTTTAAATCGTGTGTAATGTTGCTGTTGGTGCATGAACAGTATCTGCAAAGTTGCTGCGCTGAAAGTTCAACGTAAGCAGAGATATCGTCTTTTAAAAATCAGGAAGTTTAATGCCTACAAAAACGACTCGAATGGGACTACAACGAGATACTTCCCGGATTTTATACGTAACTAACCCATACATTTACATCAACCCTCCCTCCGGAATATGCAAAAAAGGGGGCATGGCCATATTTCTGCGGCTTTGTCGAAGAGGAAGAGTTATAGTGGAGAGCAGTAGCCATGCCGTCAAAAGTGTGTTATTTTCACCCAGCTGTCAGGTCTTCTGTGTTCGGGCTTCCTACGGACGCTGTAGTTCGTCAACAATGGCTACAATTTATGTTTGATTATGTTCCAGAAAATTACAATCGTAATTTAGCTCTCTGTGCTGCGCATTTTACGTAAGACAGCTTCCAGAATCTCCAAAAATTCAATGCCGGATTCAACAACAAACTGTTACTAAAGCATGAAGCAGTTCCAACTTTAAAACCAGAGGCAGCAGTTGTTGGGCCACAACCTGTAAGTAAGACTTAATAATTTTAAATGTATTTGCATGTATAATTTTAGTAATGTTTTAGTTTTATGAAGGACGTAAACAAATGCCAGCGCTGGCTTTAGTAGCCACCTAGTTATGCTATTTCGTGTGTCTATGACAAACGCGTACAAACAATTTGGACCTGAATTTGTAATTATGTACCAATTTTGTAAATGTATTTTCCATGTATACTTTATGACGTAATTTTTCGATTTGATCAAGAACGTAAACCAATGCCAACGCTGTTTGTTTACAGTAGCCAGGTAGTTCGATGCTATTACAGCTTATGACAAAAGGACAACACAAAGCTATAAAATATATAGGCATATATAATTTTTACAATACCTTTTGTATTTCTTTGCAACAGATGTTTTCACGTTCTGTTGGCATTTTAACACAGTTGCCACCAAAGTATGTGAGCGGAGTGGAGCGGCAACAATTTCCCCTCCGCGCTCCAAGCATTTAATAATCGCTCCAGCTCCGCTCCGGGTTCACCATTTACCGCTCCCGCTCCACTCCTCGCTCACTGATATCAGACACACCGCTCCGTCTTCGCTCCCCGAGGAAATTGCGAATGAAGTATTTAAGTATGCTTTAAAATCTCACAAAATTTCTCCTCATCATAATATATAGGCATATTAAATAAAAATAAATAAAAACAACATTAGGAGAATAGTTTCAATGTGGTTTATTGGATAGTGTGCAAACTTTTCCTATGCCATGCTATACTTATTACATGGTTATCAGCATTAAAAGTTAAATATCATTGCTGCTTTTTGCAGAGCACATTTTGTTTGGAAAGAGGAAAATAACTACGTTTTCATCAGTTATTTCATCTACGGGTCGCTACATTTCTTACAGATTTCTGCTCATTCGAAATCAAATAGGCTACCTACAGCACTGTAAGATTACATTTGTTTGAATGCAATGCATTAGTGAGAAAGCGATTGCGTGTGTGATTAAGTGTTCCCTGTTTAAAATGTGCTTTCACCCGATCCAGCCTGATCTCATGAAAGTGCGTATCTATAGCACAAATTTTATTTCTTGTACCATTTACAAAAATAGTTTTTGCTTGCATAGCCTATGAGCAGTTTTCGCGTGCATATGATACACACTTTATGGCGTGCACGCACTTCACATCCCTAATCCTAACCAAGGGGTTTGTGTTTCATTTGCACGCAAAAACTATTTTTTGGCGTATAAACGGCACGAGAAATAAAATTCGTGCTATATATACGCACTTTCATGAGATCGTGTTGCCCGGTCATATTCAGTAGGCTTGAGAACCTCCCGCAGTCACTTATGTCCATCGGCGTCATCATAACCTTCACATTTTTTTCTGATTTGAGTGATCCATCTGTATCATGCTAGCGTAATGTGTTTAACGTGTGAATCCTTACTAAAAATGCAGTTCTATAATGAGCCGTTGGCATGAATTGTACTCGTGATGGAGCGGTAGTGGAGCGCTCTCGGAGCGAGTGAAAACCACGACGCTCCGACTTTTAAAAAATCCGCTCCGCGCTCCATTCAAAATCACATCGCTCCACTCCTCGCTCCGCTCCCACTCCACTCCGCTCACATACTCTGGTTGCCACATGTACACCTAAAGAAAACGATACACAGAGTAAACTAAGTTTTGTGAATAGATAAACGGTTGTTCATTATATCGATAAAACAATAACTTTAAAAAACGGTATTACTCAGTTATTTATTCAGTTATATTAAATATTTAATCAGGAGAAAACCGTATCTCAAAAGCTAACAAGCAGCAGTAGCATTTTCAAGTAACAGCGTATCGAAATTCTTATATAATAATAGTAGAATAGAATAATAATAAGTTTCCGGACAACGTGCGCTACGCAGTTTAGCCAATTGCAACACACCGGCCCAACTAAACAATCTGAGCCCATTTCCTGTTTCTGAGGGAGTGGTTTCATAGAATCAGGAAGTCAACTGGTCGTTCAAATGACAGAGGAGAAAGCGGCTTACAATAAAGGTGAAATTTATGAAAAATAAGGCTTTAAAAAAAAAAGTTAGATTCATGTTATATTGCACCCCATAAACAATCATGCAAAGAAAAAAAGCAGTAAACCACCCGTTTAAAATTATTCTGTTCTACACACATCTTACATGTGTGTTCAAGCATATTCTGCCCTTCTGAGAGCGGCATTCTCCACTGCTGGAGATACAATAAGCTAGGAGAGGTCCCAAATTATCCTAGAGAATGCAGAAATGTTTATTTTCCTTCAGAAAAATTAATTAACTTGGCAAAAATTGCTAAATAATGTTGAATTTGTTGACATTACCAGACTGGTAATGACTGGTAATAGACTGTTAAACTCATTTGACAAGTATAAGAAATAAACACAAAAAGCAGTTGTTAGTTAAAATGTTAGTAGTTTTAATCATTTTTATTGAATGGGAACCGGAATCGTTTGGCGGAACCGGAAAATTTCTTACGATTCCCAACCCTATTGATTTGTCCGTCTGTCTTATGTTGATGCATTAATTTCTATTATGTAGTAAATCTATTTAATTAATTACCCTTTTAAAAAGAATTACCTGTAAAAAAAAAAAATTGAAGCCTAATGTATAGGAATGTCCTGAGCCTATCTTAAGAATTGGTATCAATGCAGAATAATTTTTTTTGTTGTCTTTGTTTCAATCTGATCTGTGTCTGCTATCTTGAGCCCGATCTTCTATTTTGCGTCAGCTTTTACGTAGATATCGTGCAGTAAGTGTCAGACATTTGGTTTGGCCAAACACCATTAAAAGCAGAGGTGGGAGTAAGTCACACATGTTCAAGTCAAGTCTCAAGTCCCTACCATTAAGTCCCTACCATCAAGTCTCAAGCAAGTCTAAGTCACAGTACACACAGTAATAAAACAGTCCTGCTAAGGGTCAAGTTACAATACCAAACAGAAAAAAAGAAGTTTATATTGGGTGGTGATGGCGCAGTGGATAAGACACATGTCTTTGGTGTGAGAGACCCGGATTCGAATCCACTGTGAGACACCAATGTGTCCCTGAGCAAGACACTTAACCCCTTAAAGTTGCTCCAGAGGCGTGCGACCTCTGACATATATAGCAATTGTAAGTCGCTTTGGATAAAAGTGTCAGCTAAATGCATAAATGTAAATGTATATTGGCCTCAACCTTATTTATTTTCCCCTCAGAAATGATTACCTTTCTTATATATTTAAATTATAATATTATTAATATATTCATATAATTTATTAAAGCATG
Source organism: Gila orcuttii (assembly GCA_026230005.1). Classification (NCBI taxonomy): domain Eukaryota; kingdom Metazoa; phylum Chordata; class Actinopteri; order Cypriniformes; family Leuciscidae; genus Gila; species Gila orcuttii. The sequence continues at coordinate 16,909,858 of JAPDVR010000017.1, forward strand.
CATTTATGATTATCAAAATTTGGAATTATTATTATACGATTACAATTATACGAAAAATGTTGAAGATAAAACATTTGAAGGTAAATTCACAAGTGTGATGCATTAAGTATATTGGTTTTATAGTAAATGTCATATGTTTAACTTTGCTTATATATTTTTCTTTATGGAATATAAACGGCAGACATTAACTTTCCTATTAATAGCCAATATTTGAACCTTTAAATTGATTTCTGGGGGCATTTTTTTTCTAACTTAAGTTCTAAACATTTTTTTTCTAACCATGCATTTACACTGCAATTACAACACCATAAATTTATGAGATTAATGATTTAAATATAATCATTTTAATATAGAAAAAATTAGATGCTAAAAAATAATAAATAATAAATTTTTAATTATGAAATTAAAATTGACCGTCTTAATGAACATTGAAGCATTCATTCAACTGATTCGTTCAAAGCGGCAGATTCATTCTGGAACGAAGCAACTAGGTCACTGAATCACAAAAACCCTGGATTTGTTCAGATACGCACAACTCTTTTTCTGTGGCTTGTTTGGAACTATTGTCATTGGAGAAATAGAGCAAAAACAGAGAATATTTACAATATTACGTCTAAAATGTCACACCACAATAGTCAGTCTTTGTTTACTGAAGTGTTGTATAAAATCATTATCACATTGCAATCGCGCCAATATTTTGGAAATATTTTTTAATGTTATAAATGTAAAAATAACTCATACTAGGGACATTTTTTTCCACCAGATCTTGAATTTCGGGTGCATATTAATTCTGCTGGCATTTTGCCCTCCAACCCCCTGATAACATCTGACCCTGCTTCAAGAGAAACATAAAACACGACAAAACATCATTAACAGTTTTCTGTTGTTTTTCGTCATTGGAAAGAGTGACATATTTGGCTTTAAAGGGGTGGTAAAACACGATTTCACTCTTCTAACTTCAGCTAGTGTGTAATGTTGCTGTTTGATCATAAACAACATCTGCAAAGTTACAAAGTTCAAAGCAAAGGGAGATATTTGCTTTTAAATAAATCAATTTCTAAGGACTACAGCAAACGGCCGTTAGGGACTACACAACGTTCCTCCAGGGTTGCTGACATCACTAACCCCAATAAACCCCTCCTCGGAGAATACTAAATAAGGGGGGCGAGGCCATTTTATATTGCTTTGGAGAAGAGTTGTTGTGGTATAGTAGGCTGGAGTGTTGTTGTCGCAATGCCGTCGAAACGCTGTTATTTTCATTTGGATTGCAGGTCCACTTTGTTCAGCCTTCCTAGGGTTGGGGGAGTTAGGGATCAATGGTTAAAATTTATTTTTAACTTGGTCCCTCATTATTACCCAATTATTATTACGCTCTCTGTGGTGCACATTTTACGGAGGAAAGCTTCCACAATCTTCGCGAGTTCAATGCAGGATTCGCACAACGGCTTGTCCTGAAAGATGGAGCAGTTCCAACTTTAAGAACAGAAGCTGTTGTTTACGGGCCACAGCCTGTAAGTATGATTTATTTTTCGTCGATGTGTTTTCCTGTAATAGTTCGTATTGTTAATTGTACGTTGTAGCAAGGAAGTAAACAAATGACAACGCTGTTTGGCTCTGCAAACCAGTTTGTTAAATGCAGCATTGTCATTTGTTTACTTCATTACCCGACAAACACCTAATGTTACAAACCTTTTTTTTTATCTCAACAGTGAACTTGGAATTAGTGTAAATTATTCTTTGATTAGAGCTTTTATGTATTGTTTATCTACATGCTTGTTTATCTACGTTACAGGCATGCTAAAAATGGTCCTGTGTTTGATTTGGCTACTGTAGTAAAGCCAATGTTTAGTGTTCGTTTTGGGTTAATAGTTCTAGCGACAGATATTTGGCTACAATCGTTCTAAAAATACAAAAGTAACGTGCCATACAGTCAGTAACGATCACTATAGATCCGCAGATGTTTTCCACTTCAGTTGGCATTTTTGCACAGTTACTACATGCACACCTAATAAAATAATATATTTCTTTAAAGGGGGGTGAAATGCTATTTCATGCATAGTGAGTTTTTTACACTGTTAAAGAGTTGGATTCCCATGCTAAACATGGACAAAGTTTAAAAAATTAAGTTGTACGTTTGATTGAGTATTTCTGTTCTCAAAATACTCCTTCCTGGTTGTCACAAGTTTCGGAAAGTTTTTTTCGAGTATGACGTCAGATGCGCCGGAATTTCCTTATATGGTCCTAAGGGCACTTCTCTCGGAAGGGCGCGCGCGCAGCTGTAGAGCGATAGCCGTAACCTATGCCCATCAAAGCGCTGTGCATCGGCTGCGCTGCAATATGTCACCAAAGAAGTTTGTTTTCGGTTGCCAAGGCAAGACAACACTGCACAGATTCCCAAAGAATCAAGCGTTAAGGGACCAGTGGATGGAGTTTGTTTTTCCAGAACATCAACACAGTTGTGCAAGTGTTCTTGTTTGTTCCATGCATTTCGAGGATGATTTTTTTATAAACAAGGCCCAGTTCGAAGCCGGATTTGCTAATCGTTTAGTTCTCAAGGATGGAGCAGTCCCATCACTAAAGGTTAACGGTCTTGCGTTGGAAGCGCAGGCGGTGAGTAGAACTGCTTCAAATATCTGTGTGTCTATCGGCGTGTAACTTAAGCACAGCAAGTAGGCTAAACAACATGATCACGTATAGTTAATGTATCTATGGAGCATGCGATGTATGGTGTGTGTTTGTTTAAATACATTTGTTTAGGTGGCTACTGTAGGTGTCTGTTTGTTTATTGTAAAACCAAATCATGTCTTCATAAACCACGAGTAGACACACAAATGTTCTAAAACTCGCGCATGACATGGTGTTCTAAAAACACAGCGCTCAAGTTCAAATCATTTATAATTTTAAAAAACAAAAATTTTAACAATAAAGTGAAAATTAGTCATTTATAATAACCGCTACGCAAATATAAGTTATACAGTTCCAGTACACACCACATAGAGACGTCCTGCTGTAGTCGTTGCTGCTGCTGGTCGTCATCAGTTTCAGCCTCGGGATCTGATTGTGGATCAAAAATGTATGGCTGAATTTGATTGTTAGCCATTGTTTGTTTAGGATGTCACAGCGTCCAGACGCTCTTAACGTAAAAGCTTTGCGCGCTCGTGATTATTTAGCTCCGCCCACACGGCACAGCCTATCTTTCTTTTATAAATATAATAAAACTAAAGACTTTTTGGTGATATGATGGATGCAATATTACTCTATAGGTACTCAAGATTAACATGAGATTGACTGAAACTGAGTGTTTCACCCCCCCTTTAATAAAAAATGTTCTTGAATACACTTTTGTGAATAGACAAACACTTGTTACTGTTATAAATTAAACATCAACTATTATAATTAGTACAATTAAATAACAGCGTATCTAAAAAGTAATGACAACAACAAAAAACAAACCATTCTGAAACGTCGTTTAACAGTCGTTCTTGAACAGGTTCTGCTCGATCATCTTCACGAACATTCTCTGGGTCCGATTCGGGCTCAAATTGGTATGGTTTTATTGACACCATTGTTTATAATACACCAAAGCACAAACTACCGGTAAAGGGCATGACGTTTCCGAAAAACGTGCACTAGGCGAATCACAACACACTGGGCCAGCTAACCAATCTGAGCCCATTGCGTATTTTTGTGGGACTGGCTTCATAGAACCCAGAAACCATCAGACCGTTTTTACAAGGAGGGACAGAGCAGTGTAGAATAAAGGTAAAATATATGAAAAATAATGCATTTTTTTAAAAACGAAGCATGAACACGTTACAGTGCATCCCACAAACACAATCAAGCCTTCGAAAAAATTTTTACCACCCCTTTAAAGCATGATTTGAAAGAAACTGTGGCAAATGTCTGTGTGAATTTATGCACGTTATACAAAACATATGCCATCATTAATTATCATTTGAATCTATTGACAGCCTTAAGCTACATTTGAAAACATAATTTTGTATAAAGAGGCATGCTGTTTTGACCACTATTCTCTCTAGATTTAACGTTAGTCAAATTAACTATAACAAACAGGTTAAACAAGCCATCGCTTACTTTTAGACGTGGTGAATGAAGTTCGAGGTTGTGATGGTCGTGTCTGATATCCCTTGCCAGTTATTATGCGTACAGCAAATCTTCTTGTATGAATATGGTCAATTTCTAGTGTTTATATCCAAAAAGAAACGATGCTGGGAGATGTTTTTGTATTTAGCACGCTCACCGCAATGTATGTTTTTTTCTGGGCTTGTGCAGTGTCACGCAATCATGCAGAATCTGATGACTGGCGACGGAGAACTACTTCGCCTCGTCACCAAGGCCGTGGACGACCTCGGCCTCGATTGGTCGCTGCCCGAAAAACCCGCACCCAGCAGGCTGGATGGCTGTTTCCTGCCCGGTCGCCGCTCGACGCCTCATACGAGGCCCGCTCCTTTCCTGCCAGAGCTGCACAAGGAGATATCTAAGAGCTGGAAGGCGCCATTTTCTGCCAGGCTACGGTCTTCTATCTCTTCGACGCTCTCAATTGTTGATGGCACGAAGGATAAAGGCTACCTCGCCATTCTTCCGGTCGAGGAAGCTGTAGCCACACACTTTTAGCCACACACTTGTGCCCGCCCTCGCTGGATGGCAGACCAAGCCCGCTCTTCCCTCGAAAGCCTGCAGGACTACTTCGGCTGTCATTGGTCGGGCATATGCCGCCGCCGGTCAGGCTGCGTCGGCCCTTCACTCGATGGCGGTGCTTCAGGTTTACCAGGCCAACCTTCTCCGCATTATGGAGACGTCGCAGGCCATGCGACACTTCATTCCAAGGCGCTCCAGCTCCGCGACAGGTCGCTCTAAGAAGCAGCCGCCTAGCCGCAGTACAGCGCCCCCGCTGCCTCCTCCGCCACCTCACCAACAGAGGGACTCTCAGCAGCGCTCGTCGAGTCGCCACAGGCCGCCTCCCCCCCGGGGACCACGGCCTAAGATAGCGCTGAAGCCCGAGCCCTCAAAGTCTTCCTGACCAGTCAGGAAAGACGAAGATGGTCGAGTCCCGCCACGGCCGGACCACCATCAAAGAAACCATGTCTCGTTCTCCCAGTCCCCTCGACAGAGCCGGCTGGAGAAGTACACTCTACAGTCAACGAGCCCGTCACTCGACCCGCTCGCCTGTATCCAAAAGCCGTTTCACGGCTACCCACATAAATCTCAAAAAGAGCATTTTCTCTCTGTGTCCGGCTCACGCCGCAGAGACTGAGTGTAGGAAATGCCCCTATTCCCAGTGTTCACCCCTACACATAAGCACGGCCCGTCCAGTGTCACACACTCTTTCACGGCCCACCCCATTAAAATTAACTCACGCCACACGTTATAAACGTAGGTTATGTGCCCACTGTACAGTGTTCACTCCTACCCACAAACACTGTTTGTCATACGACACACTGCCCGGCTCACGCCGCGGATGTTATAAGTGTAGAAGTGGTGCCCACTACCCAGTGCTCGCCCCTATACATAAGCACAGCCCACTCTGGAACTCACATGCACTCAGATTGTGTTCAGTGTGTAGAGAGCGCGCGCGCCTCTCAGAGCGAGGGCTTACATGCAAACACCGCAAGCTATGTGTCACACACACACGCAGCGGCCAGAGCCCAGATGTCATTCTTCCCCTGGCTTTGAGTTTAAAACCATGGGAAATGATCCTGGGCGTGTCACAATGGGTACTGAACACCATAAAGAGAGGCTATTCGCTGCAGTTCGCTTACAGACCTACGATGAGAAACGAAGTAGCACATCTACTTCGTGCCGAAATAGCGAAACTGCTGGGGAAAGGAGCTATAGAAACCGTCCCTCTGACACAGAGCGCTTCAGGTTTCTACAGCAGATATTTCCTTGTTCCCAAGAAGGATGGCGGTCTCAGACCCATTCTAGATCTCAGACGCCTGAACAGAGCCCTCTGGCGGAGATCGTTCAAAATACTCACGACCAGACAAATCCTCGCGCAAGTTCGCCCGAGGGACTGGTTTATTTCAGTAGATCTGAAAGATGCCTATTTTCAGATTCAAATATCGAAGTGCATGGACGCGGCGCTCGCTAGCCCTTTTCAAGGTCGACAGTATTCTCCCTCTCAAGAGGTTTCAGAGGATGCTGGGCCTTATGGCTTCGGCCTCAGCAGTGCTTCAACTGGGTCTGCTTCATATGCGCCCCCTCCAGCGCTGACTGAAAGCGCGGGACCCGCAGTGAGCGTGGACCTCAGGCCATTTTCGCCTCAAGGTAAACCAGGGCTGTGTGACAGTCACACCAGTCAGGTGTGGATCTGGGAACAGTTTCGACACGAAAACTAATCTCGACAGACGCATCCACCTCAGGTTTGGGCGCCCTCTACGAGGGCAGGCCGGTCTTCGGCCTGTGGGCAGCCCAGGAAAGGCGTCTACACACAAACTGTCTAGAGACGAAAGCGGTCGAGAACGCGCTGAGGCACTTTCTCCCCTTCTTAAAGGGCCAGAATGTCCTAGTCCGCACAGACAACATGGCAGTAGTGTCGTACATAAACCTTTAGGGCGGTCTCAGATCAAGGAGCCTCCACGTGTTGGCAGATGCCTCCTCGTGTGGTCTCAGCACAACCTGCGCTCACTGACGGCGGCACATGTGCCGGGCTGTCAAAACGTGGGTCCGGACATGCTGTCCAGAGACAACGTTCCCCCAGGGGAATGGTCCTTGCACCCCCAAGTGGTTCAGGTGCTATGGGACCGGTTCGGCAAAGCAAAAGTCGATCTCTTCGCGTCGTCAGAGAACGCGCACTGCCCAATATTTTTCTCGAAAAACAGGGATGCGCTGGCCCACGACTGGCCTAGCTTCCCCCTCTATGCGTTTCCCCCGGTCGCGCTGTTACCTCAGGTAATCAAGCAAATCTGGGAGAGCAATTGCTCTGTGCTCCTCGTAGCGCCGCTCTGGCGGAACCAGGTTTGGTTCCCAGAGCTGATGCATTTAGCGAGCACGGCCCCGTGGCCTGTTCCGGTGAGGAGGGATCTCCTCTCTCTCCCAAATTATGGGCACTGCACGTATGGGCTATCAATGGGTATCCGCTGATCTCCCAGTAAAAGTGCTTAATACTATCACACAGGCTAGAGTGCCCTCTACTAGACGGCTCTATGCTTCTAAGTGGTCAGTGTTTTCTAGCTGGTGCTCAGCTCGAAACCTAGACCCACAACGCGGCAGTGTTATGGAGATCCTCTCCTTCCTACAAGAGCTTTTGGATGAGGGCAGGTCCCCCTCCACGCTCAAAGTGTATGTTGCGGCCATTGCGGCGTTTTTGAAACCCCTGCATGGTCAGTCATTGGGAAGGAATGATCTTATCCGTTTCCTTAGAGGTGCTAGGAGACTAAACCCTCCGCGGCCCTCTATGGTTCCGGTCTGGGACCTCTCCACGGTCCTGGACGCTATGAAAAACGGTCCCTTCGAACCCTTGCAGTCAGTAGACTTGCGGGTTCTATCTTTCAAAACCGTTGTCCTCATGGCTCTCGCTTCAGTCAAGCGAGTGGGTGATCTGCACGCGCTCTCTGTGAGTGCGACGTGCTTGGAGTTTGGGCCTAACGACTCTAAAGTTGTCCTCAAACCAAGACACGGCTATGTCCCCAAAGTGCTCTCCACTCCGTTCAGAGCGCAATTCATCTCCCTGTCAGCCCTACCTGGGTCTGACGGCGAAAATGATATTAATCTCCTCTGCCCGGTCAGGGCATTGAGGATATATGTCGAGCGGTCTGCTGCTTTCAGGCAGTCAGCCAGCATGGCGTTTTATATTGGGTTCCCGTAGCGTAAGCTAGCTGACGCAACACGAGAGTACTCTCGTAGGAGAACGCTTCTCTCTAGATGAGGGAACGAGTGTTGCGTAACCCTGCCGTGCTTGTGCTACGTGCCAGGGCTGAATTGTTGTCCCAGTCCGGCCCTGACAGTTCCTGTTCTAGCCAGAGCAAGTGGATTTTGCAGTGGTGTTAAAAGTCGAAGGTGAAGTAGGCTAATGTCAAATTTCCATAATTGTGGTTGTGATTCATTTCTGTTATAGTTTTCTTTTATAGCTGTTATAGCCATTTTGGTGTGTTAAATTTGAGTCAGTTTTGGACTTCCTATTTTTATGTTTGAATTTACATTGTGAAAAACAAGGTTGTATTCAATATTGTGGTGTTCAGCAATTTTAACACTGTATCGTCATCATATCAGTGTAGATGTAGATGGACCAAAATAAAACCATTAAAATATCAAATAAATAAGTATTGTGATAATTGGTGCCTCAGTGACACTCTTGTCCCAAAAAGTATTGCTATACCACGATACTCAATATGTTGTCCCAGGGTTAGGGCTGTGACGGTGGTAATGGACCAACTACCGGCGGTGGTTGGGGGTTGTTTTGGGAAAAAAAAAAAAGTAGTGTTTGAGCAAAAAGTGTTTATGTGAGCGAATCCATCAAAGAAACAACACACTAAATCCTGTAAAGCCTTGAAATAAATATCAGTAAATAATGGTAACTTAAATAATATTATAGTTAAATCTATTTTATTTTTTTTTTAAACGGCGTGCTATGTGCTAGTCACAGTTCAGCTCATGTAGCACGGCGTTCGTGGTTCGACTGGTCGAGACTGGCCTATATACGTGAAGTGTACTGTCTTTATAAAGTATCTTCTTATTAAACTGTCTGTACACTTACAAAGTTCTCAATGCTTCGGTTTGCAGGTAGAGACCCTCATTATGCTACCGTGTTAGTGTGGGGCTATTTTGAGCCTTGTTTGTGGTATTAACTAGCGTTTTCTATTTTTACTTATTCTATGCCCCATACACTAACGTTATAAGCTAATCTGTGGTTAAACTAAAACTAACGTTAAAACTGGGTACATTCGATTATCATTAAAAACGCATCCCAGAGAACGGTCGACTCGGTACCCATGTGTTATTTTGGCTGGAATTGTCCTTTAATTCTAATCTAACATGCGACAGAGAAAATCACTCACTGCTCTTGACTTGAATGACATTTGTTGCTTTAACAAAAATCAAAGCAAGTTTAATTCTTAAAGTGAGGACTCTTCTGTTTATTTTATAGTTAATTCTCACTCGTTTTTTGACAGCACAGTGCAGTTAGGAAATTGTGACAGAAGGGTCAATCAGCAACCAGCCAGTAATTACATTTTTAAAAATTAAGAAATGAGATATATATTTTTATTATTATTTAACACAAATTCTGTTATTACTCGAGTACATTTAAAGGCGAGGTGTTTAGCATTCCAAACAAGCCTGGTGATGACAGCTTGATCAGTACATTAGCTGAGGAATCAGTGTGCATTGTTTAACCATATTGATCCTTGTTTGTTAGGCCAGCAAATTCGTAAGTTGGTAAAGGATGGTCTGATCATAAAGAAGCCTGTAACTGTTCACTCTCGTGCCCGATGCCGCAAGAACACGCTGGCACGTCGTAAGGGCCGGCACATGGGTATCGGTAAGTTAAATGTTAATGTTTCTATGTATTTTTTTTCTTTGTTTTAAAATCAAACTGGTGAGTTGTCATTTTGATTTTCAGTGGTTGATTGGCTTGTTTCAAATCTTAAATCACAGGTAAGAGGAAGGGTACAGCTAATGCCCGAATGCCAGAGAAGCTTTGCTGGATGCGTCGCATGAGAATTCTACGTCGTCTCTTGCGTCGTTACAGGGAGTCCAAGAAGATTGACAGGCACATGTAAGTCATGTATTTGCTGTCTTTATGCTTTAAGGTTCTTGCACACTGAGACCGAAATTTTCTTATTCGTCATTTGGTGGCTCTGAATTGTCAAATACCTCTTAAAATGCTACGGATGCGAAAAACGCTGAAGATCAAACCCGATCCGAATTTTTTTTATGACACACGAAAGTTTCTGAGGCAGTGATTGATACAATGTGAGGTCGTATTTAATTAACCCTTGCGCATCAATTAAAAAAAGTTACACATAGGTACATAGAGGACAAAAATGTCTACGTCAAAAAACGGTTATAGAAATTTGAAGTTTGGGAGCACAGACTTCAGTTTGGTATCATTTTAAAGACCACCCTTGGCAGATTGTTGCTGAAGTAAAGAAATTAAGTAAATCCCAAAAAAAGTTATGTAGGTTCAAGTTTATGAAAATTATTTATGAACATTTATTTTATATAAAATATATATTTTATTAAACAAGTTGAACTCTAAAATGGCTAGAAAATCAAAGCCATAAATCTAAATAAGTTGTGTTTTGTGAGCTTTGAAAAATGAGCTTTCGGTAAGATTTTGTTTGGGTGCAGTCAGGGTTCCAGACTGCGACCATTTTTTGAGAATGTGCAAGTTAAAATTTTATGTGGTCGCATTTGTGTGAGTGCATGGTTAAATTCACGTATGCGCAACAGAACGCCATTGTATCAGCAGCATGCTGCAGTCAGTAACTTATGTTCAAAATGAATGAGTACATCATGAATCCATTTTCCAAACCGTGTTCTTGACTTATCCTGAATCACTACGGTACACCTATAATAAGTGTTTATATTCTGACTATTTTATCCCGGGGTCGGCTCGGCTGCGGAGTTGCCCAGTGCCTGCGTGACTCGCCATAGACATTAACGGAGAGAAGTAGCTCCGGCTATAATGTTCTTCCGCAAGACACGCAGTTTATTTATTAACGAACGTACACATCATCAGTGTGCACACCATCAAAAATTGTACTTTTAAGAGTAGATTTAAATGGGGGTACTTTACTTTAACTCGAGTACATTTCTAATGAAAAAACTGTACTTTTACTTCATTACGTTGGGTGACGTTCCTCTCGTTACTTTATTTTTAATGCAATACATATTGTTAAATGCATTGTTTATTCCAAGCACGCTGTATCTTTTTATGGGCATGAGCGATGCTCAATTCACAAATAAATCACTCTTGAGTCGATTCTGTTCAAAGACTTCATCAAACAAGTTGGCAGATCTGTCTAAATCGGTTTGCGAATCAGTTTGAATGGTCTGTTCAGTTTCCTGCACGCACTGAATCACTGAAGCGTTTTCAATTCACACTCGACTCAGAGTCGTAACAGGAAGATTTAAGAACATCAAGAGCGTTGGATGAAGTGGCCGTGGCGTGGACCTACAGTCTAGTGAAAGTAAATCTGCAAATGCATCCTATTTTTGTCAGCGATGAAGATCTTTATTAGTTGAACATCTTCGTATGCTGTCTGTGAATGAATGATTCCACAGGACGATACATTCGATTTCATTTCATTCAGGTAATACATTTTACAACCAAACAGATTATTACGGCACGATAGCACTACTACAAAGTATGACATTATCCGTTTTTTGGAAATATAGCCTACATTAATTTATAGGCTACATTAAATAAGCTACCATTGTCCACAGTTTATGAAATGAACACCCGCCATCCCACGGTAATGTGTGTGTATTGCGCAGTGGCGTGCGAACTCGACTTGAAAAATGCCTATACTTGCCTTAGGCACAGTTAGACAGTTTTAAACAACTTGCAGAAATATACATTTGATTACATTTTGGAGAACAGACAGAAGATCCGTCGATGTGCATTTGATCGTTATTTGTGTTCAGATGTTCAGTAGCGGTCAAGAGCGCTATATATATATATATATATATATATATATATATATATATATATATATATATATAAAACACATGATTTTATTTAGATATTTTGAATTTAGGCCTATATGAACTAGTAACTAACTAACTGAGTAGTTTTTTCATTGGATACCAGACCTGCCAACCTGTACGCATTTTGCGTAGGGGATACGCGTTTTGACCTCAAAGTACGCTGGTACGATTTGTCACTCTAAACTACGCAAAAACCTGGTGACGCGCCTCTATGCACGCGCAGTCCTCAAATCAAGCAAGAGCAAAAGAAGAAGAGTTCGACCAATCATAGCGCTGAGTTCATTCCCCAAATAGCAAGGGAGGAAGATTGAGAGATGCGTAAGACCTATCATTAAAAAGAGAATGAAAATCGACAGCAATAAAGTAATCCCGCTCGATCCCTCTTCCGCCGTCTGACTGAGTTCGTCAGCGAGGACAGTACAGTAGTCACAGTACTTCTGACTCCTGAAGGTAAACAGGCTGGGGTGGATGTGGAAAGTTGAAATATTGTATTGAGTTAACTAAATCTGGATTCGATGATCACATGAGTGATCGCATTTATTATCTTAAAATACTCCGTAATTCATCATGGTCACTCAGATAAGAGGAAAACATCATTCATCGATGCAAATTATAAAATGCTTAAGTAATGCTTAACAGTAAATCTGAATAAAATTTAAATCGCTATGGCTTAGTGATTATGACAGTTCTGTGATTTGTGGATTACTGATAAAACGCGAGTCTGGAGAAACAGGCGTTTATTTATTCATTCTCAGTGTTGAGAAACGTAGCCTGCATGTGTTACGTTATTGCGTTAATAATAACTAAAGTAATGTTACATATTTATTTTGTATGAAAACTATAGCGCGTTAGTTACTTATGGATTAAAAAGTACGTTGTATCAGTGCTGCGCGAGCTCTCTCACAAACACTGACGCGCGCACGCAGAGAGAGAAGATGATTGTAAAATGAAAATTGACGGGCTAAGTTTAAATTTTGTTCTTGGTTGTGTTTTTTTTCTGACAAAATGTCAGAAACCATTTTGTTTGATTCATCCGTGTTTTTTAAATTCGTTAAATGACGGACGTTTTACTGTCAACACAGCCCTCGGTATATGTCGGATTCGTCTAACTTATTGTCTACTTGATATTCTCTTTAGAATAAGTGGTTCGTTTTGCTATTATTGGACTCCTGTCTATTCATTGTCAACTATTTTCTATAAATATGTTTGTATTGGCTTACGTTTATTCAGCTAATGCGTGTCCTGTTTAAAATGTACAAATGCAAAGACACCACGTCTCAAATAAAAGCCTTTTTTTCCTGTGAGATTTAGTATCATATTTGGATATTGGAATAATAAATTATGTAGCCTATCTTACATGTACAACGCTCCGATGTTAGTGATTTTTTTATTTACTGTTTTCTAGGGGTTTCTTAATTTTAGACTATTGACCAGCACACATTATATACAATGCAATATTAATAATGGATTTCCCCCCCCCCCCCCCCCATAGTACTCAAAAAATAATGTCAAGGTTGGCAGGTCTGGGATACTTATTACTCTTACTAAAGTAGCCTAACTATTTAAGATTATTACTTTTACTTTGAGTAGGCTAAATATTTCTATAAGTACTTGTATAGTATAAGTTTTTGGATACTCTACTCACCTCTGCTGATGGTGAAACGCGCCATTTAGGAATTCAGGAATTAAGGCATACAAAAATGAAAAGAACATGCATGTTAGTTTAAAGGGGTGGTAAAACACGATTTCACTTTTATAACTTTAGCTAGTGTGTAATGTTGCTGTTTGAGCATAAACAACATCTGCAAAGTTACAGCGCTCAAAGTTCAAAGCAAAGGAAGATATTTCCTTTTTAAAAAATCAATTTCTAAGGACTACAGCAAACGACCGGTTTTGGACTACACGACATTCCATGGGATATGCTGACGTCAGCATATCCCATTATTTACATAAACCCCTCCTCCGAGAATACTTAATAAGCGGGGCGAGGCTATTTTATTTTTGGAGATGAGTTGTTGCAATGCCGTCGAAACGCTGATGTTATTTTCATCCGGATTGCAGGTCCGCTTTGTTCAGTCTTCCTAGGGACGAGGGAGTTAGTGATCAATGGTTAATTTATTTTTAACTCGGTCCCATAATTATGACCCAAATCTCGCTCTCTGTGCTGCACATGTTACGGAGGAAAGCTTACATAATCGTGGCGAGTTCAATGCAGGATTCGCACATCGGCTTGTGTTGAAAGATGGAGCAGTTCCAACTTTAAAAACAGAAGCTTTTGTTTACGAGCCACAACCTGTAAGTATGATTTATTTTTCGTCTATGTGTTTTCCTGTAATAGTTCGTATTGTTAATTGTAGGTTGTAGCAAGGAAGAAAACAAATGACAACGCTGTTTGGCTCTGCTGGTTTGGTATGCTCATTCATACTTAACGTTATCTGACAAACACCTAACGTTACAAACTTTTTTTTTTATTTCAACAGCGAACTTGGAATTAGTGTAAATTATTCTTTGATTAGAGCTTTTATGTTTATCTACATGCTTGTTTATCTACAGGCATGCTAAACATGGTTCTGTGTTTGATTTGGCAGCCGATGTTTAGTGTTCGTTTTGGGTTAATAGTTCTGTCGACAGATATTTGTCTACAATCGTTCTAAAAATACAAATGTAACGGTGGCATACAGTCAGAAACGATCACTATAGATCCGCAGTCTTCACTCCAAAAAATCCCTTTGAGGACTGTAGTATAATTTGTTAGAACGATTATATGAAATTCTTGTTTATGAAGCTTATTTTTTGTAATTCTATAATAATTAGTGCAATTAAATAACAGCATATCTAAAAAGTAATGAGAGAACAACAAAAAACAAACCTTTCTGAAACGTCGTTTAAAGGGATAGTTCACCCAAAAATGAAAATTATGTCAGTATTTACTCACCCTCAAGTTGTTCCAACCAATCAAGCAACGATAATACTTTTTGTGCGCAAAAACAAACAAAAATAACGACTTTATTTCAGCTATTCATTTCCTTCTCTGTTGGCCTCTAGTCAGTTAACTTAGTGTAATAGCGTAGAGCTACGTCACACGTAGGCTCACTATTGGCCGACGCTGGTCATGTGTGTGATACGTGTGACGTACAACAACAGAAGCTCTACGCTTTTACACTAGTGAACTGACTCGAGGCCCACAGAGAAGGAAATGAATAGTTGAAATAAAGTCGTTATTTTTGTTTTTTGCGCACAAAAAGTATTCTCGTCGTTTGATAAACTTAAGATTGAGCCACTGTAGTCACTTGGACTATTTTAACGATGTCTGTAATAACTTTTCGGGGCCTGCAAGTTCAATCCCTCAAGAAGCCTATGGAGGAGTATGGAGGAGTGATCCAGCTCTCAGATTTCATCAAAAATATCTTAATTCGTGTTCCGAAGATGAACGAAGGTTTTACGGGGTTGGAACAACATGAGGGTGAGTAAATACTGACAGAATTTTCATTTTTGGGTGAACTAACCCTTTAACAGCCGTTCTTGAACAGGTTCTGCTCGATCATCTTCACTAACGTTTCCTCGGGTCCGATTGGTTTTATTGACGCCATTGTTTATAATACACCAAAGCGCAAACTACCGGTAAAGGTACGGGGCGTGACGTTTCCGGGAGACGTGCACTAGACGGTTAGTGAATCACAACACACTGGGCCAGCTAACCAATCTGAGCCCATTGCGTGGTTTTGAGGGACTGGCTTCAAAGAACCCGGAAACCATCAGACCGTTTTTACAAGGAGGGGAAGAGCAGTGTGGAATAAAGGTAAAATATATGAAAAATAATGCAATTTTTAAAAAACGATGAATGAACACGTTACAGTGCACCCCACAAACACAATCAAGCCTTCGAAAAAATGCGTTTTACCACCCCTTTAATAGTTTTTTTGAGAGTATTTTGATTTGATAGTTAAAAGATTAAAACATTTTGCTAACATGAGGTCTTGTGTCAATGTCAGTCTTTTTACATCAGTGCAAAACTAGGGTATGCAGATTAAGACCACTATTCATCAGCATGCATTGATTAATCCCATGGCATGTAGCAAAAAAAAAAAAAAAAGGTGCGACCAAATTAGGGCTGGTCCGAATACCATTTTTTGAGCTTCGAAGCTTCGGTAGTAATGAACATCGAATATTCGAAGCTTCGGAATCTCTATAGCCTATGTCTGTCTGTCCGTTGCATTTTGATTATTTCGAGAACTGTTCATCCAAACGACTTCACAAGGGAGTGCAGTGTCGTATTTGGTGCAATATAGATAGACAGGCGAGACGCGACACGTTCAGAATTAATAAACTTTTAATAAACTACAGAACAGCGCGAGCCGGATGCGCGCGCGCCTCACACGAGCAGAGCTTATATGCTCCGAGAATGGACACTGCACTAGTGATATAAAACACACACAGGTCTGTTAACTTAAGCAATATTTTTAATAAGGTAGTCTAATATTTTTCTCACTAACAAGTTACTGACAAAGTAGGGTAGATTTAAATAAAGAAGCGGCGCGCCTCACACATGCAGGGCTTATATGCTCCGAGAACGGACACTGCGCTAGTGATATAAAACACACACACACGTCTTTTAACTTAAGCAATATTTTTAATAAGGTAGTCTTATAATATTTTTCTCACTGACAAAGTAGGGTAGATTTAAATAAATAAAAACGAAATTGAAATAAATAAAAACGAAATTTAAATAAAAAAACGTTATTTAAATAAAGAAAAATGAAATTTAAATAAAGAAAAATGAAAAATAAACGTGACGTCCCAGTAAAATCTCAAAGTCTCCTATATTTAGCTGTAGATTAATTTAGATTGATAAGGGTAAAAATACAAACCATACAAACTGCGCTGTTCTGCGCTCTAGTCAGAGAATACTCCTGTTGCAGGAACACATTTAGTAGTCCAAGAAGAAGCAAATATATTTATTAAGTAGATATAACGAAGTTATATGTTAAGTATTATATTTCACCAGATTTTATAGTGTAAAACATACTCAAGCGCGAATGAGAACCGTTTCGAGGGGGATGCCAGGTGTGAAAAAAAAAAAAGAATATTCGAATGTCACATTTTCAAATCGAATACCAACACACCAAACCAATATTCGAATATTCGAATATCCGGGTCCAGCCCTAGACCAAATCATATGCTGGTGCAACCAACTGAGAAAGTTGGTAGCACCAGTGCAACCAGTGGAAAAGTTAGCCTGGAGCCCTGGGTGCAGTAACAGATTTTCCCCATTGGGTGCCAGCAAAACTCCACAGTGATTGGATTTGTTATTTGCAGTTGAGTTTTTCTCTCGCAATATTAAAAACAAACACACACATTTTTATTATTTAAAAAAAAAATGTATTACACGCATACAAACCACACTCAGACATCCATACCTACACACCCACACAATTATCGTTGCACAATTTATCCAATTGGCTCTATAATATGCCGAAGCAGAAAACAGGAATAAAGCGAGTATTTGCTTTATAGGCCAAACCTGGAAAAATGGCACCATCTGATAAAAAAAATAGTAAAAATTTTACATTTTGAAGCCTTGCCAACAGAATGAAAGCCTCTTAACAAAGATTGCATCATGTTATAGTTAAATGGCCCTGGGATAAAAAATTGCAGTTTCAATGGGGCCATTTTTGTCCAAAATGCGCTTAGAGGGAGTATTTTGTGTACCTAGTGCAAAATAGATTTTTTTTAAAGGAAATGGCGGTGAAATAGTAAAATTACAATAAAAATACACACCTGTGCCAAATTTTATGCAGTTAGCATTAACACAGGCAAAGTGATAAAAAAAAAACTAAAAAAAAAACTGAAAAGGACAAAAATATCCATAAGGATGAACAAGGGTTAACATGCGAAAATTTCGGATGAGAATTTCACACTCAGTGTGTAACTCTTAAAGGGGTGGTAAAACATGATTTCACTTTTCTAACTTTAGCTAGTGTGAAATGTTGCTGTTTGAGCATAAACAACATCTGCAAAGTTACAATGCTCAAAGTTCAAAGCAAAGGGAGATATTTGCTTTTAAAGAAAAGGACTACAACAAACGGCTGGTAGGGACTACACGACATTCCTCCCGGGTTAGTGACATCAGCAACCCTAAAATGTACATAAACCCCGCCCCCGGGGCACGCAGTCCATTTTGAGAAGAGGAAAAGTTGTTGTATAAGAGTACATTTGGGAGTCAGCTCAAACTTTAGCATCCTTTTCACATGCAATAAAAAGTCATTCTGTGTGTATCTCACAACAGTTCCTATACGAGCGATTTATAGATTACCATGACAGAATATGCTAATTGAAGATAGTTAACTCCACATCAGCAACATAAATTCATCAACTAACCATTCAGAGACGTCCTGTTGCATTCTACATGTTGTCACTTCTTCTTGAGTCTCTGCATCTTTGTCTGACTCTGTTTTAACTAGTGAGTGTGTCTGAGAGAAAGCGCGCTTGTGTGTGTGTGTGTTGTAACTTTTCACGCGCTCACACGTCACACAACCATTTTCTCACGCACAGAAAAATCGCGCACCAAAGAGAGGACACGGAAACAGACAAGACAGAGCATGTTACTTATGATATTAAAAAAATCTCAGCTCTCAGATTCTGTCAATTTTATTACGAAAATCAAACAATAAATACCGTTTTGCCGCTTGTAAATGTGACATGACATATCCCTATAGCGGCACGTGAACCGATCATCTCTAGCTAGTAGTAAATAAACACGAATGAACAATGTTGAAAGATACAGTAGGGCAGCCTAAAACTTACCGAAATGTATATTCCTCGATCAATCAGTGTTTTTCAACCGCGAAAAGAGGTCAATAAAACAGCTGGAGAACAATGTCACATAACATTTAGCCTAAGTTACCTCAGGAAAGCCATTTCATGACCTAGCACGTTATTGGCTATAAAAAAAAGAGTTATAGAGTATTTTTCTAAATTTATGTAGCCTACTACTATATTACATATGTATTATATTTTTACTTAAATATCAAAGTTGTTATTTGTAATAAACACGCATTATATTTAATTTGAGCTATCTTTAACCTTAAATATAGGCCTACTACCAGCTGATATGGCTCTCTGTATTTTTACAGCATTGGGTGAGATTTTTTTTTTTCTTGAGAAAAATGAATGCCTATCTTGTAGGGCTGCAACTAACGATTATTTTCAAAATCGATTAATCGGACGATTATTTTTTCGATTAATCGGATAAAATTTCAATTAGATTTTTTGTTTATTACAACTAAATAAAACCCTTAATCATGGTATTTATGTGTAAAAGTGTACAAAAGCCACACATTGAGTTTTACTAATATCAATATTTGCATTGTTTTTAATGATAATTGCTGATGGCAAGTTGACAACCATGAAAAACAAAAATTATATACAACATTGTTTTAACATAATTTTTGTTAAAAACTAATTTACACAGACATGTTCAGATGTGAAGATAGAAACCAAAAACATGTAAAGTACATAATTCATTTAATTTTTATTTAAGATTCAATTAATTATAAGGATAAATTGCTAAAATAAATATAGAAAGACTGAAAAAAGCGTGTGAACATAGTAGAGCCGCAGTAGATCACGTTTGTAAAACAATTAAAACTTAATAGAAGACAAATGCTATAAAAAGAGAACGGAATGGAGACGCAGCAAACAGGCTTGATTAAAAGGACAAGAAAATGATGCATTAGTGCACAAGCATTCGCTGAAAACCACTGACTACAGTGACTAAAAAACAATCTTTTACTGCTGCTGTTAATAACTGCCTTTATATTTAGTGCTTCACTTTCTAAACACCGTTTTAATTTAGCCTATTTCTGCGTAGCGCTATTTTAATCCATCACTTATGTTGCGAGCGAAATGATTGCACAACCTGATTCCCGAGACAAAATACAGACATCCCAAGTCTCCCGGAAGTTCCGGGAGTCTCCCGCATATTGATAGCGGCTCCCTGATGCCCGCAAATTAGTTCAAACTCCTGGAATCTAGAGCGTGCAAGCAAGAGAGCGCATGCGAGACAGAAGAGAGTGCTCCAAAGTCCAAACTGTGTAGCGCGCGCACGACAGAGCGGCACAGGGAGAGAGACCTTGCGTGTGTGTGCGTGTGTGCCGCATCATGATAGGCCTGTTTCAACCAATCACCAGTAAATGCTCCCCGTGACGTAAGCAGAGCAACTAATCGATAATGACTTTCGTTGACAACGATTTTCATAATCGATTATTATCGATTATATCGATTAGTTGTTGCAGCCCTACTATCTTGTGTACCTATTTATCCAAATGAGTCAATATTGCATAAAATCACAAGAATTAAATTAAATTGAAATCGTGAAATTTGTGTTAAGCAATAATAATAAAAACGTAGCTTACCAGAAATTGTAACATGTAAACATTTAAGATTGTGTATGCGATTAATTTAGATTAATTAATTACAGAGTATGTAATTAATTAGATTAAAAATTTTAATCGATTGACAGCCCTAGTTTTAACATTAAAGGCAGAACAGTTAGTGTGTCTGCCTGAGGTAATTGCACAAGAGCTCTTGAAACCCCGCCCTCTGAGGCAGCTCATTTGCATTTAAAGGGCCAGGCACAAAACGGTGCGTAACTTTAACATTCTATATAAAAATATCTGTGGGCTATTTTGTGCTAAAACTTCACACACACACTCTGGGGACATCAGAGATTTATTTCACATCTTGTGAAAAGGGCATTTTTCCACCCCTTTAATTAGGGATTCACCGATATCAGTATCGGGCCCGATCCTGCTTTTTTGTACTCGTTAAACTGCTCCGATATCAACAACCGATATCACGCAGTGTGTACAGTGCTTGTGACAAAGAAATCCCGACAACAGAGCAAGTAGAGAGCAGAATGGATATATCAGAAAAGGTATAACAAGTGAATAGTATAAAATGAAGTTATAAAAACTTGAAACAAGTGAACTTGAACTAAGTTACGTGCTGGTTAGAAGTTGGTCTTAGTTCAAGTTCACTTGTACATTCGCATAATTTTTTGCAGATATAATTTGTAATATTGTGTTTATTTCGTATATATATGATTAATCCCATATAGGATGTGTTTTTGAGTTAAATAACACACTAGCAAAGGGCTTCAGTTTACCGATGTTCATTCAGCGCTTGAGTGCGCAGCTCAAACTGCAATGCACGACTAATAATAACTATGATTGGGACTGTCATATTACATAACATTAATGAGAACACTTTTAATAAATCGTTGTGAATTTTTTAGGTTTAGTTGCAGTTTTCAGCGTTTTGTTTCAGGAAGAGCGCGTCCACAACAGGAGTACACATTCTGACTAGCACACATCTGAGGCGGTTTTATTAGTTGTTATATTTGATTATTACATAAGTAATGTAATAAATGATCAATCACATCAACTCATTTTACAATCCTACTAGACCTTTATTTAGATTAAAAACCCTTCTGCCCACTGCAGTAGACGCGCATATTGCAGTTTTAAGGCTGATTAATAGATCAATTGATCGTTAATTTAAACGACGATCGATCATGGGAATGTGTAAATTGACATCCCTTCTCGTAATATACATTGCACATTATATTTTTCATCTCAAACGACTCGTCGGATGAATCAGTCTCTTAATCCCTCCTTTCTGTGTGCCTACTCTGCTCTGATTGGCCAGATGGCCCAGTCTGTTGTGATTGGTCTACCACTTACAGCGCTTGTCGGAAGCAAAACACCTATTACCGTAACTGAGTTTCAGCTCAGGATGCTTCCCAAATCTCAGCATTTGTACACACTCTTAAGACAGTAACGATGACGTCGATTTTACCTCATCAATCCGAGCACGAGTCAGATGATGAAACATTGGAAGAACTAGTTGATAAAACCAAACCTTAATCGAAAGGATGACTTGAGCAGGAAGTTTCTCAGTAATAGGCTACTTAGTTTGATGTACAACTGTAACAGCAATCCTTACCATCAGCATTAGCATGTGTATGTCCATCAACAAACCAATGTGTATATTTCTAATTTATTGCGGTGCACATGTGGGAACTTTATTTACTCAATCAATAACGGTGCATACGTTAGCCAAGCACTAACGTGAGTGACTGATGTAACATTAAAGTTTGCAAAACAAATCTTGCTCCATCCTTTATCTTTACTCAAAGTAGTAAGAACGACAGACAGTCTGCATTAATAGACAGTTTTAGGCAATAGTGGACCACAGCTGATTAGCAACTATTTCAGTAAGACCCTCATAACGTAAGTTAGCTGGAAACATAAACAATATAAAATACAAAACGAAGCATTTTGAACACCTGGTAGAAAATATATTCATCAATAATTAATAGGGCTGCACGATTAATTGAAATTAACCCTAATTCGTGCTTAAACCGATATGGCTTTGTGCGATTTATGAAATGGCAAAGGCTGTGAATGTTTTTTTTTAATGCGCAGCTTGTCAATGAAGTACGTCTCTGTGATCAGTAGTAAATGTTGCTCTATCTGAAAGCATTGCGAGTTTGAGTTGCTTACAGCGTGTATTTGAAAAAGCAGCGTGCATCAAATAGCTTTCGAAACATGAGAAGCATTTACGAACCTGTTGTCCAACAAAAGAGAAAATTTAATAACATCCTTTTACTCCAAATTCACTTCATAACAGTGTCAGAGTTTAACTCTCTGGGGTCTAAGGTGTTTTTGGGGTCCTTGAGATGTTTTGACATGCCCTGACATTTGTGCTTTTTTCAGTTGCTTATAAACATATTAATGGCAATGGTGTAATTACACTCTATTTAGCACAAACAGGGCTACCATAATATGTGAGCAACATGTATGTACATGTTTGTATTTTTGAGAGAATATTGTTAATGCATGGTTATTGAAAAAACTAAAACTTAAAGTTTCTGAAATAAGGCCACAAAACACATACTAAATATGTGTCCACAATACTTTTGGCTAATGGATATTGTCGCCTAGAGTTTTTTTTCTTCAAAATGATCCGAAAATCATCCTGCCTAATCATTTACACAAAACAATACATTGATTTAAATTTTATAAGACACTTTTTGTTTGGAAAGGCAATATGCGTGGAGGCGTGTTCACACCTGAGAAAACAAAGACCTGCATAATGTGCCCCTTAATGAGCTGCATAATGAGCCTTTCACTTTACACAGGTGTGTCACTGGGTACCAAAGAATGCGAGGACACAAAAGAAATTATATATATATATATATATATATATATATATATATATATATATATATATATATGTATTACAATTAGAAATTGTAACCAATTACAAATAGGTTACAATTACAACAATTACAATTTTAACAATATTTCAAGTGTATTCTTTCTTTGTAAAAAGTATACATTTTATCATACGTATTTCAAAGGTAAGGATTCATTAGTTTGAATATTGGAACAAACACTATAATAACATCTTAGTTGATAATTCAATATACCTACTTTATTTTTGACAAAACATCCCATACTATATATTTAACAAAAATTGGCGAACAAAAGCTTATTTAATGTGGTAGTAGTCTTTTTTTTTACAGTAGCCTAAAAACTTTATAATCTATCCAAAACTAATCAACGAAATCTTGTCTAAACATTCATATTATTTAGTCTGTAACATATCGTGTTTATGATATATTAGCATATACCTACATGTTAATTTGCAGTTTGTTGCCTATATAGACATTTTATTTCAACATATTTAAGTCTATTTTTACTCATCTCAGTAGGCTACAGCAATATAGTTTGGATGTGTTCATGTAAAAATAAAATGTTTACTAATGTAGGTGCGAGAGTGAATGAACGGCACAGACACGCGCTCTATAACTGTAGTAAACAACAGCGTGCGCGCCTGTGTCGTTCATTCATCATTTACACACAGACACGCAATTCATATTTAAACAGTCTTTTTGTGGTTTACAGACACTATTCAATATCGCGATTAGAACAAAGCACTTAGGAATAAATAACTTACTTCACATCAGCTGGATCCGTGCTCCTCGAAATGAAACTACCAGCACTTCTGGTACATTTTCCAGGATTATTAGGTAGTATTATTCCTCACAGCGCAGCAAGACGAGGTAAAGTACAAGATTTCTATTAAACTTGATCGGTTTTATAATCCAGCTGGTGGGCGTAGGCATGTTTGCATGGCTTGCCTCAGATCATTTGCGTTTGAATAGAGCGCGCTCTCCGTGGGCGTGGCACATTAACACGTAATCAGGTATAATGAGCTGAAAAGAAAAAGACTGCAATCTCTCTCTTTTCATACAGATTACATAAACTGAGAATATTTGTTTTTTTATATAAATTACTTCATTTAAAAGAAGAGAGTTCAAGCTTCATAAAGAAAAAACTCTCGTGTCTGTATGACAAGTATTCGCGGAGTTACAGTTAATTTTTGGACGCGTTTCAGAATGGACTTCACTGACAGAGAAGGCAAAACTCGCATCATGTTTATTTTTCTTTATTTGACAAAAAGCACAACACTTTTTTTATTGTGAGTATACACAAAAATAATAGACACTTCTATTAAACATCGAATGATGTATAACTCTTATATGTAAGATCAAAATCAACAGCGTATTTTGAGTCTCTTTTGCACTGATAAGAAAAAAAGTGAGCTGGTATCGCCGGCGATACCGCCGACCCCAGGGGGTTAAAATAACATCCTTCTGTGAGCTGATGTGGCTTCTTACACAGAATAAGGCACACTACACATTATTTCATGGTATTCTATACAGTGATAAAGGCTATGTTGATTAGCATTGCATTATAAGTATACTTTATTATCATGAAAATACCTGAGAAGGCTTGAACTCCGCTTGAATCGTTTAAGTCAAAATAGTCAAAGAGTTTCAATCTTCTGTTTATTCGGCTACAGCGATAGTAGTATGATGCCCATAGGGATTTCCTGGAACGAGTGCGTTATCTTCTGCTGGGAATTTTGGAGGTTTCTACGCGAGAGCGCCCTCTGGCTTTCAGATGGAGCAGCATTTACTACTGATCACAGAGCCGTGCTTCACTGACAAGCTGCGCATAAAAAAATGGCAGCCTTTGTCAAATCGTGTTCGATTTAATTCCGATTAATCGTGTAGCCCTAATAATTATTCATACTTCAAGGTTGTGATTCTGAGGATTCTGACCCATCTTTCAAGAGCAAGCATTCCCCGAGATTTGAGAAGCAGTCTTCTGCAAAATAACGTGTTTGAGGGCGAGAGGGCATTATGCAAATGTCTTATCTAGTGACATAGAACCCTAACACAGTTACGTAACCGCAACTCGCTAAGGCGTTTCAGAGACGATTTTTTTTGGGAGACACTATTTATCGGGCAGTTTCAACTTTGTTGAAAGTTTACTTTCAAACAGTTAGGGTACACACTGCATGAAAGGGAATATTCGGGGGGGGGAAAAAATAGGGGCACTTTAAATGATAGAGCAATAGAATGAAGAGTGAAAGTAAAAGAGGCTTGTACAATACATTTTAACAGCCACAATTAAACATGGAAATAACGGAAGAAAACATTATTCACCGATCAGGCATAACATTATAACCACCATCCTCCTGGAGTTTGAGACTGAAGCTGAAGTAAAAGATTGCGGACAGAGTTTGGCTGACTATGGCAAAATTGGTTTCTCTTACGAGAGTACTCTAGTGTTGCGTAAGCTAGCTTACGCTACGGGAAAACCCCTTTTCTCGAGAATACTGAAGCCAAAAATGATCCTTAATTTTGCATTAATTTAAAACGCATTGCTGCAGAGCAGACCTAGGCAATGCAGCTCACATGCCTATTGGTTGCTCTGCGGCAACTGCTGCAGCCTATCGATGGACTATTCGTGACGTAAGCACCAATGAGGGCGCGGGCGCCCTCGCGCGTCACGTCCCGCCAGAATGGGCATTATGTCTATACAAGCCGAGTCCAGATAGGATGTTCTTTGATTTTTCACCTCTTCAGCGAAGACACCACATCGCTGAATCTCTGGAGAAGCCTGCGCCATCGAAAAAAGCCTTTTCAGCGAGACGAGCCATCTGCTTCGTAGAACAGGAGTTGGCCTTCACCGCCGTTCCTGCTGCGCTATCCGGCGCTCATATCCTTTCTATTATTGCATTGTGTGTTCGCCCCGCTTCGAACTCACTTCACTAAAAGAGCTGAGGCGTTGTTCCAAATGCTTCGTATCTCCAAATGTGGCTCTTTCAGAGCCCCTCTCAGCGACGGGGACTGCCACATCCTGTGTGTTTCCTGCCTGGGACGGACCCACGCCGACCTCGCTGTTTCCCAAGGCGGCTGCCCGGAATGCGACGCCATGGCTGTGTCGACCCTGCGGGCTTGAGCGGCGTGCGGGCCAGCATCGACGCCGAACTGCTTCGCCTCGTCACCATGGCCGTGGAAGACCTCGGCTTCGATTGGTCGCTGCCCGAGAAACCCGCACCCAGCAGGCTGGACGGCTGTTTCCTGCCCGGTCGCCGCTCGACGCCTCAGACGAGGTCCGCTCCCTTCCTGCCAGAACTGCATGAGGAGATATTTAAGAGCTGGAAGACGCCATTTTCTGCCAGGCTGCGGTCTACTGTCTCTTCGACGCTCTCCGTTGTTGACGGCGCGAAAGACAAAGGCTACCTCTTCATCTGTCCGGTCGAGGAATCCGTCCACTCACTTATGGCTGGATGGCAGTCTAAACCCGCTCTGCCCTCGAAAGCCTGCAGGACTACTTCGGCTCTCATCGGTCCCCCCGGGGAACCCGGCCCAAGATAACGTTAAAACCTGAGCCCTCAAAGTCTTCCTGATCCCTCAGAGAAGACGAAGATGGCTGAATCCCGCCGCGGCCAGACCACCATCAAAGAAGACATGTCTCGTTCTCTCAGTCCCCTCAACAGAGCCGGCTGGAGAAGTGTATTTTGCAGTCAACGAGCCCGTCACACGACCCGCTTTCCTGTACCCAAAGGCCGTTTTCACGGCTACCCAGATAAATCACAAAAAGAGCATTTTGTCTGTTTGTCCGGCTCACGCCGAAGATGCTGTAATTGTAGGAAATGTGGCCACTTCCCAGTGTTCACCCCTACACATAAGCACGCCCCGTTCAGTGTCACGCACTCATTCATGGCCCACCCCAATAAATCCGGCTCACGCCGCACGTGTTCTAAATGTAGGAAGTGTGCCCACTGTGCAGTGCTCACCCCTACTCACGAACACTGTCTGCCATGTGACACACCACCCGGCTCACGCCGAGGAGGTTATAAATGTAGGTTATGTGCCCACCGTACAGCGCTCACCACTACTCGCAAACACTGTTTGCCATATGACACACCACCCAGCTCACGCCGTGGATGTTATAAGTGTAGGAAAAGTGACCACTACCCAGTGTTCACCCCTACACATAAGCACGGCTCGCTCTATGACACACGCGCTCTCAGATTACGTTCAGTGTGTAGAGCGCGCGCGCCTCTCAGAGCGCATGCCCACATGCAAACACCGCATGCTATGTGTCACACACACGCAGCGGCCAGAGCCCAGATATCATTCTCCCCCTAGCTTTAAGTATGAAAGAATGGGAAATGATCCCGGGCGTGTAGGAAGTGTGCCCACTATGCAGTGCTCACCCCTACTCACAAACACTGTCTGCCATGTGACACACCACCCGGCTCACGCCGAGGAGGTTATAAATGTAGGTTATGTGCCCACCGTACAGTGCTCACCCCTACTCACAAACACTGTTTGCCATATGACACACCACCTGGCTCACGCCGTGGATGTTATAAGTGTAGGAAAAGTGACCACTACCCAGTGTTCACCCCTAAAAATAAGCATGGCTCGCTCTGTGACACGCGCACTCAGATTGCGTTCAGTGTGTAGAGAGTGCGCGCGCCTCTCAGAGCGCGCGCCCCTCTCAGAGTGCGTGCCCACATGCAAACACGCATGCTATGTGTCACACACGCAGCGGCCAGAGCCCAGATATCATTCTCCCTCTAGCTTTAAGTATGAAAGCATGGGAAATGATCCCGGGCGTGTCACAGTGGGTACTGAACACTATAAAGCGAGGCTATTCGCTGCAGTTCGCTCGCAGACCCTTCGGGCCAGGGTCGAAACTATGGTAAAAAAGCTTCGTGCCTAGATAGCGAAACTGCTGGGAAAAGGAGCTATAGTAACCGCTTGAACAGAGCCCTCTTGCGGAGATCGTTCAAAATGCTCACGACCAGACAAATCCTCGCGCAAATTCGCCCGAGGGACTGGTTTATTTCAGTGGATCTGAAGGATGCCTATTTTCAGATAACGCCCCATCACAGGCCTTCTTACGATTTGCCTTCGAAGGCCAGAACTATCAGTACACCGTTCTGCCGTTCGGTCTGTCTCTAGCACCTCGTACATTCACGAAGTGCATGGACGCTGTGCTCGCCCCCCCTGAGATTACGGGGGTTGTGAATACTGAACTATTTCGACGACTGGCTAATTCTAGCCCAGTCAGAGGCGGAACTGATAGCGCACAGGGCTGTATTACTCACACATTTACAAGCCTTGGGTCTCCAGGTCAACTGGACCAAGAGTTCGCTGTCTCCCAGACAGACAATCTCCTTTCTGGGAACAGACTTAGACTCTGTATCAATGACAGCGCGGCTGACATCACAGCGCGCGCTGCAGATACAACGCTCAATAGCCTCTTTCAAGGCCGGCAGTATTCTCCCTCTCAAGAGGTTTCAGAGGATGCTAGGCCTTATGGCTTCGGCTTCGGCAGTGCTTCGGCTGGGTCTGCTTTTTATGCGCCCCCTCCAGCACTGGCTGAAAGCGCGGGTCCCGCTCTGAGCGTGGACCTCGGGCCATTTTGGCCTCAAGGTAAACCAGAGCTGTGTTACAGCACTGGAACCCTGGAAGGTGGCAGACTGGTACCAGTCAGGCGTGGATCTGCGAACGATCTCGAAACGTAAAGTAATCTCGACAGACGCCTCCAACTCAGGTTGGGGCGCCCTCTACGAGGGCAGGCCGGTCTTCGGCCTGTGGGCAGCCCAGGAAGGGCGCTTACACATAAACTGTCTGGAGATGAAAGTGGTCGAGAACGCGCTGGGGCACTTTCTCCCCTTCTTAAAGGGCCACAATGTCCTAGTCCGCACAGACAACATGGCAGTAGTGTCATACATAAACCGCCAGGGCAGTCTCAGATCAAGAAGCCTGCACGCCAGGAGACTAAACCCTCCTCGACCCTCTCTGGTTCCGGTCTGGGACCTCTCCACGGTCCGGGACGCTATGAGGGGCGGTCCCTTCGAACCGCTACGTCAGTGGACCTGCGGTTTCTATCTTTTAAAACCGCTTTTCTCATAGCTCTCGCTTCAGTGAAGCGGGTGGGTTTTGGGTTTGGGCCTAACGACTCTAAAGTCATCCTCAAACCAAGACACGGCTATGTCCCCAAAGTGCTCTCCACTCCGTTCAGAGCGCAAGTCATCTCCCTGTCAGCCCTACCTGGGTCTGACGGCGAAAGCGACGTTAATCTCCTCTGCCCGGTCAGGGCGTTGAGGATATATGTCGAGCGGTCTGCTGCGTTCAGGCAGTCAGAACAGCTCTTTGTTTCGTTCGGTGGCCATACCAAAGGGCTAGCCACCTCGAAACAGAGTCTTTCCAGGTGGATAGTTGACGCTATCGCGCTGGCTTATAGGTCTAAGGGCCTTCAATGCCCCTTAAGCATCAGAGCCCATTCGACCAGAGGCGTGGCCTCTTCATGGGCCTGGTCCAGTGGGGTTTCAGTCCAGGATATTTGTATGGTGGCAGGCTGGGCCTCCCCGTCTACATTTATAAGGTTTTACAACCTGGAAGTTCCTGCGCTGCAGGCTAAGCTGTTTTCAGTCTAATGCCTGACTGACAGGCTATAATACAGTTCAGGCCGACTTAGGTCCCTCCTGTCTGTGATTATGTGCTAAGCACTTGTTTCTATAACTATAGGATTATGATATATTTTAGGCCCACTACTCGTTGGTCTGAATTTCACTCACTAGTATGGTTCCCCGGGTGCACACCCTTTGGGCCATGTGTGGGCACTTCAGCACGAATGGCGTTTTACATTGGGATCCCGTAGCGTAAGCTAGCTTACGCAACACGAGAGTACTCTCGTAAGAGAGGATGTATACAGTGAAATACAGTCATACAGGAACACGCAAACTTTTTGGGACTTTAGCTTATTCACCGTATCCCCCAGAGTTAGATAAGTCCATACATACCAAATACATACATAGCAATAGCAAATCACTCTGCAGAAGTAGCAGTGATTCGCCTTCTGAGAATGTAGTTCCCAGTAGGGCTGCACGATATTGGGAAAAAATCACATTGCAATATTTTATTTTTCTGCGATATATATCGCGATATGAAAACAATTTCACCAGATGACTTTATTAGCTCTCTTTGGAAAGAATGAATCATTTGAATGACTGGGGTGATTTTGTAATGGAGTTAATCTGCATAGCAACTATTATAATTAACTAATGTAGTTAACTAGAGTTTAATAAATGGAACCTTATTGTAAAGTGTTACCAATTTGTTATGTCTCGTGAGTTCAGTGTTGGACAGATCAGTTAATTTAACCATTCATTAAAGTGAATCGGTTCAAATGAGTCATTAGTTCGCGAATCGGACGTGTCATCAACGGACCACGGCACACGTTGTGTGATTATCCCGGCAGCTTAGGACATCGCACAAGATTGGTCTCAACACAGAAAACATTTAATCACTGGATAGATTTTTGTTTTGTTTATTGAAAGTGTGGTTTATCTGAATGTGTGGAACGCTTTTCAGAGAAGATTTTTTTTTAGCACAATTCACAACCAGTAGCTCAGGAAAGAAATATATCCGAATGCTTCACGTGAAACTTTGTTCTTCCGACCTTTTACCATTGTGTATTCTCAAAGATATTCAGTCAACTCAATTCATTAATATGCGTGAGGGAGGGAGAGAGAGCAAGACAGAAGACGGTGAGAGAGCGCGCGCGCGCCACCGGGGCTCTCTCACTCTGCTCGTTCTCTCAGTTTAACAAGCGCTGCAGTCAGTCATCTATCACTCATCGGTCAAATAAGGCTTTGGCGGGACAAAAATACGCTTTAGCGGCCGTCAAAAAATGTTCAATGCAGGAAGGGCAATCTGACTTTATTTTGAATTCTCATGTTCGTTCAAGCTCAGAAATAAGAGAAAGACCACTGATTTGTCTGCCCGGCTCAGAGAAAACAACGCGCAAGTTCCAGTCTTTTTACGCTTGATGTTTAAACAGGACTTAAAAACACATACAAAAGATAAACTTTCACTATATGATGGTTAAACTTTGCAATTATTCCGCGAATCGCAAGCGTTACGGGCCGGGTAGCTGCTGGCCCGTTCTGATCATGAATCACGATCAACTACGATCCCTAAGGCTTACATCGCAACATCCTGCGATGTGACTATCGTGGATGTGCACATTGCGATATCGATGTTAAAATGACACATCGTGCAGCCTTAGTTCCCAGTATGTATACAGTTAGAAGATGCCTGTGTCTCATGTGACCTTGTTATTTGTACACGCTGTGACTATACAAATAACAACATATAAATAGGAAATTGTTGGCGTTATTTTGTCACTTATTGGGAGCAGTATGCTAGCTGGAGCCATTTACTTCCAGTCTTTGTGCTAAGCTAGGCTAGCGGTGGGTGCGTCAGACAGAGTTACGGCACGCACGGAGATGAGAAGGGTGTGTATGGACTTATCTAACTCTCGGGGATATGGTGAATAAAAGTCGGCGTGTTCCTTTACTGACAGAAAGCTTTATTGGCTGCTGTCCCTTTAAAGTTAATCACAGAACAAAGGGAACAGAGGAAATAACTCACTGCTATGGACTAAAGAACTTTTGTAGCTTTAATAAGGATTAGTCTATTTAATTTCTAATTTATGCAGTGCAGACTGTTTGATAACTTTATTCAATTTCTGTATATGTCCTACCTGTTAGACAGGAAGGGCAACGGTAAATATGACATTTATTATAGGTTTATGTGACGATTAAATAAATTAAGTTAAGTTATTTTTTTTTAAGCCTAATGTTAAAAAATTGATAGCTTTCAATTACACTGTATTGGATGGCTATAATTAATGTTTAAAATTAGGGGGAACAATCATTTTTATCCAGACATCAATAGTTAGTATTAGTATCAGTAATACTGGCCTTTGTTGTCTCTACATTCATTTGTAGATTAACTGTGAAATGATTCCATTATAAAATATATAAACTAATATAAACCTATACAAATTTAAGTGTATGTGTAATATGTATATATATATATATATATATATTAGGGCTGGGTGATAAAACGGTATCGGTATTTATCGACGTTACACCATTGTCGGTAACGATATAAAAAATGTTAGATATAGTGCTCGATATTTTCATTAAAATGCCCGTGGATCTTAGCAGCCGTTCACATATCGCGTCTAAAAACGTGTGGAAAGCGCGGCTGTGCCGCTGTCTGCTTCTTTCCAAAGCGTTCGCGCTCCCGTGGCAGCTGCCGTTTCTATGCAACCATGAACCGCGCTCTACACATGTCGACTGAGGGTGCGTTCATTCCACTGTAAGTGGACTGCAAAGTTAAAGATGGCGCGACAACCACAACGTTGCATCAAATGGCAAACGTAATGAAAGCGGAACGAAACTGCGCTACTCATTATTTTGTGCTTCACGGACCGTTTATCAGTTTGGACCGCCAATATCAGTGCAGCGCGAGCCGATCTTGATGAAGCGACACTGTTACTACACAGCGCTAAGAGATCCAGTAAACCAAGCATTTGAATTCACCACTGAAGTAATAACATCGCTGCGAGATCTAGTGAGAAGCATTCAGATTTCTCTGTTATTAACCGTAGGTCTCTATTAGATCAAACAGCGCTGACGTGGAGACCAGGAGAAACATTGAGCCATGAATGAACTAGTCATAGGCTTTAAGTCCACAGACCAGCAACATTCACCATGTATTTAATATAGTAACACTGATTGTAACCATGGAAGTTTGGCAGGAATAGTAAAATGCTTCCAAGTACATCACACATCTTTTTTCAGCACTTAAAACTAAATAATATCATATTTACATGTTATTTTTAATGTGATGATCAAACATTATTTGTTCATCCTTCAAAGATTACCCCCTTTTACAAAACTAAAAGTTTCAAGATGTGGGAAAACTCACACTTATTTAAAAATAAGTTATTTTAATAAATCATTTTTAAAAATTGTATTACAGATGTTGATCTACCTCAAAATTGGCCTTGATTTGTTCTACGTTTACACTTTTACATTGGACACATTTTGTAACATTTTATTTAAGTTCAAGAGTTTCTTTAACACTTAAATTACACTTAGAGCTTGTGTGAATTGCACGTATAAAATGAAGTTAACGAACAACCTCGATCCATCAGGAAACGTCATAGGTCGCTGAATTTCACTGCGCTTCATGAAGAGTTTTTCTTTTGCGTGAAGCCGTTTGCTGGAGATGTGTAAAAAGATAGCGGAGTGCATTCATGATTATTAGGCTATAATAATCCTCCTGGCGCCGGGTCTGAGTGAGTCATTTACTCATTTACCTTTGTTCTTTGATTAACATTAATGACACTTTAAGACCAGCCGCTGCTGACAGACACGCGATCTGACACGCGTCCCATTTTCTCACAAATCTCTACGTTATTTTAAGACTTTATTTAAATCATTTAAGACTGCTCTTATGAGGACACACGACAAAACGGACATTTTGGCATAATTTGTGTGTTATGGTTTCTCAAGCCCGAAAAAGAACTCGATACTGAAGCGCGTCTTTTCTGTAGGTCGTGTGTGTGTGTGTAATAGGCAGGACTTAACGGATACTGCGTAATTGCGTTAAATATTTTTAACGCTTTAAACTTTTTTTTTTTCTTTTGCGGTGCCGCGGTGGTCAAGTGATGAAACTGGTGTTGCGACTGAACACCGTGTAACACCGGTAACACCGACTATCGTAGCAAGCCTAGAGACAATTAACTGTTAAACTCATCCAAGGTGAGAGTTTGCCATTTGTATTTTTTCCCAGAGTTGGAAAATTTTTCTGCGTGTGCATTTGTATTGGCTATGATCTCGAAGACCACACGGTTGCTGAAAAACAACTGAAATAGCTGGATTGGAGAATACATGATGTTCCATTTTCAACGATCGGAGCATGTGTCAAAGTTACGAGTGTAAACGACACTTTAAAGCTACATTGGTTTGTACTTAGCTTATGTGTTATAACTCTATGAGGGATATCTTTAGATCTAAGTGACGGATTATGATGACTTTGGTCTCTTTTTAATTGTGAGAATCTGCTGTAAATAATGATGTGCCATTTTCATGAAGTTATGAGTGAAAAAAAGGCACGTGAATGCCGCATCAATATATTATTTACATATGGGTCTTGCAGGGCTTCACTTACAAAAACTCGCTCAAGTTTAGTCAAAGCCCAAAACAATTAGGTGTGTTGTGTTCTACTCCATGAGACCTTTCAAATGACATGTGACACATGACTATCTGAGCTGTATGATGTTTTTGACACACTGCAGTACACAGTAATCCAGTTTAGACTCTAAGCTTCCAAATGACACCTATTTTGTGTTGATCAATGCAGTAGTTTTGAAAAATACGACAATTCATTTTTTCACACCTAGGTGGCGCCCGCCGGCGGTACACTCCGTTTTAGAGAAATAACTCAGTGCTCGTCAAGAGTTGATCAAAATGGATAGATGCATTAAAAAGACGATATTCTAAGCTTTAAAATGATACATATTTTGTGTTATTACATTCAGTGGTTGCTTAGTAATTTGATTTTTTTTTCGCAAGGGGGGTGTATAAGTGAGACGTACTAAAATAAGTGAGACGTACGATTTCCAAACGGAAGTGCATCACGAAGCTCAGTGCAAGTGGTCCATAGATCAGAAAGTTAAATTTTTGGTCACCTGTCCATTTAGCATAATTATTTACTTTTCACGTTATGCATGTTATTAAGACTTGCCTTGTTGCTACTGTTCTCCATGTGTGTCAACATTACTCTAGTTTTTCATTAGTGTGTTAAGAGCGGGGGGTAGCCACCTGGTTTCTCCTAAATTAGTGGGCTTCCATACTAGGGGTGTGACGAGACGCTTATCTCACGAGACGAGACACACGAATGGGTTCATGAGAACGAGACGAGATTTTTGCACAATATTTTATAGAAATCCTCAATGACAAAATTCATGACTGGAAAAATAGTTTGCAGGTGCATTTTGAAAAGTTTTAACTAAATCATCTTGTAATGAATGTCATTTCAGTTCTACTTTGAGTATGAATAATCAAATGCATTGAAAGATAACAATATACAAGCACTGTGAAAAGTTATACTACAAACTCAACTGACTGGCTTTTCTCCTGTATGATTTCACTTGAGTCTCTTCAGACCTTACTGTACATGAATCATGAGCTTCCAGAACTTCCAGAGGCTGTGTGACGACCTAATGGAACTACTTTCCACAAATTGAACACAGAAATAAAAACAGTATAAATAACAAAAATAAATGTTTTTTCTTAGTCTTATTAGTACAAACAATAAGTGCAAGTGCAACCATAATCAAAGTACTCTCTCAGTGTTCAAAATGCAAACAGAGACCAGAGCCACAACTACACAGAGATAGGAGATATTGGGAGACAGACTATTGTATGCAGTCTAATTTGCGCGCATCAGGGACCTCATGGTTTACTTTCAGTTTGTGTCATAATGTTATGCCTGATCGGTGTATTTGATAAACGTTAAATCAATGAATATTCATTTTATTTTGGTTTCTCTACCTTATATAAGTTAAAATTATAAATGTAGTGAAAATACAGGTATCGACGAGTACCAAAAATAAAGTATTGGCCTTGTTCTGAAATAAGTTGTATCAGTTTATCCCTACTTTTGATACTTAAAATATCAGCTGACATCAGCCTTTCTGTTGTCTTCATCTTTTTCTTGTTCAGGTACCACAGCTTGTACCTCAGAGCTAAGGGAAATGTGTTCAAGAACAAGCGTATCCTAATGGAGCACATCCACAAACTGAAGGCTGATAAGGCTCGCAAGAAGCTGCTGTCGTAAGTTAAACTGCTCTGGCAGCAATTGAAATTTTTTTTTGTTGTTGTCCTCACTGCTCTAGAATAAAGTGAATAGTTCATTATTTCATTTATTAAAGTATTAAAATACTAAGTCAGTAACGTGACGATGGGCTGCATTTTTGCTCCCTTATAGTGACCAGGCGGAGGCTCGTCGCTCTAGGACAAGGGAGGCGCGTAAGCGCCGTGAAGAGCGCCTGCAGGCCAAGAAAGAGGAGATCATCAAGACTCTGTCAAAAGAGGAGGAGACTAAAAAATGAGCATTCATCTTATGTCAAACCCTGTTTCAATTGTAATAAACAGCTACAAAACTCAAACCTGACTCTGTCCTATTTATGGATCCAAGCAGTGAAGGTTCTCACAAAATTGTGTATCATTATGCAGAATGTTTGTGGATAAAAAGGCGTAATACCCTTATTACTAATTATTATTGAGAAATGATTAAACCTTTAAAATAGCTGACCATTTTAAAATTGCAGAGAGATGAGGCAGTGTGTCAAATCTTTTGAGAATCAGCCACAGGGTGGTGCTATAATAAACAATCAACCATCTTGCCTACACCAGCGCAATTGCCAGGAATACTAGCTTTGGCCGTGCTAAACCTCTCACCACTACAGTGCCTCTCTCAACCAGTGTGGTATCGAAAAGGTCAACAAAGTAAATCAATTAGGTAAAGACGGGAAGAGCTGGAAGCAAGAGATGGAATGATGTTAAAAATGAGCAGAGCATAGTTTATTACAGTAGTCAACATTTGAAGTGGATCAAAAAAGTGAATCGAAGTTGTCCTAAAACAAGAACAGGTATTGTTCAAAACAATACTAAAACGGTGCTCGATGACGCACTGGATCCCCTGAGCTCCTGGACACGCCCCTACTTGATGACGCAATGGAGCCCCTGAGCTCCTGGATACGCCCCTACTTGACGCACTGGAGCCCCTGAGCTCCTGGACACGCCCCTACTTGATGACGCACTGGGCTGCGTTCCAGTCCAAAATTGACATGCCCTTCACTCGCTAACTTCCCTCCGTCTCGTTCACTCGGATGTGCGTCATTGCTTACGTTGCACGAGTGCCCACTACTGGCGGAAAAGGCAATGGGCTGAACTGGAACGTCCTAAGCCCTTGATCACTTGGAATCAGCTATGGTGTTGATTTATTATTTACCTTTAAGAATTTGTTTAATGCAGCATCCAAATGTATATAGGTGTGTTTGGCTTGTTGTATATTAAAAAATTTGAATTAATATATCATAGAGTTGTTTTTTTTTTTTTTGCATTTCTAAGAACATACAAAATCAATGCCATGGGGTAAATACAATTGAGAGTACAATTACATGTTATAAAGTCAGGAGAGCATCATGCAAATGACACAGTGAGATAGTTTTAAGAGCTTTGGAATTGCTGGATGTACTGAGAGTGTCCAGGTAGGATTTAAGTTCCTTACAAAAAATAAAAAAGTAGGGCTTAGCACCCTGAAATTTACATTTGTGTGAAAAAAATTTGGCAAGAAAAATAAATAGGTTTATCAAAAAATATTGGTCCTTTACATCTTTTTCAAAGTTGTGCTGACCAAATAGAACATCTTTGTATGAAAACTGATGAAATGAAAATGTGCGAACAAAGATACAGAAATCCTTCCAGAACAGACTTGTATATGTGCATTCCCAGAAGAGATGGGAAATAGATTCGTGTTCAGCATCACAAAAAGAACAAAGTGTCAATATCAGGAAACATCTTTTTCAAGTAAAGCTTCACAGGATAAAAAGGATGAAGTAATTTGTAAGACACATCCTTGACCTTATTGGTTATTAAATATTTAGTCCACACTTTCTTCCATGGAATATTGACAAACTGGCCGTTCCAGTACGACACAATGTATGGAAGAGAAACAATCTCATTTTGAAATAGCTGTCTAATTCTTCTGTTCCGACTAGAAGAGTTAGATAAAAAACAAATATTTCCAATCATTGTATCAAAAGGAGCTACTGACATAGACATCTGGGATCTAGCTGAGTCTCTAAGAAGAGTTATTGCTCCATAAGGGATGGCATCCATTACAATAGCAAACTCTCGAGGAGTGACAGGTATATTGTACTTGTTTAAAAACTCTGAATATGAATACAGGTATCCATCAGAACTGATTAATTGAGAAGCCAAAATAAAATTATTTTTAACCCAGTTTGGGAAAAACAACGACTTATTTTTATAAATAATATTATACACAGTTATTCCAAATTAAGTAACGGTGACGACTAAAATTGTGTTGGTAACACTTTACAATAAGGTTCATTAGTTAACATTAGTTAACTACATTAGTTAGAATTAACTAATAATGAACTGCACTTATACAGCATTTATTAATCTTTGTTAATGTTAATTTCAACATTTACTAATACTTTATTAAAATATTGTTAACATTAGTTAATGCACTGTGAATTAACATGAACAAACAATGAACAGCTGTATTTTTATTAACTAACATTAACAAAGATTAACAAATGTATTGCTCATGGTTAGTTCATGTTAGTTAATACATTAACTAATGTTAACTAATGAACCTTTTTGTAAAGTGTTACCATTGTGTTTATAAATTAGGTGCCAGGCCAAAAGCGCTTGTTTATGAAAATTTGACAATTTAAGGGGCAATTTGGTGATGTTGTAGTTACATAACAATAGAAAAGGGAGACTTCCCACCTTAGAGAAAACAAGACTAGGAAGAGTATTCCAGAAAGAATCAGGGTTTGTTAAGTACTGTTTTAACCAATTTATCTTGAAAGTATTATTTAAAGAAGTAAAATCTAGAAAGTTTAGACCACCACACTCATAATTATTAATAACCACAGACTTTTTAACGTAATGCCTCTTATGCTTCCACAGGAAATCAAATAACATTCTATCAATATCTGCAGATGCAGCTTTATCCACATATAAGGAGAGAGCAGGGTAAGTCATTCTTGAAATACCCTCAGCTTTAGCAATAAGAGTTCGTCCTCTCAGAGATAATTCTCTCAGTAACCATGAATTGAATTTCCTTTTAGCTTTCCCAACAACTGGGTCAAAGTTCAGTCTACATCTGACTTTATCATCGTTACATATGGATATACCCAGATAGGTCACCTGTGACTTAACTGGAATATCATAAAGAGAGAGAGAAGGACAGGTTTTAACAGCTTACAGTTCACATTTATTAAGATTTAAGTTTAAACCGGAAGCTTTAGAGAAAACTTTTATGTGTTGGATTGCAATCGGAATCTGTAATTCATCTTTTAAAAACAGGGTAGTGTCGTCAGCTAGCTGACTAATAAGTATATGTTTGTTGGAAATAGTAATACCTTGCAGATGGCTACTCAGAAGAAAGGAGGAAAGAAGTTGTGCAGCCACAAGAAATAAATAAGGGGATATAGGGCAACCCTGACGAACTCCTCTTGACAATTGAAATCTAGGCAAGGTACCCGATTTAAGGTTGATGGAACAGTTGGCATTGTTATAAAGAATTTTTATAAACTTGCAGAATGGATCACCAAACCCAAGCTTTTGGAGAGCTAGAAAAATAAACTTGTGTTCAAGAGAGTCAAAAGCTTTGTAAAAATCTACAAAAAGAATAAAACTGCCATCATCAACTAATTCGCTATAGTCTAATAAATCTAGAACAAGTCGGATATTGTTTGCTATATGTCTTTTTGGCATAAATCCTGATTGAGTCTCATCAATAACTGAATTCAGAACACACTTAAGTCTTTTGGCCAAAGCCCAAGCTAATATTTTATAATCGTTATTAAGAAGACAAATAGGTCGCCAATTATCTATCAAAGTTGTATCTTTTTTAGGTTTAGGTATCAGAGTTAAAAGCCCTTGTGTTAAAGGTATAGCGGAGGATCTTTCCGAATTTTAGAGAAGACCCGCCCTCTCCAATTTTTTAAAAAATGCACATGCACAACACTCTATTTGCTCCCGAGAGGGAATGCCTGTTAAACGTGTGCACGAGAGAGCATGCACGAGCCTAGTTCACCTCGATACCATTTACCATTTGGTCATAAGGCTACTTTAGACAAATTGAAATGTTTACCGTGTCTATGCGGTGCATGACTTGTGCCAGGGCTAGCATCGCTAATCATAGCTTACATTAACTTTTACTAGCAGTGATTTTAAATGGATTTCTCCAAATAGCATGACAAACTTTACCTGTCTAGTAGAATCTTCGCGACTGCGGCATCAGTGGGAAGCCCAACCTGTGCTTTTAGCGCACGCCAGCGTGTGAAATATTCACCCAAAATCACTCTGGTCTTGTTTCTATATTCTGCGGCCTTTCTCTTCTTATCATACACTTCGTATACATTTTTTCTCTTTCGACCCTCAGCCATTTTCAAAGGAATGGCTGAAACCGTAACTCATCACACATAATACACCTGAAAGTGCGCATGCGCAGAAAGCGAAAACTACATAGGGACGAGTACGTACGACGGCCTTACGTAAACATATCACCAGAATGATTGACACTTAGGTGGACCAATAGTATAGGCTACCCACCCGGAAAAAGAAAATCCTCCGCTATACCTTTAAACTAAAAGTTTAAGTTAAACTTTGTTTAAACCGAAAGTTTCTGATTGAATACTCTCCAAAAACATCTCTAGCAGGAACGGTGCTAATTCTTCAGCAAAGCTTTTATAAAACTCAGCCATTAGGCCATCGGTTACAGGAGATTTGTTATTTTTAATGCCCTCAATTACCTCAGTGATAGTTATAGTTTTATCACAGGCAAGCTGCTCATCTTTAGATATTGATTTAACCTCCTTTAATGACTGAAAGAAAAGGGAGGCTGAGTCCTTACAGTAATTAGATTTATATAGTTTAGAATAAAAGTTACTACAAAAAGAGGCAATTTCCTTAGAATTATCTGTCAAAATGCCATTAATTTGTAGCGAACTAATGGAAAGATTCCTAGAGTTGTGTTTTTCCATTCTAAAAAAAGAAGCAGAGCTCTGTTCACCTTGTTCTAGCCATTTCCTCCTTGAGCGAACAAAGGAGCCTTCAGCTTTGTATTTATAAATATTGTCTAATTTAGATTGGAGCTCTGTAAGTTCTGTTAGAACAGTTTCCGATAAGCTTACCTGAATTTTGCTCTGAACTGTTATGATCTTTGATATGACCTTCTCCTCTTCATTCCTTCTCTGTTTTGCCAAATTGCTGCTAAAATGTCTAATACACATTCCTACTTCATATTTTAACAATTCCCAATTTAGACTAAACATTTTTTCAGAAGAAGCTTTTACCCAGTAGTATTAAGGAATAAGGAATAGTATAAGGAAATTCTTTTTTTCAATTCATCATGCTTAAGTAGAGATGAATTCAATTTCCAGTAAGAGGCTCTAGAATTTATATTTCAGTGTCCTGTGGTTAGAGGAGTAGAAAGGAGAATAGTGTGATGATCTGTTAAGGGAGAGGGAAGAATTCTAACCGAAACATTATAATCTTTGAAAGAGTTTGGTACAAGTCAATAATCTAAACGAGAAAGTCTTGAGGGATTCTTGTTACCCCATGTATAAGATTTAGTATTTGGAAACTTCTCCCTCCAAATATCAACTAAATCCAACTTCTCCATGAACATTTTCAATTTTAAATTAGGAGAAGTAGACTGCTTAGGAGGAAACCTATCAAGATTGTTATCAGGAGTGACATTAAAATCACCACCGATACAAATTACAGCATCAGGAAATTTATTAAACCATACTAAAATTTTGTCTCCTATCTCAAGTAACAAGTCATTTTCTCTAGAGGTATTATATCCGTAAATGTTTACCAACAAAACAAATATATTATTAATACAAATTACCAACATAAGAAAGTGCTCCTTAGGATCTATATAACTCTGTAACACTGAACTTGCAAAATGGTTTTTCATTATTATAACACCAGCAGAATGTTCTGAACCATGAGCCATCCAAACCTCATTGCCCCATTGGTTTTTCCAAAAAGTAACGTCATTTGAAACAGAGTGAGACTCCTGGAAAAAAACAAAAGTCACTTTTGAAAGACTTAGCGTACAAAATCAACGCTTTATGCTTTACATTATCACGCAACCCCCTGACATTGAGAGAAACAATTGAAATAGACATTCAAAAGAACAGAACAAGAGATAATAGAACAAAGGTACCAGTAGTAGAACCCTCAAGGGAAAAAGGTGCATTGGTAGCTGACTAACAGAGTCAGGTAAATCCAATCTTTGGCATAAACTCAGTCAATCAAATTAGTGAGCTTTCTTAAAATTAAATATTACACCCACTAAAATTAAACTGGTTTACCATGCTTAAGGTGGATAAATTTCAGATCCATCAACAAAGGCACGACCTCCAATGAAGTGAGCTTTCTTTCCCTCCTTTCGAGCCTTATCTACAGCAGGCCAAAGCAGCTGTCTTCTTTCTCAATCAGTCGCGATGAGATCCTCAGTGAAGCGAAGTTGATTGGCACAAAGAAACTCCGACGTCCTCGCTGCCTTCCACACTCCGTCTCTCGTAACTCGCGAAGAAAACTGAATAATGATTGATCGCGGATGTGAGTTATTCTGGAGCCTCCTTCCAATGCGGTGAACTGTATCGATTTTGTTTGCTAGGTTGCTTCCTCCCTCAGGGAAAGTGGCTTCACAGATACGGATGGATTCTGTGTTGTAAAGGACACTGTGAAGTGTCCTTCTGTGAGGACACTGTGTTGTAAATGCGCGTGCGGTTTGTGTTTGTGTTTGGAGCTCCGTCAAATTGATTCATAAATCCTTAATTTTCTTCTTTACCACTCATTTATAAACGAGCACTTTCTATTTTTACAGCATGTGAACTTATCTTCGATACTATTCCTTATAAAAAACAATCGGATTGCTTTGATATCGCTACTTAGATCCAACTTTCCGAATCTCTGTTACTAGCCTTTAGCCCGCTAGCATTGCACGCGTGGCCTCTCGCCTATCGATCGTCTCATTTAAACCCGTTTCACTGAAAGGATACGGGTTATATCCAGGATTTCGGTCCTAAATTAGTAGTGATATTGGTAGTATCACTACTAATTTACTGTTCATCTGTTATAATGGCGAATATATCGGATGTGTGTCTAACGTTACCTCTGAGTGCAGGTGAGGACACATTCGAGCTGCATTCGGTGCAGTTGGAGCTGGAGTCCGTGGAGAAGCAGATCCGTGGTCTGCTAGAGAGGCAAGCCGAGCTGCGAGATCGGCGATCAGCGCTTGAAACATCACGCGCCGATGCTCACAAGTCAGTGGTTAGTAACTTTTTGACTCCTACCTCGTCTACTCCGTGTGCTTCTCTGCACAGGACGCAAGCACCCAGGACAAGATCATCCCTGGCTTCATTCACTTCGGCACCGACACAACACCATGGACCCTGGGTGATCCCTCAGCGGAAGACACGAGCCAGGACCAGACCAAGAACCTCTCCGCCCCTCCCGGTCTTCGAGATCTCCACCCGGAACCGCTTCTCCCCTCTTCGTGAGTCGGAACGCGACGACGCCGTGATCATCGGCAGTTCCATCGTCCGTCATGTCCGTGCTACCTCAGGTAAGGGTAATGTGCGCACTCACTGCTTTCCTGGTGCTCGTGTTCTAGATGTCGCTGCACATGTTCCCGAGATCCTGAACGGTGACGAGCGCGTCGGAGCTGTTGTGCTGCACGCGGGAGTGAACGACATCAGGCTGCGGCAGACGGAGGTTCTGAAGAAGGACTACAGGAGCCTGATCGAGACGGTACGCAGCACATCGCCTGAAGCAACGATCATCGTGTCTGGACCGCTTCCCACGTACCGACAAGGACAGGAAAGGTTCAGTAGATTATTTGCACTAAATGAATGGT
The DNA here is from genome assembly GCA_026230005.1 of Gila orcuttii. Taxonomy (NCBI): domain Eukaryota; kingdom Metazoa; phylum Chordata; class Actinopteri; order Cypriniformes; family Leuciscidae; genus Gila; species Gila orcuttii. The sequence continues at coordinate 16,953,536 of JAPDVR010000017.1, forward strand.
TAATGTCATGGTGTAATGAACAGAAACTGCTCTTTGTAAATAATTGGAATCTGTTCTGGGAGCGACCTAGGCTGATGGCCTGCACCCCAGCAGAATCGGAGTGGCTGTTCTGTCGGGCAACATCTCCAAGACGTTACACACCATCTGACTAGTAAGTCAAAGTCCAAATCATAATCTTTGCTGTCCCAACTTAATTGATATAAGTAGTGTAGAACATTATATAGAAACTGTGTCTATTCCTCGTTTAGTGAGGCCAAACAATAAATGTACTGTAGGATCTAGGAAAAATCTTATTGTAATTAAACCAGAAAATCTCAATATCAGTGAACAAAAACAATTTCTAAAGCTAGGTCTTGTAGCGACAATGAGTCTTACATTGAATTAGCTCAAATTATATATAGGGAATTTTAATAATTAATCATGAATATGATTAATATACTGCATATTACAGTTAAATTATCGAAGTTGAAAATAGATCGATTGTATATATGAATGATCAATCACAACGAATTATAATTCTTCATTCATATATCAATGGTCCCTTTCCAGATCGATTATATGAGATAACCTTTAATGGAATTAATTTAGTTATCGAACAATCTGTTTGTCCAGCAAACGGCCGTAAGATTAACTTATCAACTTCTCAACAAGGTTATCCCTTCCTTATAATTCCAAAAAGCTATTTTCTGGCCATGAAAATTCACCTTCTTGTTATTATAAAATTTAGGTTACTGAAATTGTAACGAATTGTAAAGCTTTGTAGCTAGGATCAAACACTTCATTGACTTTGTACAAATGAGCAAGATTGGACAATTAGCAATCAAGAATATAATGGTTTTAATAAAATGAAACTACGGATACAGAATTCTACAATTCACACGGAATATATGTGTATACACTCGAAACAAACAAACGAAAAACATTACAAACACGAATTAAAATAGGATGAGAGAGGGAGAGAAAACGAGATATATATATATATATATACATCGTTTATATATATATATATATATATATATATATATATATATAGAGAGAGAGAGAGAGAGAGAGAGAGAGAGAGAGGATGAGAAAGTGAAACTAACGGTCAGGATGAGAGAGATCACCGGGGTGATCACAGCATGGCAAAAATCACAGACATCATAACCCTTAGAGAGAAAACAAGGAATCACAAAGATCAAATCCCCTGAATGGGGTAAACAGATCTTAAAGCATTTAGATCGATAGGAATTACGATACTTGCATGATTCTTCGTGTGGCTGAGAACCAAAGCGTGTGTGTGTGTGTCTCTGTCCTCGTGTCACGCGTTCACGTGGTCTTTCAGAGCGAGGGAGCGCGTTAGTTTGAATGTCCTTTGAGGTGCAGTTGCTGGTTGGCTCAAAGAGTCTCTTTAAAGTCGAAGTTGCCGATTACGTTAATTTCGCTGAAAGTGAACGTAGGAAAGTCCGAAGACGAAAATAAAGAAAGATTAAAGAAAAGGAGAAACACTGCGTAAAGCTCCCTAAGGAGCCATGGCACGGAAACCTCTCACAGGGAAAAAGCTCTTCCAGAAACTTCTGTGTCAGTCTCTTATGGAGAGGAGGGGTTCACGCCTGCTTCGCGTACGTGAACCAATCATCTTAGAGTATCTCGAGCGGGAAAGTTTTTCTTTGTCCTGTCAGGATGATTTGTGACGGTATGAAATTTTGGTCATTTCTAACCAGAAAGATTGTACACACAGAACAATACATTTTACTGTAATATCCTATGTATGACTGGTTTGGTCAAAACAAGACGGTCAAACAGGTACCAAGAATGGCCGGAAAGAGTAGAAGAAACATAAAGTTACATTCATATGCAGAATTACACACATTTAATGTTCACTCACACGACTATAAAGTCATAATACCGGCTACCATGACCTAGGAAAGATCAAATTCATGTTTATACATTTCTTAAGTGGTTATACTTATAGAAAATATAAGATTGCAGAGTCTATTCCTCTTTCTTTATCAGAATTCAAGTGGGAGCTATGGTTCCCTTGGAATTCCTTTTGGGGGTCATAAAGTTTTATGACCTAGCAAGAGGGAGAGGCACAGAATTTGATCCTGTTTGGTATTCTTTCTTTAGAAATACACTTAAGATTCAAAGTTACAGAACAGTCTCAAATTTAATCTATAGAATAAGACAAAACTAATTAGATATGCATGCATACAGGAAGGTTAGATACAATTCTGTGTTATATATATTAAGGATATTTCTATCCTAAGTTGCACACAAGGGACGTCTGTGTGCGTGTATGAATGGCGTGTGTGTATAAGTTCATCCCGTGGTTGGCGCGGGCTGTTGCTCCCCCCTTCTTGGGGAATCACGTGGGGAATCCTGTGGTCAGCATCTGTCCATCCGTGGTGTGTACCACGTGAGGGTTTCAAGAACAACAGGATTCTGTTTCTTAATTGCGCAATGCGTCATAAATGGAGTTAATCAATGACCTGCTGGCAGACATTGGGGCACCATTTCACATGATTCAAGGTTTTGTGAATTAAACATATATGTGGTTATATTTGCTCAGTAGTGAATGGAAAACAGGATTCGGTCAGTCGCTACAGATCCCCCTTTTCGTCGGATGAAGTGTGTGAACAACCCTGTGTGAACATCATCGGACGACAATCATAACAATGGCCGACTGGCAGGTGAATCTTGATGGTCATGTAGCAGGTGGACCATGGTAGTAGGGTAGCAGGTGGAACCTGATGGTAGGGATGGCAGGTGGAACCTGACGGTAGGATGGCAGGTGGATCTTAAAGCTGAGGATTCAGCTCGATGAGGTTTGGCGTGGTCTCTGACTTGGCACCCCCTTTCCGGGGATTCCGTCTGAGACCTTCAGGCACGGCTTTCGTGAGCTCGGCTATGTCGCATCTGGTTGAGTCTTCTGTACAGAATGAATGGCACGCATAGTGTCAGAGTGTGGCTGATTACCTGTAGAGATGCACAGCACAATGTCGGCTGAGGTCCAGGCTAGGACCGCAGATGAAGTGTAGTTCTTGAAGGACGGGAGTTCCAGTGCTGTCTGATATGCTTTGCTCGGAAGATGGTACAATGCCAGATCATTCAGGTGGAATATGGCACCTTTCGGAGCTTGAATCCACATACTCTGGTTGAGCATGTTGACACAGCTGGTTGTGTCATGCTGGTTGTAAGTGAGAGTAGCTGTACGCACAGGTGTGTTAACGAGCCACCTGTCACCTACAATCTCTGCTTGCATCTCTGTGACTTTTGCTCGAGGCTTAGCTTGGGCAGGGCAGCGTGTGTCGCTGACCAGGGGTTGCAACCCGCAGGTTCCTTCAGTGTTGTCTCTGAGGAAGGGTTTGCTAGGGCAGAGATAGTGAATGTCTTTGGTGAGGTGTACATGTGCAGGTTTGGGGCCAGGTGCAGCTGTGTGTCGCTGTCCTGGGTGTTGCTTTTCAAAAACCTGACATTGGCAATGTCTTTAAGTCTGTAGACTTGGTTTGACTCGCTGATGGATTGGTTCAAGAGCACATCCACTCCCCTCTGCTCGTGATCGACGTAGATGGCGTTACCCAGAGAGTAGGCCAGGTGTATTTGTAAGGGGATCAGTTGGCCTGGTAATGGCGGAAACCAGCATAGTTAGCACAAGGCTTAAGGGTTTCAAGTACGGTGGGATTCTACCCGTGGCTGGGCTGTCATTTGAGGAGTTAACTTCCCACAGCATGTCTGTTATCAGGGCTGTAACCAGCTGAGTTTGGGCAAAGTCATTCTGGAAGACAGTAAACAGCGGTTCCATGCAGTTCATGGTCTGATTCAGCAGGATGCTGTGAATGTTGAGAATGACCATGTTCTTCTCAATGTCTTGCCGATGGTTTGGAAAGATGCACTCTGCGTGGTGAGTTGCTCTTTTAGCTGTGAAAGTTCAGTCTGGATTTCAACCACATGCCGTTTCGCAGTGGCTATGTTTGCTGTGTGGACACTTGGCATACCAGTGTCGAACAGAGTTCTGGCGGCAGCTACGGCTCCGAGCAACGCTCCCAGGTACCGTTTGGAGTGTTAGTTGGTGCTTAGGAGTCCTGATTGTGTAACAGTCACTTTCCCAAGTTGGTTGGACACGTGTTCGACCTTGGCCTTGGCGTGAGAGAGGGAGTCCTCTGTCCATCGGGCACTTGCCCAGCCGTATTGGGCTACGGTGCTGGGGTAGTGTGCTCTGTAGGCCTTGTGGCTGGATGAGTCGAACATGCGCTTAATGGGTGTAGGTCCTGCAGTTGGTGATCAGGAGTCTCAGTTGTTCTCTCGGTGACAGCTGTCCTCTGGATGGCTGACAGCATGGCATAGTGAACCACAGCAGCAACCTGGTACAGACAACAGGGAGAGAAAGAAAGGGGAGGAAAAAGCCAGCAAGTGTTGTCTTTGGTTGGACAGGGCAGTCTTTTTTATTTCATGGGTGGCAACTAGGTTTAGCTTGCCTTGGCCCATGTTTTGCCACATCTTGCTGCTGGCATGTCGCTTGCTTCAGTGTATTGTCAGTGGCTCTGGTGCTGTGGTTTGCAGCGCATGATGCATCATGGACGTACATTGGCCTTATCCCCCCTTTGCGCCGTTGCATTACACGTCTGTGCGTTGTGGTGTCAGACGGTGCACACATAGAATGTAGCTCTGTGCACGCAGAATGTGCTTGGTGTCATGCAGTGTTCTGAGTAACTGGTTGTCAGTGAGTGTAGACGGCATTCAAGGGTTGGTTGGAGGGTCTGAGAGGTGGTGAAGCAAAGTCTTTATTGTGTCAGAAGCCCGCATGTTCGTTATGTTTGTCTTTGTAAACAGCGGAGCTAGCGTAAACTGCTCTGAGGTGGACAGTTTAGTTTGTAAAGTTCTTATGCTGTGTGTAATCACTTCAAACTTCAGGGTGGGTGGGTGGGCGGGTGTGAAGTGACCACAGCTAGTCGTTTAGTCCGCCAGGCTTGGCGAGGGTATGGGTTTGGTCATTCAAATCTTTGTCAAGGCCCGGTTGCCTTGAGTGTCCTTTCACCTTTTTCCAGTAGACAATCATGTTGTTTGTTCTTGTGATGTCATCGCATGCCTGGAACCGGTGTTGGTGTGTGGCAGGCATGTGTTTTGAAGTCTTACAGCCATTTTGTTTCCAGCCTGGAAGTTGGTATGGGAAACTGAGTGTGGCATAGTTAAAGTCTGTGCACATAAGGAGTTCTTTGATGTTATGCGTCAACGCGATGTGCAGCGTTATGAGAATGGCTGCTACCTCAGTATATTGTGATGACTGCGGGCCCAACTTGAAGTATTGTGGTGGGCACGGTATGTCATTTACCCACAGCATGCCCGCACCTGATTGAGGGGTGCCCTCATGGTGGTAGGAACATCCATCGATGTAGGCTGTGGGCATACCTTGGCACGCATTCTCTTTAAAGTACCTGTGACAGGTCAGTTGTTGTTGTTGGGGTTCTTCTACATCCACCGTTGCAGCTGGTGTGTTATCAGAGCAGTTTTGGCAGGCTGCCAGGCCGTTGCCTAGCGCAGACTTGTGATTTTGAGCATGACGTGCCTCAACATTGCGCGCCTGGAGGGCCATTAACCATGTGGCTATGCGTGAATTGGTGACCACGCCATCTCGGATGCGCTGGCTGTTGAGAAACGTTACAGCCCATACAGTGCATAGCAGAGATTTTTCACAGTCTGAGAATTTAGTCTCTGGTGGGAGAAGTGTCTTGCTGGCATATGTAACGACTCTTTTGTCTTGATCATACCTCTGGTACAGGCCAGCACTGAGACAGTGGTTGGAGAACCCAGCTTCTGGATAGAACTCTTTTTGTGGGTTAGGGTAAGCCAGACATGGAGCTGTGCCTAGGTGTCGTTTAGCTCATTCATGGCATTTTCTTGAACTTCTGTTTATACAAATGGGCAGTCTCTTTTTTAGAAGGGCAGTTAGAGGTTTCGCAATGTCTGAGTAGCTTTTGCTGAACTGCCGTGAGTAATTGCACACCCCTAGAAAGCTTCGCAGCTCTGAGATGTTGGTGGGTGGCTTGATGTTTTGAACAGCTTGAATATGGCTGGAGTGCGGTTCAATGCCCCGTGATCCGATGAGTAGACCCGCATAGTTAACTTTGGTTCGACACCACTGTCCTTTGTGGAGGGCGTTCTTGGCGCCGGCAGTGGATAATTGGTTCAAAACATAGTCTATCTCTTTCAGGTGGTCAGCCCCTGTTGTGCTTTTCATGAGAACATCATCAACGTAGATAAGGTTACCTCTCATTCTGGCATCTGGGCATGCTTTGTTCAGGGAGGTGTTAAACTCAGCAGGTGAGTTGGCATAGCCGAACGGCACCTGGTGCAAGTGAATTGTCTGTTGCCGAACGTGAAGGCTAGCTTGTGCTGATCTTCTGGATGCACAGGTATGGTCCCGAATCCAGAGGCCACATCAAGTGTAGAGAAGATTGTGTCTCCTCTGATTCTGGGTGTTTCTTGCTCCAGCTGGGTCAAGGGCCATCGGGACAGTGGCACCTGTTGATGCAGTTTCCTGTAGTCAATGGTGGGGTGCCACTTGCCGTTTGGTTTGAGGACGGGCCAGATGGGGGCAGAATGGGTGCTGTTGCATGGACGGATGACACCTTTTCCAAGCCTGGATTCGATGAATTCGATGATCTCTCACACTGGTTCGTGTGAAGCGATGGGGATCTTGTACTGCCAGACAAAAGTGGGAGGAGCATTAGGGTGCGTTGGGATGCGCACAGTGTGGAGTTCGGTGAGACCACAATCTAAAGAGTCTTTGGCAAAGGATGCTTTGAACTTGTAAAGGACTTTGTAGATCTGCATCATTTTTAATTGCGTCAGCGTCTTTTAGAATTTGCTGAACTTGAGACTCAAATCCTGGGTACGGCTCCTCTGTTGGGGTGTCGTCTGACGTGTTGGCAGGCAGAGGTGCAGCAGTGTCGTCAGTCTCGCAAGCAGGCTGTCTGGAGACTTTGTATGTTGCAAGGTGTTGGTCCTCTGTCAGTGCTGTTCTGCATACCTGGTCTTTGTCCATTGGCATGACCGAAGTAATGGAGATGAGTTTGAAGGGTGCTGTGAACACTGTGTGGTCTGTGTTCCCTTCGGGCATCATTGAATGTGGGATGGGCCCAATGATTGGTAGTGTGAGTTCAAAAGTCATGGAAGTCGTGGCTCAATAGCCATCCCACTCGGTAGGCTTTGGGAATTGTGATGTCCCTTGCCATGCCGTTGTTGAAAAGGATGTAGACTACACAAGATGACACTTCAGTAAGGGGTGTGGCTTGCAGCGTGAGTCCAAGTTCAACACATTCAGGTGAGGGCTGAAAGAAGCCCAGCGTGTTGTTTAGGGTTCGACCACAATGCATGTTGAGCCGGTCGGCGACCCCTTTGGTGTAAAATGGTATCACAGTTTCCTGTTCGTTGATTAGGGTCCAAACCTCAGGAATGGTCTGACCTGACAGGAGGTTCTCAGTGTTGGTTGGAACAACAGGGGGCTGTAAAGTCAATGGGGCCCACACTACCTCATTAATGATGTCCACATGAGCCTTGTGGCGAGTCAGGATGTCTGCTCCGATGTAGACATCATGGGGCGGGTCCAGAAGGACCAGGAAGTAATGGGTCAGACAGTCGGTGGTTCCAGTTCAGGTTCAAAGCGCAGACACCTTTGGCCGTCATCATGGTCGATGGGCACGTGTTTAAAAGGAAAATGGGTGTGCTTGCTGGCAGAAGGAAGGTCCGGTGTGTCTTCAATGAGAGCATTGAATAGTGAGACACTGATGGCTGAGTTGTCTGCCCATAGTGCAAGTACAATGTCAGTGGTGGTTACGTCATTCAACTGCAGGTCAGTTGTGACCTTGGGGCAGAAGGAGTCAGAGTCTTTGGTGAGCTGAAATGTGCAGAGTGGGGAACTTGAATCTTGGTCTGGTGCTGGAACTGTGTCCCTGTGGCTGGCTGTGAGAGTTCCCGTGAACTCTGTGACCTGACAGTCTGGCTCTGCGGGAATTCTCGTGACCTCTGTGACCCAACAGTCTGGCTCGGGTGGCCTGTGTGACTGGAGGGGGAGGGGTTCCCGCACTTGAGCCCAAACTTACAGTTATTTGAAGTCCAGTAAAGGTTCAAAGCGATCTAGCAGGTCTTTGTCAATTAGAAGTGGGTACGTGTTCATTTTTGAGATGTACACTGGGTGGATCAGATTCATAGACCCAGTTGTCAGGTGGATGGGAGCTACCTGTTTGAGCCGGATGTCGTCCTGGCTGTGGGATTGCACATTCAGCTCACATGTTTGAGATTTAAGAGTTCGATCTTGGCTCTTAGTTTTAGCACTGAGTCTTTCAAATAGTTGGGCTGTCATTAACGTGATGTCTGAGCCGGTGTCAAGCAGGGTGTCAAGGCTCAAATCATTGTCCACAGTGGTTGTTATGTAGAGTTTTTCGGCCCACCCCCTTTTTGATAAGGTTTCCCAGAAGTCTTGGCGTCGGGGCTGGTCTGTGTGGGTCGCTGCGGAGGCAGGTAGCCACAACAGCATTTCTTGGTCTTTTGGGACTTTGGTACCTGATATGAGGAAGTGTGCTGTCTCATTCAGGGTGTGCAGCTGTCAGCTGTGGAGCTTGGGTGATGCTGACACCTTGTGATGTGACAGTTAGCTCTGTGGTCTTTGGCTGACGAGCAGTGTTCTGGGTGCTTGGCTCAGTCAGTTGGTAGTCAGACAGGGGGTTGGTTTCAGTTCTTATGCTTAGACATAAGATGTGTGGTTTGTCTTTCTTGTGAGTTTTCTGTAAAGAAGCTCTTTCAGCCCCCTCAGGATCTCTGCCCTCTCTGACGTGGCTGCACTGTTTTGACTCTCTGTACAAAGATCTGTGGTGTTGTGGGGCGCCCTCTAGAGTCAGCTCTGAATAGTGTTCGGAGACAGGGAAGATAATGTTGTTTTTCACAGTCTTTCTGGACACAGTCTTTTGCTTGACATAAGCTTTGTGAGCCAAGTCTCGTAGCTGTTGGGCAGACATGGTTCGTGCACAGGCCAGGATGCCCATGTGATGACTCACTGTGGGATGCAGGTTTTGGAGAAACAAGAGTTCTGAAGTTTGAAATCCTCTTCCATACCTGGCTCTTTCCGTGCTCCGAAGTAGGCTTGTCGGAATCGGCCGTAGTAGGTCTGTGGGGTTTCGAGTCTTGTCTGCTTGAGGTCCACGGCGATGATGAGCCCTTGGTCTGATTCTGGATCAGAGAATTCTTTAATCAAAGATTGTCGCAGCTGCTGGTAGTCAGTTTTGACAGTCTCTGGTTGACGATATAGGAAGCTGCGCATGTCACGGCTAGACGTAATCCTTAGCAGGTGAAATCTGTCACAAGTAGTTACATTGGCTACAGTCTGTGAATGAAAGTCTTGCAGGGTTCGGAGTGAACGTAGGGATGTTTCTGGCCAGCTTGTCAAGTTCTTTGGGGGCCATGCCATGGTTAGCGGCAGGGGTTCTCTGGAAGCTGGCTGGTGACATTTTGAGCAATGGGCTTTTAACCCCCCTTTCAGCTCTGAGTTTGTGGCTGAAAGGTACGGACCGGCTGGTTAGGGGAAACTTTGTGGTGTGCGTTTCCCCTATTCTTCAGGTCATTCTGCAGTCTATAAGAGTGTTTCAACTCTTCGTGAACAATGTCAAGTTCGTTTTTGAGATCGTGTCTCTGCTGAGTAAGCTTGTGGATTTCAGCTCGGGCTGCGTGCAAGTGGTTTTTGCATGCCTTGGCTTTAGCGTCTCTTTCTTTTAGTTCAGTCTCTGCTCTTACAAGGAGAGCTTCACCTTGTCGGAGTTTCTCGTTGAGTTTCTCTCTGGCGTTTCTCTCCGCTTGCTTTCTTTGGTCGGTGTCGAGACGAAGATCACACAGGGCCTTTTGAAGTCTTTCCGCTTCTTTCTGTAGCGCTGGGTCTGTTGCATCCTCTGTCCCGCGCTGGCCGTGGGTCTCGCGGAGTAGTTGATCTAGATGGCTCTGCGCGTGGGTCTGGTTCCTCCGCTTGAAGCTTTAGCGTTGTGGCTTCCTGCTCCAGGCTGATGCTGCTCCTTTCGCTGAGCTGTGCCTGGGCGACGAGGTTGTGTGCGATGCCTCCAACGATTCTGGCCCAGTCTTTGTAGTTGTAGCTCTGGGTCGGATCGTGGGCCATCAGCTTGTCCACGTCGGCGTCCTTAGGCAGGAAGGAGGTCGTCATGGCTCTCGACCATGACTGTAGGACCGGAACATACTGGCTCACTGTGGGCGAGAGGAACACAACACACAAAACCAGTGCAAGTTCGTTCTAAGGTTAACGAGCTATACTCATACGGGCTATGCCTTTTATGAGAATTTTGGGGCTAACTGATGTAAACAGTTAGCGAAGCCAATTGATTTGGGTCGACGAAGGACCCGAACTAGAGTTTTGACAGGCAGTAGCCTAGCGGGTCACGTGATGACACCGGTTGCGTAATTGTCACTCTATTCTATTATTTAGCTTCCTTGGTGGCTCTCACAGGTTACTGTCTCTAAGTGAAATGAAAGAAACAAATCACAACAGAACACAAGATAGAAAAGATCAGAATGAAATAAAACAATAGGTCTGTAAAGAACTGGAATAAATACTAACACTGGAAGTGTTAGGGAGACTAAGGAGGCCTAAGCCTACTACCGCTGATAGGGTTTAAGATAGGGCCTACGGGGGAGTGGGGTTGTCAGGATAGCAACCTAAGAAGAGTTGGCTTGGAGAAGAGATGGGCCAAACACTTAAAATATCCGGGAGATATCTAGTATTTTGTGGCTTATAGTAAGTGGGATGTTTTTTTTTTAATTAAATTTAGTTTACCTGCGGTGAATTGAGTCCACTCCGGTGAGAACCAGTGGCATGGTCAACCTCCCTGGCGCTTCCCAAACAATCAACCGCGGTGTCCTCGGCCCTCCGTTACTCTGTCGCGTTGCGCCCTCCCAAACAGTCTTTTTGACTTTAAACACAACTCGGCAACACTACAAAATTGGGCTGTTCCCCAGAACCCTCCAGAAGGAGTGGCCTCCTTTTAGGCCCCGGTTTAGGTACTGGTCCCAGAAATTGCCTTTTTGTGTCGGCTGGACTGGTTGACTATCTTTGGAGTGCCAAATTGCTGATGTCAGCACTGCGGGCCGCAACGACGGACAGAGATAAAAGAAACCGAGACTCACACACAGCCAGTGTTGTTGGTAACGCTGGTCGGACAACCCTGCTGGCCGGAACACCACCAGTCTGACTTCAAATCACCAAGGGAGTACTACAATAGATACACAAAAGGATGAACAAGGGAAGCATAAAGTGAATTAAGGCTTGTTTGTTTAAACCAAATTGGGTAATTATTTATGTAGCAATAAGAGTCGAAGGTTTTACTAAATAATAATAAAAAGAGGGAATTATGATAATGTTGGTAATTATCAAAATAACCTAACCCAAAAGAGAGGAAAAATAATAAAAATCAAAGTATGAAGAGACAGGATTGAAACACTGTAGAAGAAGCAGGCCGCAGAAGGGGGTTTTCACCACAAGGGGGCGTACTCCCTCTCCGTGCTTTGCCTGGGGAACAGAACATTTGATTCAAATTCAAAATTCAAAACTTGTTTAAATTTAAAATTTAAAACAAGCAGGAAAGAATTAAAAGGGAAATCAGAATGATATCCTATAATAGCTAATAAGGTAAAGCATCATTAATAACTATAAAATAATCAAAAGGGGAAGATGAGATAGATGCACAATTCAAAACAGAGTGAAAGGAGGAAAAGCGTGGTGCCGACTTAGTGAGGAAGGCCACAGGCTGGCGCTGTTTCCTCCACATGGATATCAGTGGCTGACAGGCAAACACAACGTAAATTTACACTGGTTTAAAACCAAATTAAAATAAGCGTGAAAGGAGATTGAGAAATCAGGTTAATATCTTATAATAATTACGATAACAGTGAAGTGTCATCAATGATTATAAAATAATGAAAAGAGAAAAAGTAGAAATAAAACAATCCAAAACAGAATTGAAAAGAGAGACAAGGAGAGTTGAGTGAGCAGACGTAGAAGGCAGCGGCCACTAGGTGGGGGACTTCTAAGTGGGCTCTCTCTGGCTGTGCTGGGATTTAGTTTAAGTTTTAATTAAAATCTTGTTTTGATCCAAACTCAAAGTAAATGTACCAGTCAAAAGCAGCAAAATTTGTCTACCACAAAATAATATTCGCACAAGCAAAGCTATAATTGCAAACAATTATTGAGAATTTAGACAGGCTAATTCACAGGGAAATGAATTCAGCAGTAAAGAGAGCATTACCTTAAACGGCCACGAGATGGCGTAATTGTGCTCATGCATGCTGATGTCAGAAGGCGGGGCGTAATTTGAGACTTCTAAATACCTAAAGGAGCTCCCTCTGGTGTTTAGCAAGCGGAATTACAACCGACTTTAATGTGATTCAAATTAAGAGCTTTCAGCTCACATTGTGCTGATTTCCTGCAATAAATCACAAATGAACAAACAGATCTCTGTGGATCTTTTCAGTGCTATACTGCACAGGAGTATATGGCGGGATTTCTTCGCCGCACATACACAAATGTGGACGACAGGAATTTTCGTCTGTTGGTTCGAACTCCAATAAACATTTTTCACAATAGCACTTATGATTTAAATGTATTAGATCTTCAATTGGGTAGCTACGCCAATTTTTGACCAGGAGTTTACCGTTTTTTGTTGAATATCACTGGGTTAACCACGAATTCAATAACGACATTATGTAAGTAAGGCCTTTTACCACTGAACAGAGGAAACTCGCTCTCGATCAGATTTACGTCTTGCTCTGATAAAGAGATTCTCGTCTTAATCAGGCGTTTAAATAATATTAACATGTACCAGCTGCAAAGAGTTTGCTTCGTCTTTACAGGGACAGGTATAATATTATGAACTGCAGTTTAATTTAGCAATTAACCGTGTTCACATGTTAAACATATTTCACAGGGTCAATTTGCTTAACTGAGTTTGGCTTCGTGCCGATCAGTTCTTCAGTGGGTTGCGTTGCGCGACTTTCACTGGAGCGCGCATAAAAAAAAAATTAATACACAATATACTCATAGATTGAAACTGAATTTGCTCATAAAACAAAGTTTGAAATGCCTCGCGGTCTCCACCAAAAATGTAGCGACAATGAGTCTTACATTGACTTAGCTCAAATTATATATAGGGAATTTTAATAATTAATCATGAATATGATTAATATACTGCATATTACAGTTAAATTATCGAAGTTGAAAATAGATCGATTGTATATATGAATGATCAATCACAACGAATTATAATTCTTCATTCATATATCAATGGTCCCTTTCCAGATCGATTATATGAGATAACCTTTAATGGAATTAATTTAGTTATCGAACAATCTGTTTGTCCAGCAAACGGCCGTAAGATTAACTTATCAACTTCTCAACAAGGTTATCCCTTCCTTATAATTCCAAAAAGCTATTTTCTGGCCATGAAAATTCACCTTCTTGTTATTATAAAATTTAGGTTACTGAAATTGTAACGAATTGTAAAGCTTGTAGCTAGGATCAAACACTTCATTGACTTTGTACAAATGAGCAAGATTGGACAATTAGACAATCAAGAATATAATGGTTTTAATAAAATGAAACTACGGATACAGAATTCTACAATTCACACGGAATATATGTGTATACACTCGAAACAAACAAACGAAAAACATTTCAAACACGAATTAAAATAGGATGAGAGAGGGAGAGAAAACGATATATATATATAGAGAGAGAGAGAGAGAGAGAGAGAGAGAGAGAGAGAGAGAGGATGAGAAAGTGAAACTAACGGTCAGGATGAGAGAGATCACCGGGGTGATCGCAGTATGGCAAAAATCACAGACATCATAACCCTTGGAGAGACAACAAGGAATCACAAAGATCAAATCCCCTGAATGGGGTAAACAGATCTTAAAGCATTTAGATCGATAGGAATTACGATACTTGCATGATTCTTCGTGTGGCTGAGAACCAAAGCGTGTGTGTGTGTGTCTCTGTCCTCGTGTCACGCGTTCACGTGGTCTTTCAGAGCGAGGGAGCGCGTTAGTTTGAATGTCCTTTGAGGTGCAGTTGCTGGTTGGCTCAAAGAGTCTCTTTAAAGTCGAAGTTACCGATTACGTTCATTTTGCTGAAAGTGAACGTAGGAAAGTCCGAAGACGAAAATAAAGAAAGATTAAAGAAAAGGAGAAACACTGCGTAAAGCTCCCTAAGGAGCCATGGCACGGAAACCTCTCACAGGGAAAAAGCTCTTCCAGAAACTTCTGTGTCAGTCTCTTATGGAGAGGAGGGGTTCACGCCTGCTTCGCGTACGTGAACCAATCATCTTAGAGTATCTCGAGCGGGAAAGTTTTTCTTTGTCCTGTCAGGATGATTTGTGACGGTATGAAATTTTGGTCATTTCTAACCAGAAAGATTGTACAAACAGAACAATACATTTTACTGTAATATCTTATGTATGACTGGTTTGGTCAAAACAAGACGGTCAAACAGGTACCAAGAATGGCCGGAAAGAGTAGAAGAAACATAAAGTTACATTCATATGCAGAATTACACACATTTAATGTTCACTCACACGACTATAAAGTCATAATACCGGCTACCATGACCTAGGAAAGATCAAATTCATGTTTATACATTTCTTAAGTGGTTATACTTATAGAAAATATAAGATTGCAGAGTCTATTCCTCTTTCTTTATCAGAATTCAAGTGGGAGCTATGGTTCCCTTGGAATTCCTTTTGGGGGTCATAAAGTTTTATGACCTAGCAAGAGGGAGAGGCACAGAATTTGATCCTGTTTGGTATTCTTTCTTTAGAAATAAACTTAAGATTCAAAGTTACAGAACAGTCTCAAATTTAATCTATAGAATAAGACAAAACTAATTAGATATGCATGCGTACAGGAAGGTTAGATACAATTCTGTGTTATATATATTAAGGATATTTCTATCCTAAGTTGCACACAAGGGACGTCTGTGTGCGTGTATGAATGGCGTGTCTGTATAAGTTCATCCCGTGGTTGGGCTGTTGCTCCCCCCTTCTTGGGGAATCACGTGGGGAATCCTGTGGTCAGCATCTGTCCATCCGTGGTGTGTACCACGTGAGGGTTTCAAGAACAACAGGATTCTGTTTCTTAATTGCGCAATGCGTCATAAATGGAGTTAATCAATGACCTGCTGGCAGACATTGGGGCACCATTTCACATGATTCAAGGTTTTGTGAATTAAACATATATGTGGTTATATTTGCTCAGTAGTGAATGGAAAACAGGATTCGATCAGTCGCTACAGTCTTCTAAACATTAGATCGCTCACACCTAAGGCGGTTATTGTAAATGAAATGGTCACAGATAATAGTTTCGATGTATTTTGCCTTGCTGAAACCTGGCTTAAACCAAATGAGTATTTCGGTCTAAATGAGTTTACTCCACCAGGATACTGTTATAAGCATGAGCCCCGTCTGATCGGTCGTGGCGGCGGTGTTGCAACAATCTATAGAGATATTCTAAATGTTACTCAGAAAACAGGTCACAGGTTTAATTCATTTGAAGTACTTGTGCTAAATGTTACGCTCTTAGATGTAAGAAAGAAATCCCTATTATCTCTAGCCTTGGCTATTGTATATAGACCTCCAGGGCCCTATGCTGATTTCCTAAAAGAGTTTGCAGACTTTCTCTCAGATCTATTGGTCAATGTCGATAAAGCAATAATTGTTGGAGATTTTAACATACACGTAGATAACACAAATGATGCGTTAGGGGCTGCGTTTACAGATTTATTCAACTCCTTTGGGGTCAAGCAAAACGTCAGTGGTCCCACTCATCGTCTAAATCATACACTAGATTTAATTATATCATATGGAACCAATCCAACCGATATAGGTATTGTACCGCAAAGTGATGTCACTGATCATTATATGGTAACTTGCATAATACGTACTGCTGAAATTTGTCATGTTGCGCCACGTTATCGACCAGGGAGAACAATCCTTCCAACCACTATAGATAGATTCTCAAATAGCTTACCTGATCTATCTCAGCTGCTCAGTGAACCCAAACAAACAGATGAACTAGAGGAAATGACTAGCAGTTTGAGTACCATTTTCTCTAGTACATTAGAAATTGTTGCACCAATTAGATTAAAAAAGGTTAGAGAGAAAACTAAAGCACCATGGTACAACAGTGCTACGCATGTTATCAAGAGAGAAACTCGTAACTTGGAGCGTAAATGGAAACAAACTAATTTAGAGGTCTTTAGAATCGCGTGGAAAGACAGTATGTCACGTTATAAAAAGGCTCTAAAAGCAGCCAGGGCTGAGCATCTCCACAAACTAATAGAAAATAACCAAAATAATCCAAGGTTTTTATTTAACACCGTGGCTAGACTAACAAATAAACAGACATCACCAGAGCAAAATATTCCGTTACAGTATAGTAGTAATGATTTTATGAATTTCTTCACTGAGAAAATAGAAAGCATCAGAAACAAAACTGTAAATGTACAATCTTTTATGGTGTCTTATGATTCAGCCTCAATTATCGCCCCTCAAGAAGAACTACACCGCTTTACAACTATAGGACAGGAAGAGCTAAATAAACTTATCATTGCATCTAAACCAACAACATGTTTATTAGATCCAATACCCACTAAACTACTGAAAGAAGTGTTACCTGTAGTGGAAGAGCCTCTTCTCAATATTATTAACTCGTCTTTATCTTTAGGTCATGTTCCAAGAATATTCAAGCTGGCAGTAATAAAACCTCTCATTAAGAAACCGCAATTAGATCCAAATAACCTAGCAAATTACAGACCCATTTCAAATCTTCCATTTATGTCTAAAATACTAGAAAAAGTTGTGTCCGCTCAATTGTGCTCTTTCTTGCAAGAAAATGATATCTATGAAAAATTTCATTCAGGATTCAGACCGCATCATAGCACAGAAACTGCGCTAGTTAGAATTACAAATGATTTACTTTTAGCTTCTGACCAAGGCTGTATCTCAATACTAGTTCTACTCAATCTTAGCGCTGCGTTCGACACTATAGATCATAAAATACTCTTGGATCAACTACAAAACTACACTGGTGTTCAGGGACAGGCATTAAGCTGGTTCAGATCGTACTTATCAGACCGTTATCATTTTGTCTGTTTAAATGGGGAAAAATCGAAGATAACGTCAGTAGACTATGGAGTGCCGCAAGGATCGGTGTTAGGCCCTCTGCTATTCTCAATATATATGCTGCCACTTGGTAATATTATAAGAAAACATGGAATTAATTTCCACTGTTATGCTGATGACACTCAATTATATATTTCATCACGACCAGATGAAAACACTAACTTATCTAAATTGATAGAGTGTCTTAAAGATATAAAATGCTGGATGACCTGTAATTTCCTGCTATTAAATTCAGATAAAACGGAGGATAAAATAAAAAAATTCAGATAAAATCTTAAATTCAGATATTTTTGGACCATAAATTACTTATTGGTCCAAAAAACTACCCACAAAACCTTGTACAATACAACTTTAATTTAGAAGGATGTCCTGTTACTTTATCCACTACAGTAAAAGACCTGGGTGTTATACTAGACCACAACTTGTCTTTCGAAAATCATATTTCATATGTTACAAGAACAGCCTTTTTCCACCTTAGAAACATTGCTAAGCTACGTAACATGCTATCTGTTTCTGATGCAGAAAAGTTAGTTCATGCATTCATGACCTCAAGACTAGATTACTGTAATGCTTTATTAGCTGGTTGTCCTGCATCCTCAATAAACAAGCTACAGTTAGTGCAAAATGCAGCTGCTAGAGTTCTTACTAGGTCAAGAAAATATGATCATATAACCATCACCAATTTTATCATCTCTACACTGGTTACCTATTAAGTTCCGTATCAATTACAAAGTACTACTACTGACCTATAAAGCCCTAAATGGTTTAGCTCCTGTGTATTTAATGGACCATCTATCGCCCTACAAACCATCGCGTTCTTTAAGATCACTAAATTCGAAGCTTCTGGTCATTCCTAGGATATCTAAGTCCACTAAAGGAGGGAGGGCATTCTCGCATTTAGCTCCTAAACTCTGGAATAGCCTTCCTGATATTGTTCGAGGCTCAGACTCGCTGTCCCAGTTTAAAACTAGATTAAAGACGCATCTCTTTAGCCAAGCATTCACATAATGCTTATGTAGCATATATAAGTGCTGCAATTGTATGTAAAAATAGTGGACCAGTATCAGAAATCTTAGTTCAGCTCAAGGAGGAAAAGGTAGAGTTCAATGAACACAGACTCAAGGCTGCAGTGCAATTGTGAATTGTATTACATAAATAAGACAACGAGCATTTACAATATTTACACGTGCACATAGGTAGTATTCAGTTCAAAATTATTAATGAGCATACAACAATTTCAGAATTCGTTCAATAATCAATGCTTGAAGCCGCAGCAGTTCACGCCACACAACACTTAACAGGCAGAGTCCAATGAGTCCATGATGGAACAGTCCATGAGATAAATATGAATGTGTATAAATGTAAATATGTCTGACAGTGTGTGCAGGTGAAAATATGTCTGAAGGTGTGTGTGCGCAGGTGTATCAAAAGCAGCGGCTGCAGCGCCTCCTACCACACCGGCAGATGCATGCACTCCAAAGCATCAGTTTCGGGCCTAGTGGCTCGCCATCCACACAAAGAACCTGGCCTGTACAAAACAGGACCAATTAATTATTAACACTGACTCCAAGCATCACCACTATTACCATAATCATAATACCATAAAGTCATCATATTATCATAATTAAAATCTCAGTTCATTCACTTCATCATGCACATGATCCAATTTAAATACTGCATATATCAATATAAACAATTTAACAATCAGCAAGAGTACTCCTATAAATAGACAATATTATCAATAATAGCTTCAAATACATCTCAGAATCAAAGAGTGATTGACAGGAACTTCATAATTCAACATCAATATTAAGATTAAGGTTAATTATTAATGCATTGTTCATATACATAGGCACAATATATAGTCATAGATTCAGTACAATTTAAACAAATACAGCCAGCGCCAGCACCAGCTAACAGATTCATACACTATCAGCGCCGTATAATACAACAATGACACTCACCAGTTCCCGTATCATTAAGTCATTCAAACAGCACGGTCAATTGAATGGTAGAGGCATCTAAAAAGTTGGCAAGCTAACAGTTAAACCAGCAGTCTAATGAATAAAATGTTTACAGGGCTAAACGCCTACCTGCAGCAGCTCGACACACCGGCTCCCACACACACACACACACCAAACAACAGTTCACGGCCATTTTAAAGGAAAATGACGCAACTCTGTGTCGAGTCGCGCAATACTGTCACGAAGTCTCGCGACAACGCGAACATAGTGTGGAGCCGCGAGAAGGAAAAACAAGGCAGAAACCACCCGGGTTACACTTACCTTTTATACCAGTGTTGAATCAGATCGAATGCATTAATATTATGAACAGCAGCTATGCTAATTATTTCCCATTTGCTTTTCTGCTGTTATCTCGGGACGCTAGTCCCGAGGTAAATGCCGTTCTTCAGCTCCAGTTTGTATCCAGCCTCTCACGGAGACTTCAGATGCCCCAACACCTGCGATGAGATGACTAAACGCCTGTGAAGAGACGACTCGACGCCTGTGAAGAGATGACTCAACACCGGCGATATGTTATGCCTTAAATTAATACATGATTAACTAACTGTATTTTTTTTCTATGTACATTTCTGAAATGCACTTTCTGTAAAGCTGCTTTGAAACAATATTTATTGTGAAAAGCGCTATACAAATAAATTTGAATTGAATTGAATTGAATGGATTCCGCCCTGACGTCATCTCTTTCCTTCTCAGTAACACCGTGTAAACGTAGATTCCAGCGACGGGAGTATCTTTCCAAGTCAGTGAGACGCTGTTCACAGAATCCCATCTTTTTCTCTTCAGTGTTCAATCTTTTCTCTGCGTGAATGACTTGGCCTTTGATATCGTTTAGTTCAGCACATACGAAGTCCACTGTTTTTTTTTAAACCTTAAATTTTTAGGGCATTTTCACTCACCATTTTCTATATGGCGTCAGAGCGAGTGTTAGTCAAATTAGAGAGCGTCGAAACAACAGAGGAGATATCATCATCTGCCTTGCCCTTCTTGGATGGAGGTTTAGCTGGGCTATCTGAAAGTGGTGTTCTGGCCCCAGGCAGAGTTTCTTCCACAGATACATTTGTGAAAGTCCATCTTGTCAGATTGCCCCGAAACACGCGACATATCTTTCCTTTTGTCAGCGGTCGACTTCATATTTCGAATATCAGAGAGAGAGCAGAAAGGTAGATGTGGGTGATTTTGCATAAAGGTAACTTTAAAAAGTGATATTTATGCCGTCATTAAAGTTTGTCAGCAGAGCTCGCCGAAAGTTAAGTTAGCAGGACGCCATCTTGGACTCCCCCGTTGTTGTTTTTGGTGGTGGTGATTAGCCGAGATCTGCGGTGACATCACAATCGTGTTGCATTGTGGTATATGGAACTGCCTGAAGTGTACATATGAAGTAGACTCGCTCACTCGGTCAAAAATCGAGGGAACGAGGGTCTGTCCATATAAAGTTCCCTCGTCCACTTCACGAAGTGGAACTCGCTTCAAAATGGCGGCAGGGATTTCCCCGAGGGGAAGTGTTTAGGGAAGTTCGCAATTGCGTGTCTAAAAGTGGACTGGAAGAGCCACTGAGCTCCTGGACACGCCCTTACTTGATGACGCACTGGAGCCACTGAGGCTGGCCCCTCCCCTAAACACATTCACATCAGTTTGCCACTCAATCGCGAGTTACTGTCAGTACTATTAGTTACTACAGTCTACAGTTTGCTAGCTAGCTATGCATTCGTCACGGAAATGTGTACTACCTGGATGCGTTCACGTACAAAACAGATATTTTTTGTATATCCTTATTTAAATTTCCGAAAAACGATCACATCAAGAAGAGGTGGATTCATTTTGTGAAGAGCCAGTGTAGCAAGTTGGGAAGAGAGAAATATTAATTGTATTTTATTTTTACATGATGAACTTCCCAAAACTATTTTTCTATGAAGTAAAAGACTTTCAGTTTCATTTTGTATTAAATACTTATACGAGTGAGTCATGCAATGTTATTGTGGTTAGGAACTATCAATTAAGGTGTTTCGTTAAGTGGGACGTTTATCAGTGTTGCGCGCTATGCCTTTAGAGCAAGGGGGTAAGGGGGCCGCCATTGTAGCAGAACTTCACCTGCTGTTAGCATTCCATTGACTCCTATTCATTTTGGCGTCACTTTGACAGCGAATAACTTTACATCTGAGGCGTCCAAAGACTTCATTTGTCCATTATTTATTTCTAAATAAACACGACAATGTATAAAAGGCTCCATTACTTTATATCTTACGTTATGGCCCCGTAGAAGCCGTTTTTGTTAAAAACAGGCTAACGATTGCGTCATAACCACGCGACTTTATGTCGCACAATAGAGACATTACCGTATAGACAGGAGGAGAAGCTCGCAGGCAATCGGGGGGACGTCCCGTCAAGGGAGAAGCCCATAGATAATGAGTCCATAAAAGCAACGGGACAAAATATTTCAACAACGTTTTTGGGGAATTGGAAATAATTCGGTATGTGGCAAGTGAATACATATGAAGTGATTAACGTTGGCAATTTGCACTCACAGCTACTAGAAGATTTACGTCTGTCAGACAGGTTGCTCACGTCATCAAGCTTAGTTTGAGTCGGTTTGAGTCTGCGCGTCAGGAACGGAAGTGCTCAAAAATCGCTAAAAATGGGCTTCAACTGTCTCAACTGAGTTCCAATGAGATGGCTCTGTCCAGTTCTTATACTGTCTATGCTTTAGAGAGTGCGTGAGTTACGTCGAAAGGGTAATCCATCAGCCGGAAACTGAAGCTTCACGGGGGCTGCCATTGTAGCAGAACTTCACCTGCTGTTAGCATTCCATTGACTCCCATTCATTGTGGCGTCACTTTGACAGCGAATAACTCTACATCTGAGGCGTCCAAAGACTTCATTTGTCCATTATTTATTTCTAAAGAAACACGAAAATGTATAAAAGGCTCCATTACTTTGTATCTTACGTTATGGCCCCGTAGAAGCCGTTTTTGTAAAAATAAGCTAACGATTACGTCATAACCACGCGACTATCTGTCGCATTTTAGAGAAATTACCGTATAGACAGGAGGAGAAGCTCGCAGGCAATCTTTTACTGTCTATGAAGCAATCGGGGGGACATAGAGGCATAAAGTCAAGGGAGAAGCCCATAGATAGAGAGTCCATAAAAGCAACAGGACAAAATAATTCAACAACGTGTTTGAGGAATTAGGTGATTCAGATTTGTCTTGGCACAGCTACTAGAAGATTTACAACTGTGTCAGACTGTCGTCACGCTCAGTTTGAGCCTGCGCAGTACGCTCAGCCATCAAGAAGGAAGTGCAATCGGGCTTCAGTTTTCTCCGTTGAAATCAATGGGGTCGCTGTGTCCATTTCTTTTACTGTCTATGGTTACGTCAGCCTCAGATCGCAAATGGATGCTGGCGAGGCAAGACGCACTTGTTTTCTTCTCACTCTTCCCACTTAATATTGGTATGTTTAAAAGTGTTCATTCGGTTAAAGTTAGTGATGGGCAGATCGAGGCTTCGTGAAACAATGAAACAGTTGAAGCAAATGTGCCATTTTGTTTCGAGGCTTCGAATCAATCCGAAACCCGTCTCCACGGTGACACCTAGTGGTCACTTGCAGGTGTTGATCTGAAACAACCTTTACAAAGAGCTAATAAAAAAATGTGTTGTTTTTTTTTTTTTTATTATTGTATTTTTGTAATATATGAAGCTTGTAACCTGTAGTCTCTTCACATTGCATAATGTGATTTTGGTCATGAAAAATGAATATTAATACAAATAAATCAAGCCACAATGTCTCCCTTTCTTATAGATTTTTATTCAAAAATATTAATTTCTCTGCTGTTGAAGGACTCAGCCTACTTCTTTTTTTACAGATAATTTCTCCAGCCTTTGAAAAAATTCTCTCACAAGGGACACTTGTTGCTGGCATACAAAGATATTTTTTAGCTAGGACATACAAATGAGGAAAGATTACTGCTCTCTCTTTCCAGTAAGTTAGAGGATCATGAGTTCTGGGCAAAAACGCATCGCTGAGGTATTTTTTCACTTCCACTGTGGCATCAGCTTTAGGATTGTGTATCATCTGGGTCTCACGGATACGATTGTCAAAATGTTCCCATAAACTGTCTTGTGTTTCAACTGGTGTTGATGATGATGGGCCTGATGTTGACATTTGTGGTTCTGAATTAAAAGAAAACGGCAATTAGTAACAAATCATAAACTGACAACACATATGAAGTATAAATTTCATGAATCACATTACATAAGATAACATAGACTGAAACTCACCAGGAGTTGTGTTTGAACGCATCAGTGAAGCACACTCCAGTGTGATGTGCTTTTCAGCATCCAGGGCTTTGGCAGGATTTCCAAAAGCCACATTTTTAAACCTTGGGTCCAGCAGTGTAGCCAGTGCCAAGGCTCTAAAAGTCTCGTACCCTCCACATCTGGAGTGCAGACCTTCTTGTAGATGTGAGCCTATGAGCCAACACAAGAGAAAACCATATTAATTAAAATAATGACAACAATATGAGAGTTATGGCCAATTACACGTATGGTCATAGTGTCCTACCTAATTGTACAGTTGATTCCTGCGTTGCATTTCCTTTTTTCTGTGCAAGCTTGTGCTGCAACATCCTGTACAATGGTATGAGCTTTGAAGCAGACACTCTCTGTTCCTCTGACATCTCTGTTGTTGCTAGTTTGAATGGTTGAAGAAGTGTCAATGACTGTTGAATAATGTCATACTCAAGACTTGTCAGGGGAGCAGTATCACTGTTTAAATTGGCAAGTGCAGCACCCACTGGCTCACGTTGCTCATACAAGCATTGTAGCATGTCGAATGTGCTGTTCCATCTCGTTTCAACCTCCTGTATCATTTTCAGACTTGGTCTGCCCATCAAGCTCTGCATCTCCACAAGCTTGTCCTTTGCTTTGCAGCTGGATCTGAACAACCCCACTATCTTTCTGGCTTTCTGGCGAATTTCATTGATGACTGGGGTTTGATCCAGGGCCTTTTTCACTATCAAATTCAAATTATGAGCAAAACATGGGACATGGCGTAGGTTGAGTAGCTGGGCACTTAGGATCATGTTGGATGCATTGTCAGTCACCATGCAGTGAACTTTGGAGGTTATTCCCCACTCAGCCATTAGCAAGGCTTTAGCCTCCATGAGATGCTGGGCTGTGTGGGTTTGGTAAAACCTCCTTACACCCAGTAAAACAGTTGCCATTGTTGCCTCTGGTGTTATGTAATGGCATGTTACACCAAGATATCCATCCATATTAATGGAAGACCACATGTCAGCCGTAAGGCTAACAAATTCCGCCTTTTGTAGGTCCTCCATTGTCTTCTCCTTGGTTGTGTTGTACCTTTCGCTGACCATTGTTTTAAGCACCTTCCGGGATGGGAGGACATAGCTTGGATCAAGCTTGTTCACAAAGGCCCTGAAACCCTCATCCTCCACGATGGTGAAGGGCTGCAGATCATTCACCACCATGTTCAGAAGAGCCTCATCCAATTCCCTCTGTCTGCCTTTTAAAAGAGAAGATACAACATACTCTCAGACAAATATATTGGAAAAATAGTAGCCTACCGTGAAAGCAGTCTACTCGTTCATTTGGAAACCTTCCTAAACAAAGTTATGTTATGAATATTTATGCTCAGTGTGCAGAGAAAGATAAAGTGCATTATAGAAATACAACAATTACAAAAAAAACAAAATGATGTCTTGGCTGTAGATTGGGTACTCATATGTAGACATATAAAATGTATATTCACAAAGTATAATATTATATTGACAACATTTGTTTTTAAAGTGATTGGCAGTTGTGATTGGGATGTTAGGCATGTCTTAGTCCATGGCCTTTCTAAACAATGGCCCAACACTTAGTTATTATATTTCACTTATAATTAGCCTATATTTCAAACAATGCATACCTTGCTTAGATGGCCCAGCAGTGTCAGTAGCAGGCCTTGGTACAGGGGGAACACTACCATCCTCTGCACCCTGCAGAATGGCAGGATGAATGCTCCTCAAATGGCGCATCATGGATGATGTATTGTTGCAGTAGGCTAGCTGCCGATCACAATACACACATCTCACTTTATTTGGGGTTTCCAAATGGAAATGCTCCCACACCACAGATGTACGGCATCTCTTCTGTGGAGCCTCCATTTCTATCTATCTATCTATCTATCTATCTATCTATCTATCTATCTATCTATCTATCTATTTTATATGTAGCCTATCTATCTAATAATCTATATGTATCTGTAATATATGTATCTATCTATTAATCTCTCTCTCTCTCTCTCTCTCTCTCTCTCTCTCTCTCTCTCTATATATATATATATATATATATATATATATATATTTTTTTTTTTTTTTTATTTTTTTTTTCTATCAATGCATCTATTAATGTGTCACCACGATATGAAAATGCGTTGACAAAACTTTTATACTGTGTGATTGTGTGATTTGTTCCCAAACCGACCAATCAATGAAACCCTGATTCGGCGGAGCACTCCACCTGATGAAACACTTAGACGCTTCATTTAGCCGTTGTCACGTGACGTGGGTGTTTTGAATCACGCTTCGGATCAGTGTTTCGAATCATCTTTGCTTCGGGATCTCGCAAAGCTTCGGAACGTCTGTTTCGCGCCAGCCATCCTTAGTTAAAGTTCATTAAATATTAAGCACAATGTGTTACTGAATCGATTATACACATGCATGTTGTGTATTGTGAGTTTTATGTGACTTTTATCTGATGCACGTGGAGTTAACTAACTGATTTGTGCACAGTGTATAACGTGGAAAGAGGTTGGCGCAACGAAATATTCTGATCAAATTGTCCCATATGTTTCCAGGTATGTTCAATTCTTCAATTTAATCAGTATAAAGTAGGGCTGTAGTCAAGACCACCTTTGTCGAGTCCAAGACAAGTCCAAGACTAGTCGAGTCCAAGTCAAGACCAAGTCCAAAAAGGTTCGAGTCCAAGACAAGACCGAGTCCAAAAAGGTTTGAGTCCGAGTCAAGACCGAGTCCAGGACAGGAAAAAAAAGTCTTATGCATGATATTATCAAGACAATCATTTGGGGTTATTATTTGGCTGTTATAGCGAATACAACCCCGACAGGCTGATTAGGACCCCGACGCGAAGCTCTACATCCCGCTTATTACATGGCTCCTAACAAATAAATATAGAATTTGACACAAAATATTGATTTTAAAAAGGAGTTTATTGATTTAAAAAAAATTATTGCTTCCGCTAAAGAAAATAGTCTGTTCCGTCTCTATGGTTAGAATCCATGGCAACGCTCTGTTTTTCATGGCAACGGTGTGTTATACTTGGACGTGTTAATTCATATCATCCTTTACAGGAGTATTACATTTTCACTACTTTCAGGTGAGTTTAGTCTCTAAAATCACACAAATAATACACACAACTGTTCCTGACAGTTTTATTGACACACATCTGTTGAATATTTATTTTATATAAATAGTTTAGTCCCAGCAAACACAGAACGTTCCCCTAACGTTCCCGTATGGTTCCCATTTGGTTATTTTTTGGGAACCAAACGAGAACGTTCTGGGAACGTTCCCTGTAGGTTTTTTTAGGTTTCATTTTCCGAAAATAGGTTCCCAGAACGTTCCCCTAACCTTAAGGGGACGTTCTATTTACATTAAGAAAACTTTCCTGGAGAACCAATAGGGAACGTTCTGGGAACCAAAAACTAACGTTCCCAGAACGTAAAATTGTTAGCTGGGAAGTCCGTTAGCATCTCAACCGTTTTCAGAACAGGTAAGTAAACTATTAGGCTAACCTAAGCTCTTGTTTATAAAAAAAAATTGGTCTTTTAATCTCATATTTATGTATAGATGAGATTTTTTGTTAGTTTAAGATTTTGCTGGCAGTTGAATGGGTGATTGGAAGTTGGTTAATTTTTTAACCAACTGATTATTTAACATGCTGTTAGTCGATGACGTCACTTACACTGAGCGCAAAAAATATCTGAAACTAGTTCAAATGCGTTTTGATCTTTCACGGTAAACAACTATTGATAAATGTTCTGTTATTTTAGCAGCGACAAAATAGCCTCTCTACAGAGGGGAAACTCCAAGATCTCCTCATTTCTGAAGAAAGCTGCTGCCAGAGAAGAGAAACAGGTGAACTGAGGAAGCTTATTGAATAACTTCATATCCATTTTCCCCCACAATATTTTTTGACCTATATCACCATACATCTGTTTTCTTCCTTTTTATTATCTCTAATTTACATTTTTATTCATTTAATTTATTTTAAGAAGGCTTTGACATCCAAATGTAAGTGGCGCTATATGAGCAATATTAAATGAATAAGTAAACCTAAAGCATAAATTCTGTTATCCTAAGAAATTATTTTCTTTATATTCGTCTTTCTCTTTTCTGCGTTTCACCTCTGCTGTAGCTTCTTGCCTTTTAATAAACCTGCCATTTTTTATGCTAAATATTGTTGGCTCTGACAAATTGTTTATGTTGATCCTTCCATGCTGATGCCCTGCATCATAGTAGAGTTGGAGCTGATCTCCTGTCGGACAACATCTCTTAAGGTGCTATGAACCACGTGACCAAGTTAGTAAGTAAAACCTCAAACATACTCTAATGTTCAAAAGTTTGGTGTTGATACAATTTTTCGTCTTTGAAAGGAGTCTCTAATGCTCACCAAGACTGTATTTATTTGATCAAAAATACAGTAAAAACAATAATATTGTGAAATAATATTAAATTTTAAAATAACTGTTTCCTATGTGAATATATTGTAAAATACAATTTATTCCTATAATCAAAGCTGAATTTTCAGCATCATTGCTCCAGTCTTCAGTGTCACATGATCCTTCAGAAATCATTCTGATATGATGCTCAAGAAACTTTTCTGATTATTATCAATGTTGAAAACAGTTCAGCTTCATGAAAACAGCTTCATGTTCTTGTGTACACTACAATTCAAACATTAGGGGTCAGTAAGATTTTTTTTTTCTTTTTTTTTTTGGAAGACATTAATAGCAAGAATGCATTAAATTGATCAAAAGTGACAGTAAAGACTTTTATAATGTTATACGATTTTTTAACTTTCAAACTTTTCTTTAAACTTTGTATTGTGGGTGTATTTGTATAAAGGCATCATGGTTTACACAAAAATCTGAAGCAGCACAACTGTTTTCAACACTGATAATAATCAGAAATGTTTTTTGAGCATCAAATCATATGAGAATAATTTCTAAAGGATCATGTGATACTGAAGACTGAAGTAATGATGTTGCAAATTTAGCTTTGATCTCAGGAATAAATTTAATTTTAACATATTCACATAAACAGTTATTTTAAATTGTAATAAAGTTTCACATTTACTGTATTTTCGATCAAATAAATGCATCCTTGGTGAGCATAAAAGACTTTCAAGACTTTCAGCTCGGGATAAGGAAGAGGAGGAACACGTAAGTTAGACAATTTTCTTATACCTTTCTATCAAAAAGCTATTAACCTGACTACAATAGTATGGTACAATTTATTTTTCAGCTTCCAGTGAATATAGAGAGAGAGACCCTTGCCACAGAAGACCCTGCCCTCCGCTGGTGGGGTAAGAAAGAGACTCTTCTCTTCTCTTACAGCTCTTCATCATCTCCCTCTGCCTCCTCAACACTGTCTGATAGAGTGTTTCCCACAGCTGGGACACAGCCAGGAATGAGACATCTCAGATTCTCTCTGAGAAAGTCATCAAGCTCATTTTGAAGCTCAAAAAATTCTTGATGTATATTTGGGTGGGTGAAATAATACAGGAGAGAAGCTAGAAATCTATATTGTTTTTTTACATATCTTTACTCTTTATGAACACTTTTTTTTATTATTTGTTTGCTTCAGAGAAGCTCAAAGACTATAGATCTTTGGCAATTGTCACATTGTTCAGGTTTTGCTACTGGTAGTGAATCAATGAAGCACATCACCACCAGACATTTGTAGCAGGAGCCTCACAGGACACTCAGGAAACAATTTAACCTATTTCTGCAAATAAAATGAATAATAAAGAAACATCTGAATCTTTTTATTTCTTTTTTTTACGTCTTTATTGCTTTTGTGCCAAATTAGAGAGTAGTGTCAATAAGAGTATTGATACGTTTCAGTGATAAAATCATTATTTAAATACACCCATCCCTAATGATAAGACACTTTTTTCAATAAAAAGAATAATAGTTGGTTGCATTATTCATTGATTATGTTTTTTTGATTAATTAATTGACGTGTTCAATTTCTGTACTCATAACTTGTTAACAGTTTACTTAAAAAATCGTTAATGTTCAAAATGTATTGGCTTAGTAATTGTACAAAGTAACACTGAATTAATGCTGATTAATAAATGAATGCATGGTTTTGGGCCATTTTCTATTTAATAGGGGGTTGTATTGGTTTTCATTACATATATGTATTAATCCCTAAATGTATTAACTGAAAACAATACACAATTCCCTTTTATAATTTATAAGGTTTTACAAGAGAGAATGAAATGTTTGAGTTTATCAGTTCTATGCTGATTTTAAGGTTATGGTTCAAGCACATCTTCATTCCCAGGACTAAAGGTGAGAATTATATTAAAAATAAATGCGGAAGACGTACCTACCACGCTCCAGCAACGTACCACAATAACGTCGCCATGACGAATACAGGAATCACAAAGTTACGTTGCTGGAACGTTATTTGGCGCGTCGCTACGACTAATATGGTCCTTTGATGTTACGTCCTCGCAACATGCCAGTTTGGTCATTAAGACGTAGCCTACTCATCACGTTCTTGCGACGTACCACTATAGAGGGTATGCACGTGACGTCACCGTTGGCCGGAGTGACTGTATTTATATAAAGCGTTCACAGGCAAATTTTCTGTATGTATTTCCCCGGTGTTTAAATCAGGCACATATAAATGTCAGGAAACACGATTCCTGGCTGCATGTTAATATCCATGGACCACTGGATCTTTAGTAAGTTGTAAGGAACACTATATTGAGTCCAATCTTTAGTTTAAACTGATAATCGTTTGTTTTACTTGCGTTTTCGCAGTTTCCCCTATTAAATCCAGTCACGCAGCAGCTCTTCTGCCACTCAGTCCGGCTGAGGGGGACGTATTCCGGCGGGAAAGTGACGTTAATGCATTCCCTCTATAACAATAGGCTTGTTTGAGATGAGCAAAATCTGTGCAGAACCGATCACCGGTGATCAGCGCGTAATGCATGCCGGTTAGAAATGTGTCCGAGTGCGGTCCGCCTTGCTCTGATGTCATGCTGACGTGTGTCAAAAAGCTCTCGCGAGCGCAAGGCGCACGTGTCGGAGTCTGCAGTCGTGCGCAGTTGCTCTCCACCGACTGCGCTGATCAAAAGCATGATGGGAAACGACTTGCTGACGACACAGCTTAATGTTGATTGGTTTAAACAACCGTGATGTATTGTTCTCTTTTAAATTGTTTGATTTTAAAACTCGGATATCATGTTTTATGTGTATGTTATGTGTGAATATTCCCAAACTCTCAGACAGTGTGATCTCTATGGGTTATGCAATGTCATTTTATTATATATATATAAAAAACACATAGTAGCCTATGTCTGTATTAAAGAAAAATGATTGATAAACACTTATTTGGAATGGAATTAAATAACAAGTACTTTGGGTGTCTTGTTCATTATATTTAAAAGCAACAGAACTTAAATTACATCCAGTTTATTATAGCAACACTGTGCACGAGCGTGAATCCCGCGATATCCATCATTGATCTCGCAGGTGTCAGATCCACTGCGAGAAGCGAGAACTGTCTGGCTTGCCTGCGCTTTTTTCACTCCTCCCGTCACTGCAGCCGCCTACTCTCGACTACATTTAAGGCGAGGCAAGGCGCATCTCAAACAAGCCTAGTGTTTCTCAACCTCTCCTGCAGGGACCCCCTGACAGGACATGTTTTTGTTTTAACCCTGAAATGGCACACCTGATTCAATTAATTAAAGGCTCAAAGGCTTAATAGCTGTGTC
The DNA here is from genome assembly GCA_026230005.1 of Gila orcuttii. Lineage (NCBI taxonomy): Eukaryota > Metazoa > Chordata > Actinopteri > Cypriniformes > Leuciscidae > Gila > Gila orcuttii. The sequence goes on from JAPDVR010000017.1 coordinate 16,984,796, forward strand.
CCAATGTGAAGGCTGCATCCTCCGAAGGCCGCGGACTTCGAAGGATGCAGCCTATTCGTCCGTCGAAGGACGCACCATGTAGCCTTCGCAGGATTTCCTAATTGCGCAACCAGGTGTTCCCGATTACCGCTCCTGGCGCCTAGCGAGAGTACAGCTGCCATTCTGATAATTCATTTTATACAATTGAATAAACAGCTATGGATCCAGAATTGGCTATTGTCATTTTTTTTGTTTATATTTTACTGGAAGACATGGTGAGGATGTTTCAGTCATGTATTTTCGGCTTTAGTAGCCAAGATCATGGCCAGAGCTGGTTTGTTGTGTCCCAATTCAGAAGCTGCGTCATGAATTGCCAGATTACACTTTAAACTGTTCAAGTATTGGGTGTTAACTTACGTAAATAATGTAATGAAAAGAAAAGAAAACATACATAGGCATATGGTTCAAATGTTCACTTATATCTTACCTTGATGCGATTTTGTAGGCTAGTGTATTCTTTTTATTATGTAGCATAAATGGACAATATAAATGATGAATATGGTAAATATATATTTCAACCCCGTATTATGGAGGGAAAAAACCCTCAATCCGTGGCGACGGTTGTGCACTCCGTCCCTTCAGTTTATAAACTGTAGCCTACTCACAATATTTTTTATGTGTAAACATAAATGTATAAAAATACACAATTTTATTTGTGTAGCCTAAACTCACAATAACAAGAAAACTTTGTGCTTTTGTAAAATAAAAGAAAACAATCAGGCGTGCTTTCATGATCGCCGTGAACTGAGCGCGCCTCAAAAATGAACTAAAACAAAATATAGCCTACCTATACAAGGCTTGAAATGACCACTTTTAAACGAACAAATTCGAATATAATTTCCAGGTTCTAATTTGGCCTTAGAAAACCAGTAAAATCGATTTTTTTCCCATATTAATTTGTGCATATTTCAAATATTTAATAAAGGGGAAAAAAGTCATAAACAAAAATCTGAAAATACGTCTATTTATTTATTTTTTGCGCAGCATTTGGTGTGCTGTTCAAAGTCAAATTTTGGTGCTCAACTTTGCGTTTTAAAAATAGCCTAACAACCGTTAATTTTTAATTACGGGTTAAAAAAAGAAAAACGAGTGGATGCAAAGGTACATGTCGACCTTATATTATTATATTTAAAATAATGTAGGCTATTTTTAGAAAAAGTTAGTCTTGGGTCCGTGTACTTTTGCGTCCATTCGTTTTTGCACAAATAAAAGTAGTTGCGAATGATGTATATTATTCTTTTCTGTATGACCAGACATGATAGTAGGCCTATTCCACTGATATACAAATGCAAGTGTCCGCGCCCGCGCCTCCACAGCCACACAAACACTTGGATATGCGTCAAAATCTTGTGTTATTTATGATAATCTTAGCCCTGTATTATTATTGTCTAACCATTTATTATGACTGACATTTGACGAATTGCTTTGTTCCTTTTTTTGATAAAAGCGCTTCTCAATATGTAGCCTAAATGTAGGCTACTAATAATAATAATGATAATTATTATTATTTGTGTTTATAATTATAACTATAAATGAATTCACTGAAGACAGTAATATGTTAATCATAAAATAATTTATGAATGTTTTATTTTTATATAATAAAACCTAAACCTTGTGTTTGTGCTATATTTCTTTTTTATATGTGAAGTCTTTTTTTTTGCTTATTCCATTATACTGAGCTTTCTTCTCCCATAAAATGGAGTTTTAGAAAATTGAAGAAATTATCTATTTTAAAAAATGAAGTTTATGCAAAGCATCCCTCATAAACAGGTGGCCTGGTTGAATCATCGTGGGCACGATTTGTTAATCCAAGGGAACAGTTTAAGAATTCGTGAGTACAGTTTATAAACTGAGGGGACGGACTGCACAACCGTGGCCACGGATTGTTTTTTTCCCCCCACAAGAGACTTTCCGGGCTCCGTACTACGGGAATATAAAAACCCAGTTGAATATAAAAAGTGCAGTTCAAATGTTACTCCCGCTCTTCATCGCTAGCTGTCACAGTTGCTAGGCGACAAGAACAATCATCCGTCATTTTTTTTAAAATAAAAGTGCTGTCGTCACCGGCCCGCAATGACTTATGGGGTAGGATCAGGTAGGATAGACCGCGAAGGATCAATTTATGTATCCTTCCTTTCACGGGGAAACGAAGGGTGCATTTGGCGTCGCCTTTGAATCAGGGTAGCCTTCGTCGCGCCGCGATGACGCAACCGGCCTTTGAATACGGCCTTCCAAGGATGCGAAATTGAATTGGGATAGCCTTCATCGCGCCGCGGTGACGCAATCGGCCTTCAAATGCGGCCTTCAAAGATGCAGCCTTTGGAGGGAGGGGGCCAAGATGGCGCAGTGATAAGGCGTGTTTTCTTGAGTGAAGGTACGGCAACATGTTTCTTGCAAAATGTTTGTATGCAGTGCATATTTTCCCCCCCCAATTGTAAAATGAACAATTTATGGATTCGTTACAAGAACTGAGAATGACGATTTGAATATACAAAACAGAACTTTATTGCTGTCGTCGAACAATTCTGAAGAGTTAGCTTTTAAAGTTAGGTCTGCTAGCAATATTATGGAAGTCCAGAACAACATTATACAGATTATTTCAGAAAAAATCAACAACCGAGCAGACCACCTGGAAACAATGATAAAGAACAACTCCAAAGAAATTGAGAGCGTTTGTGAAAGTTTAAACTCAATTCATTCTGATGTTATGGGTCTGAAAAAAGAAAACGAAAGTTTGAAAAAAGAAAATATGGAACTGAAGAAAAAAGCTGCAGAGCTGGACCAGCGGATGAACGACCAGGAACGATACAGCCGCAGGTGGTGCCTGCGACTTCAAGGGGTGGCGGAAAACTCATCGGAAAATGTGAAAGAGAGAGTAAAGGAGGTCTGCAGAGCCGTGGTCCCAGAGGAGCAGAGGAACGTAGTGACGACGGCGGTGGACATCGCACACCGACTCAGAGCCGGGGAGGATCAGCGGGGGAATCCACGGCCGATCATCATCTGGGGCCGTATTCACAAAGAATTTTAAGGCTAAAAGTAGCTCCTAACCGGCGAATTTAGGAGCAACTCTTAAAAATAATGGGCGTGTCACTCGTAACTTTAGGACTCTTAGTTTTTTTGACTAAGAGTAATTCACGAAGCATTTTAGACCTAAAAGTAGCACCTAAGCCTGGGACAGCTTAAAAGAAGTCGAGAGGACTCCTAACTCACTAAGACCTATTCACAAACCGCTTTTTGTGGCATTTCACGTTGCAATGTTTTGAAATGCGTATGCAGCGGCTACAGCTTCCAATCGCGAGGGAACAATTTTGCATTGTAGGCATAACTAGGGATGCAATCGCCACCGACAACAACCAAAACTAGGCTACTCACTGCATGTAAACTAATCGTAACGTTTCATTGTGAATCAAATTAAAATGTTCTTCTCTTTGCAAACGTAGGCAGAGGAATATAGTGACAGATTAATTCAATAATGTTGCAAAGATATTGCATCAATCCATATGTTTCATTAGGCTACTAGGCTATTTGTTTTCCCTTACTCTTTATTCATTTAGCCTATTTATTCAGTTATTCATCCTCTTCCGTCCTTCGCACTACTTGTGTAGCGCACGCATTCTCAGACCTGTCACCTGTCACTCATCATCGTAGGGGAGGGGTTTGGAATCATTCCCGCGTTACAATCATCAGCCAATCAAGGTGGTCACTTCAGTCAAGCTCGTGCGTGAGTAATGACGTCATCCATAGCAACGAAGACTCACTCTTAGTTTAGGAGTTGTCATTTTTCTTTACTATGAGTAGGTCTGAAAGGCGTTGTGAATAACTTTTAAGAGAAAACTCCTAGCTAAAATCTTTTAGTGCGATTTAGGAGTACTCCTAGTGGTAAGATAAAATGCTTTGTGAATACGGCCCCAGATTTACTTCAAGAACGGCAAGGGATCTCATTTGGAAACATGCCAAGCAGAGTCCTTTTCTCAAGACTCAAAGCTTAAGCCTTGTTTATACTCGACGCGTCCGCACAAGCGCGAGTCTCCGCTGACTGCGCCCGCACCTCTCCAAACGGACGAGGCGTTTATGCTTGACGCGCTCGCCGTTGTGCTATTCTGTGAAACGACAGGGGGCGACTCGGAGTAATTCTCCTCTAAACCACCAGGAATCAGCAGTGAAGAAGTAGTTTGCCGTTTATTAGTAGTTTATTAATAGCTGATCCATATTAAAAGAGTAATAAATGCAGTAGGTTTATTATACTTTTTTGTACAAACTAGTTAAACAACTGGAGCCTTATTGAAGATTGTTTAAACCTTAATTTAATCAGCAGGGCTTACTTCTGCTATTGTAGGCTTATTTTGTAAATGTAAGCAGTTACTTTAGACAAGTGCAAACTGGGTGCTTAATGCAAATGTGTTCCTATTCACAAAATGAGAGGCTTTTATGGTCGCCCATCAATGCAAATGTCTCTGTGTATAGAAGGATCATAAACATGCTGGTGCAGACGTACCAGTTCTGCCAGATTCGGCTCGAAGTCGTTCATCTTCGGATGCGGCGCCGCGCGCGATGTTACAAAAAGTGCCGTGCACACCGCCAGGCGAAATGGGGTCTTGCGCACCCAACGCGCACGACCGCCCACACCGCAATTACGTCATTTTGCCGCGCGCACCTTCGCGCTCTTGCGGACGCGTCGAGTATAAACAAGGCTTTACGCTTCAAGGAGGATCTCACAGCCGCAGACAAGGAAGCAAGGAGTCGACTGTGGCCCGCGGTGGACCGAGCGAGGAAAGAAGGCAAAGCCGCTTATTTCAGCGGGGCGAGAGCGTTCATCGATGGCAGAGAAATACTTCCAACCTAGATGTAGGCCCTACTGTATAACAGGTAGTTAGTTCTGGAAATGTTTATATTTTGTTTATAAAGTTTCTCAGCTTTATCCTTTTATCGTGATAAAGGAAAGCTTTACGGGGACTTTAGAGTTTGATAAAAAAAAAATAAAATAAAAAAAAATCCAAATTGTGAAGTTTATTTAACCCAAATGTGAAAAGAGGATGGTTTATGCAAAAGTTCTATTTAGTTATGCAAGAAGATTGTTGCCTATAGAAAACACTAAGTTAAACTAAAGTTAAGCTAGTAATTTTTTATTTTTTTCTTATTTGATGTCTCTTTATGTTTGTTCTGTCAATGCCAGAGGTTTAAGAGATTTACTTAGAAGGAAAGCTTTTTTTTTTTTGTACTGCAGAGCTAAAAAGGCAGACTTTTATTTTATTCAAGAAACTCATGCATGTGCAGAAGATGAATCTTTTTGGAAGAGCCAATGGGGGAGTGAAATATGGTTTTCGAATGGTAATAATCGATCAGCAGGCGTGGTTATTTTAAAAGGAAACTTTAAGGGTCAAATTCTACATAGTGAAAAAGATGTTTCAGGAAGATTAATTATTTTAGTATGTGAGTTGGAGCAGAAACAATTCATAATGGTTAATATTTATGCCACCAATGACACAATTAGAAATCGTACTCTCTTTAAAAATGTGGAGGATAGAATCTGTCGACTTAATTTGACATTTTCAGAAGCTAAGGTTTTATGGGGAGGTGATTTTAATACAGTATTTGATGATAACTTGGATAGATGGCCTCCAAAACCTGCAAACATAAATTGTGAACTTAAAAATACATGTTTGCGTCTAGGACTTATGGATGTTTGGCGTGCAAGGAACAAATCGCAGCGAATGTATACTTGGAGCAATAGAAGTCTGTCTTTGCAGTCACGCATAGATTTTTGGCTCATTTCTAATGACCTTGAAGATAAGATCAAAGATGTGATGATAGAACCAGCTGTGTTAACTGATCATAAACTTATACTTATTAAAATTTACTTGAGCAATTGTTTTTCTCATAATACTTCCAGTTATTGGAAACTTAACACTTCATTACTTAATAATTTAGATTTTAAATTAGAAATTAGTAGGATCATTGAAAAATTTTGGAAACAAGCCTGTAATTCTGGTAACTATGGACAAAATTGGGAACTAACAAAATTCGAAATTCGCAAGATGGCTATTATAAAAGGGAAGTATTTAGCAAAGCAAAAAAGATAAAATGAATCATAAGTCATTAAAGCAATATTAAATTTACAAATAAAATCTAGCGGTAATGAACATGAGAAAGAAAATATGATGTTATTACAAAGTAAACTAGACGACATATACATAGAAAAAACTAAAGGCGCCTTTGTTAGATCTAGATGTAGATGGATGGAAAAAGGAGAGAAAAATACAAAGTACTTTTTTGGATTAGAAAGGAGAAATGCTGAATATAATACAATAAGTAATTTGTCAGTTAATGGAAGTATTACTAATAATCATAAGGTAATTTCAAAACATGTTGCTAGCTTTTATCAGGACTTATACTCATCCACTTCCACAGGTTCTGGCATAGATTATTTTTTAAATAACATCTCCACACATGCTAAGAAAATAAATGAAGAATTTAGAGAGATTTGTGATGGAAGAATTTCCTTACTTGAACTGGTGGATTGTGTTAAACTTTTAAAAAACAATAAAACACCCGGCAATGATGGCCTAACAGGAGAATTTTATAAAGTATTTAATGACAAACTTTCTCCTTTCCTGCTAGCTGTGTTTGAAGAGGCCATTGAAAAAGGTGAACTTCCTCCAACTTTGAAACAGGGCGTGATTACTTTAATTCCCAAACCAAATAAGAATAAATTGCACATTGAAAACTGGAGACCCATTAGCTTACTTAACAATGATGCAAAGTTATTTGCCTTCATTTTTGCCAAAAGACTTAAACATAGCCTGAACCAAATTATAGATAAAGAACAATCTGGCTTTATGCCCAATAGACACATAAGAAATAACATGCGTTTAATTTTAGACATGATAGATTACAGCGACCTCCTTCCGAATGATAGCTTCATACTATTTATTGACTTTTATAAAGCTTTTGACACCATCGAGCATACATTTATATTAAAATCTATTTCCTTTTTTGGCTTTGGTAACTATTTTCAAAAGGCAATTCAAACCTTATATAATGGGTGTTCTAGTTCTGTTAAATTGAAAACAGGCACATCAAAAAGATTTAGTATTACACGTGGTATTAGACAAGGCTGCCCAGGTGTCTCCATTTTTGTTTCTCTTAGTTGCTCAGACAATGGCTACACATATAAAAATGTCTCCCTTTTTAGGAATTAATGCTGTTGGTAAAAAGTTTAAAATTTGCTAACTTGCAGATGACACAGCCATCTTTTTAAGTGACCGTAACCAAATTGGGACTGCAGTAAATAGTATCAAAACATTTAGTGATGTATCAGGATTGGTAATGAACATTAATAAATCAGCTTTGTTCCCCCTCAAAAATTGCAATCTGGCCAGTCTTGATGGAATACCAATTAATGAAAAAGTGACATATCTTGGAACTGTACTTTGTAAAAATATAGAGGAACGTCATAAGTTAAATTTCGATCCAATTGTTAAAGAAATACAATCTAAACTAAATTCATGGTTAATGAGAGACTTGTCTCTATTTGGCAGGGTCTTAATTTCAAAGGCAGAAGGTATATCACGCTCCGTATATGTTGCCTTATCGCTGGATATCCCAAAAAATACAATTAAAGAATTAGATAAAATACTGTATGATTATATCTTGAGGAAAAAACCCCATTATCTCAAAAAAGATGTTATCACAGGATGTAGAGACCAAGGTGGTCTAGAAGTGTTGGATTTTCATACTATAAACAATACTTTTAAAATTAAATGGATTATAGAATTCTTGAAAAGCCCTGACAGCTTCTGGAATGCTTTTCCATCATATTTGTTCAATAGTCTTGGTGGCATACATTTTCTACTGAAATGTAATTTTTCTATTGATAAAATTCCCTTGAAATTAGCTGACTTCCACAAACAAGCCCTTCTATCTTGGATATTGATTTATAAACACAACTTTAGTCCACATAGATACTTAATTTGGAATAACAAAGAAATCCTTTATAAAAGGAAGTCTCTGTTTTGTCGGCCATGGTTTGATAGAGGAATTCTGTTGGTAGGACAGTTACTGAACAAAGATGGTTTGCTTATGTCATATTCAGAATTTCTTCAAAATTTTAACTTCCCAGTGACACCAAAAGAATACGCAGTTGTATTTGATGCAATCCCTTCAGGTTCACTTCAAATTCTAAAACACATATCATTCACAGATATTAGTGTTGAACTTAATAGAATTTTTATTGGAGATACAGACATTACAAAGAAAAAATGCACCAATAAATATATTAGAAATCAAATTTCGTGCTCGGTTCCACCTGCTGCAAAGTTTTTTTGGTGTTCAACCATGGGTGATTTAAATTGGAAAAAGGCAAATACTACTATTCATAAATACTGTATTAATAATAAAGTAAAAGAAGTTTCATTTAAAATTTTACATCAAATTTATCCTGTTAAAGATACGTTAAGAAGATTTAAAATAAACTTAGAAGAATCTTGTCTTTTTTGCCAATCTAATAAGGAAACTATTTTTCATTTATTTTATCACTGTATGTACACAAAAAAATTTTGGTCTGATTTGGAAGAATATATAATCACAAAATTGAATGTAAACATCAGAATCAATATTTTTGATGTCATGTTATACTTTGATTTTTGTGGTTTGTCCAAAAAATTAATTTTTGTTATTCAACTGTTTATTATCCTCAGAAAATACCATATTCACAAATGTAAATGGTCTAATTCACAACCTTGTTTTAAGGCATTTCATCTGGACTTTAAATCATATTACAAAACAATAGAAAACATGCAAAACATGAAGGCTACAAGAACATTTCTTGTCTTGAAGGAACTGCATAATTCTTTATTTTTTCCCCTTCTATAATTATATTAATTTATTTGTTATTATACTCTGGTCTGTACACTGTACATTTAATTTTTGTTGAACAGGTTACAGTATTTGTAGTGTTCTCTGTACCTATTGTCCTGTGTATTGTTCATAATAAAAAAAAAATAATAATAAAAAAAAGATGCAGCCTTTGAATTGGGACATCCTTCGTCTCGCCGCTGTGACGCAATCGGCCTTCAAATGCGGCCAATCAGCCTTCAAATACGGCCTTCGGAGGACGCAGCCTTCACATTGGGACACAGGCACAGCTAATGTGTAGCTGACTAATTGAATCAGGTGTGCCATTTCAGGGTTAAAACAAAAACATGTCCTGTCAGGGGGTCCCTGCAGGAGAGGTTGAGAAACACTGCTCTATAACGTCGCCACGACGATTATGGGAATCACAAAGTTACGTTGCTGGAACGTTATGTGGTACGTCGCTACGACGAATATGGGCCGGTCCTGTTACGTCTTCACAACATAACTGTGTTAGCTGGGTGCCTGCAGTTCGAAAAAAAAATATGAAGGTAAAATGATGACATAAAGAATCGCATGCGCAGGGTAAGATTTGTGAAAGTGTAGGCTACATAAGATTGCAAGCATAAATTAAATTTGCATGTGCAAGAGAAGATTTGTAAAGGTGTAAATCGCCCTTCAAGTGTAAAATATTTGCAGCATTTAACTGTTATTCGTAAGTGTAATTCATGTATTTTGAAGCTGCAGCTTCATGCTAACGCAAAATAAATAGGATCTGTATTCTTCAGACTTTCATTTTTCCGCGCTTATACTTTTATACGGTTTTTGCGCACAAATGCGGCCAAAAGCACTGCAAGCCTGTGAACAGCAATTTGCAACCGAAAACAACAGAGGCAGGAACTGCAAAACAGATTAATTGCGTAAAATCAAACTTTGTGTAAAAAAATAAACTGTTGCAAATGTCTACATGACTTGTGTGCATGAGGCAAAAAGTTTCCGAAATTACCGGATTTGTACAGTTGCGTCTTTCTTTTTCCTGGCTTCCAGTTTTGGCACGATTCTCTCACTCACTGAGTTTTGCAAGGCGAAGAGGAGGGCGGGTCCACCTTCATCATGTAGCCAATCAGATGAGCTTCTCGCTGACTCTCGTTTTACTCTGATCTGATTGGTTCAATAAACACGCCAATCACCAGAACACATGTTTATCTTCATTTGGCTCAGAAATGTTCTCATTGCCGAAATTGTACTTTTAATACACACATACATGTTAAATAAATAAATACATCATGATTGCTTAATAGTCTGTGCACCATTAGGCTGACTATATGAGCCAAAAGGGAATTTCGAGCTGGTGTGTTAAGAAAGGAAATTTCTGTGTATTCAGTTCATGTATCCTGCTCATCATCATCCTCCTCCTCATCAGGCCATATCAGTTTGTAATAATGATGCTTAATGTGGGCCTAGTATCTGCACTACTGCATGCATAATTTCACCTGTCTACTGATCAGGGGGATTCCAGAATTATTATTATTATTTTACTAAAATGAGTTACAATAATATTTTTTCCCTTTAACATAAGAGCATCTCTAAATTAGGCACCATTTATCACCTGCAATGCCATCATGTAACCACTACATGGCTGTATAGCCCTATATATAATCATATCTATGCTGTGTATTCCCTGGTTGCTGGGTTTTTATTCAGACAGAATTTGTAACTTTTTGTCAAAGTTGAGTTCATGTTGATTTAGTATCAGTTTTTCAATACAGTCAAATCTGGACATAGAGAAAGCATTTTGTTAGTCATACTATCTACATATAATAGCTTGATCAGTCACACGGAAGTAATCAGAATCAATATTGACAGTGCAAGACAATATTTCAAAATATATAATTGAATGTTAAATACCCTGAACAGAGACATGATGTGAAAAACACTGCATCAGAATGGTATTACTACACAAAGAATGGGTATTAAATGTTTTGATTGTAAAGTTTAACATCAGCTCAGTGGTGTAACAGATTATTGGATTTCAATCCAATAATATTAACACCAGCTCGAAATTCAATATGAATGTCAGTCAGCCTGGTGCACAGCTTATTAAGAAATCATGATTTATTTATGTATTAATTTGTTCATTTATTTACTTAGTTAACATGTATGTGTGCATTAAAAGTACCATTTCGGCAATGAGAACATTTCTGAGCCAAATGAAGATGAAGATGTGTTCTGGTGATTGGCGTGTTTATTGAACCAATCAGATCAGAGTAAAACGAGAGTCAGCGAGAAGCTCATCTGATTGGCTACATGAAGAAGGTGGACCCGCCCTCCTCTTCGCGCTTGCAAAACTCAGTGAGTGAGAGAATCGCGCCAAAACTGGAAGCGCAGGAAAAAGAAAGACGCAACTGTACAAATCCGGTAATTTCGGAAACTTTTTGCCTCATGCACACAACAAGTCATGTAGACATTTGCAACAGTTTATTTTTTACACAAAGTTTGATTTTACGCAATTAATCTGTTTTGCAGTTCCTGCCTCTGTTGTTTTCGGTTGCAAATTGCTGTTCACAGGCTTGCAGTGCTTTTGGCCGCATTTGTGCGCAAAAACCGTGCCAAAAGTATAAGCGCGGAAAAATGAAAGTCTGAAGAATACAGATCCTATTTATTTTGCGTTAGCATGAAGCTGCAGCTTCAAAATACATGAATTACACTTACGAATAACAGTTAAATGCTGCAAATATTTTTTTCTTACACTTGAAGGGCGATTTACACCTTTACAAATCTTCTCTTGCACATGCAAATTTAATTTACGCTTGCAATCTTATGTACACTTTCACAAATCTTACCCTGCGCATGCGATTCTTTATGTCATCATTTTACCTTCATAAAAAAACATCTTTGAATGTAGGTCTATGGGAACACTGTGGGCGATTCTCAGCCAGAGTGAAATCGCCCAAAAAGAGGCGGTACTCCACAGAACGTGACATGACGCTGATTGGACTATATCCAGAGGTACAGTGACGGCTAGCGTAACTCTGTGGTTGAATGAGATTGTGAATGTGATTGAAAAAGTCCCTTTCACACTTTGGTGGTGCGTCGCCCAATCGCCCTAATGAAGAAACCGCCCCTGCTTGAGGTATTTTTTTCATGTTTTGTTCAAATATTTTGATTTTACCACCTAGTTATACTGCATTAAGTGTAAAACAAAGGATTTGTTAGAAATATGCTATTATAGTAATTATGATAGAGAAAGACTATGCCCCCTCGGGGGCATTTTACCCCACAAGCTATGACTTTTTAAAAAAATTGTTTAATTTTTAAAATAATTGTATTCCTTATAAATAACATATGCTCTCAAACTACAGACTTCATTATTCATCTATCATACATCACTGTGATATCCAGCAGAACAATATTCTCTTAAACACTTTTTTACTAATATTACACTATCTTCACTCCCTCTAGTGGTTATTTTGGGAAAAACAGGTGGGGGGCGTTTTCCTCCACTCTACCCTAACCCCTGTTCTAGACGCGCTATTCCCACAACAACGTGCTGAAATACGGCTGTTCCAACTGGCTGAATGTGTTAGGCCCATATGTCTCCCTGAAAGTGTAATATATTATAATTTGCTATAGAAGAACAAAGGCTATGTTGTGGTCACCGGTGCGGTGATGCGGTGACTAGTTCATGTAACATGTAAGGGTGGCGCTGCCAATAAAGCACCTAAAAGCTGTCACAAAGAACCAGCAAAAGTAATGATTATGAATATGTTAAATATAGCAAGGAGATATGTTAATTGTTTATTAAACAAGTGTTTTCTGTGTCAGTGTCGCCTTCGGCTGCAAAGATGAAGTTGACGATGCTGACTCGCGATCTTCGCAGTAGCCCAGTGAACCCGCCAGAGAGAAATGCACATTTCATACGAATTACATAAGCAGAGAGAAGTCTGTTTTCTTTCGTTTTGAATTGTTCTGTTTAAAAGTAGACATGTCTGTGAGGCAAGTAGGCTACCTTATAGCTAAATTTCGGTTCATTTATGAGAAGAGCTCCAGTTCACGCGCCGGCACCTCCCTGTCGTGATATCTATATTGTCTGCTATATTTACTTCTTATTTATTAAATCCAGGCAATTGGTTGATGAAACATTGATTTAAAATTAAGATACAATTAATACAAAACGAAATTCACTTTAAAGAAAGGCTTTGTGCTTCTGTTTGAGGACTCTGTGAAAGTTTTAAAGCGGAGCGGTCACGTCGGTAACATTGTTTTTTCCTCATAAATGCGAACACGAAAAATAAAATAAAATGAATATTTTATGTTCTGTGGAGAGCCAACCCTTCTTCATCCGGTGGGTAGTATTACTAATGTTAACTTCAAATAATACTTATAGTAATTTAACCCTTAAACAGGCAAGAGTGGAAAATGCTAAGCAAAAAATAATTTCATGTCATTTTTTATATCATCTGGACTTAAATTAAACATATCCAAAATAATTTTTTAAAAATTTGATATATTTTGGATTTTATGAGTTGTGTCTCCTGAGACACGTTGCCTGATTAGGGTATAAAAAAGGACCAATGTTAACTGTTACTGCCACTGCATGTTTAAAACAACTATATCCCATACTTCACCTGATCTAATGTTGAGAAATGATATATCATTCGAAAGCTTAAGAACTCAAGATTCAGCCTGTGAACCCGTTTTGAAATTGGACGTTGCGTTACCATAGAAACGGTACTCTAAATTCTTTTATCGGGCTCCTCCCCTTTTGGGCATCGTCATGTTTCATAATTTGAGATCAGAACCTTTTCTAATTTTGACAAAACACATATTGTCAGAAAGGTCTGAGTCTCAAGGTTCCATATTTTGTGACAGAAGTGATATTTGGACAGAAATTTATCAATTTGTTATGGCAGAATGCATACAATTAAATTCAATGGAATGTAAGTCACCCGGTGGCTATTTTTAGTATTATGCCTAAACAAAATCTCATGGGAACTTCAATTTTTGTGACATCAACTTCAAATTTGGAACACAACTTGGTTAGATATATGGCTTTGATTTTATAGTAATTTTATAGTAAAAAATATTTAGTAAAATATTTTATAAAAAAGAAAAAATTTTAAGTACAGTATATTTGATTTAATGTAAGTTTAAACTTCCATAACTTTTTCATACTTTTATTTTTTTTAAGTGCTTTCACTTCAACAATAATCTGCTGACTGTTTTCTTTAAAACAAGACAAACATAGGTCTATATTCCAAAGCATTCTTTAATTACAATCATTTAAGTTTGAATAGTGAATTTTAAATAGAGCTAGTTTAATCCCTTTTTTATACCCTAAACAGGCAACGTGTCTCAGGAGTTACATACATTTCAAAACGTGCTAAATAACAACATGAACAACATATTACTTAATTTTCTCCTTCAGCACCTTAAGACAATGTTCACAATTAATGTTAGCAGTATTTTTTTTTTTTTTTTCAGAAGAAAAGTAAGTTTAATATATATTTACTTATCTCAAAATCTGAATGTTCTGCACCACTGGCAGCCATGTTGGATTTAGGTCAGGCTGACTAATTGATCACAAAAAATTTGAAGCAAATTATGTGACCAGCATACTCAAGACAGGCCAGGCTGTCATAAGTGATAAAAGGATTTGATGAAAAAATCGTTCTTATGCCCCAAAAAAGACAATAAAAACGATGTATCTCGTGAGTCACGTTGCCTGTTTTAGGGTTAAAGATGTGGTAGCATTGGATCTGGACGGGAAGAATAACTCTGGGAGTTGGAAGGGGTGTGTCGCGATTCTGCCTTCACACACCGCAACACAGGTTCGTGGATCTGAGTGTCGCGATTTCGGTTTCATAACGCATATCGTTACAGCCCTGGTAGCTACCTGATACAACTATAAAATAGCAAGGTGACCAGTAAAACTACAGCAGACGACTACCCAGCGCAGGGCCCATGAGAATTTGCTCATTGGCAAAACGTTGGCCCCTGCACGGGCAGCCCTCACTTAGCCCCCAGGAAGCCCTCACTCAGCCCACACAGGGCCCGCACTATTAATCTACAACAAAAAATCTGTTTCACTATAAATACATTTCGGCTACTATAACTAAGTCTTTGGGAAAAATAATTATTCTATACATCTGAAATGGATGCAGTCACCACATAACTAATGTCTGTATTGTCAAAAATGTACAGTAGTCAAAGGGATTTCAAATCAATGTATTTATTAATTACAAAATATAAAACATTAAATTCAGGTTAATAAAGCTAATTTAACACTCTGAAAGGGACTAAAAAATCTCTATACAAATATAAAACTAATTCAAATAAACATAAAAATAAAATATAGCTGCGAGCAGCGATTGCGGGCCCAAGCCGGTTGCACCGCAACCCTGGTGCCTTTAGTTACCTAAAGGCACCGGGGTGGCGGTGCCGCCGGCTTTGGCCCTTCATCGCTGCTCGCAGCTATATATATATATATATATATATATATATATATATATATATATATATATATATATAAACAAGTCGGTGGCACCGCCACCCTGGTGCCTTTAGGGTTATTGTGCAAAAACGTAACCCCGCTTTGACTGTCGAAAAGAAGTGTGCTGTAGAGCTTGCATCAGTGTGGCTGCATCAAGTGCGCATCGAGGGCACATATCAACCACAAAGTATGCGTGAGCAACCTTCTGAAACCTAAAATGAAAAATGAGACACCCTACGGTCTCATAGATTTAACGGACACATGAAATAAGTACACAAGACCGAAAATTCATATGAAGTGTGCCATTTGGGACTAGGCCTATGATCGTGAACCACAATAGCCACTCTGAAGGAAACCTAGATGCGGTAAACTAGGGAGTAATCTACAGTTCTGTGCACAAAAATACGGGGTAAATCGCGTCAAATAATGATTCAGGGACGGCTCAGTTTTTACAATATAATGTATGACAATCGCGGGATAGGTGGGAAACATAATCGTTAGTGTGTGTGTGTGCGCGCAAAGAGCACTGAAACTTAGTAAAAAACATCACTTAGTATGATTTATAAGCCGTTTTCCAAAAAAGGAAAGAAAGAAAAGAAAGAAAATACCCACAAGGACAAGATTTTAGTATATTGCCATTTTTGTAGGGACAAAGACAAAATGTCCCCACAAAGATGGCAATTTCCGAAATACTTGTGGGGATTTTTATTTTTTATTTTTTTTTGGAAAACAGCTTATAAACAGTGGCGTCATGCCCATTCAAAGTGAGGGGGGCACGTGCCCCCTCAGATTTTTCCTCCCTGATAAGTTTTTTGTCACAACTTTATTCCTATTATGCTCCATAATTACCAGAGCCTATAACGACTCAAATGTATTCTTCTGGATGTGTAATAAATCGGTCAGCATCAGCCCGCCCCTTTTTCCTAATATGGTGTCTGTGTATATCAAATCTAGAGCGGTACGCGCGTAGCGATCTAGAATCTTTGCTGTGTATGTTCAAGCAACTCACTCGTCTCACACGTTGAGCTGGCAATGTTTTACAGATGGTCTTGAAGTGGTAAGCGGGCAAAGCAACAAATCGGCATTGAATTAGTTATCGGATGATATTAAAAGGTAGTGGGATTATTTGTGGTTGACCTGGAAATTTTAACTTGATCAAAAAGTTATGGATTTGATATTAGCTGCGAATTTAGAGCATTAACTTAAGTTGTGTCAGTGTAACGTTATCGATAGCTAGCCTAGTCTAACCGTAAACTAGTTGGCTAACGTTACTGCCTGCCATACAAAGACAATAAGCCATAGTAACGTTATCTGATCGGTTTTGAAACATCTGTTCTGTTTTGTCTTGTGTCAAAGTCTCCAGCTGGTTCAATTGTTTTCAGTTTCATAGAAACGAGGGTGTTAAATTTGTTGTAGGCTAACTGCAAAATCCAACCTAACGTTATCAAGGCATCGACTTGATGTTTCTCCCATAGACTGTTATTCACGGTTCTTCACGGATCAGGCAGCTAATTCAAATGCAGTGAAAAAAGATAGGCTACCCGTTCGAAAGCTACAGCATAGTTGTTATACAGATCGCTATGCCCGTGATGTAGGCTTAGAGACAGTGTAACTACAGTATTTCAATGATTTTACTAAAGTAATGTTACATATTACATATTACATTTGATTTGATTACTTTTTTACATTTCTGTCAAATATTAACCATTTTCAAATAAACGGGGTAGTGTTAACCTTATTCAGCACTGAAATCTGTCAAACTTCTTTCAAAGTCCTTCATCGCATATTAATATTAAAATAACTTAATTTCAGAGCACCACAAAGTCAGACCTCAGCACCTTTATGTACCTTTAATGTAAGATCGTTCTTAGGTCACATACCAATTTAAAATCATAACATAAAAACTGCAATGGTACTGTTTTTAAAATCATGTGTAGTAGGCCTAAGTGAACAGTAAGTGTGTGTGTAAACATGCTTTAATGAAGTAGACTTCAAAAGCTTTTGAATTTGAGCTTACAGTTCTTTCATCAACCTGTTCTTTACATAAACTTACAAAATAGATACTTTAACTTAGTCCTCAGATAGAGGAGGGTTGCTGTTAGCTCCGTTAAGGTATTTCTGTCCCTCCCAAACTGCATTGAAATGGTATGTTTAGCAGCCAGAATTAAAAAAATTTCAGGGGGAGAAACCCCCTGACCCCTCCTAACATGATCCATATCACCCGTCAGAAAACAATTGCAACGTCTCAGATTGTGCCCCCCCAGAATTTTGGCTTGCATGACGCCCCTGCTTATAAATCATACTAAGTGACGTTTTTTTGAAAATGCAGAAAGTTATCTGTGATAGGGTTAGTGTAGGGGGATAGAATATGTTTGTACAGTATAAAAATCATTATGAAAAGTCCACATTAAACATGAAAACACAAAATTGACAAAATTGTTGAAATGAGAGGTCTGTTTGATCAAGTTGAAACCCTTGTCATCCCAGTCTCATCAGCTGAGGCTGAAATAAGTTTCATTGCTATTAGGACAATGAAAACATGGCTCAGAACAATGGCATAAGTTGCTGTGTGTCATGTCCAACAGGACAAACTGGACAGTAACAAATATGCAAAAAGTTCATTTCTGTTAACGTGATAGTTTCCTTAAAAAAATGAAAATTCTGTCATCATTAAGTTGTTTCAACAGTTTCTTTCTTCTGCTGACCACAAAAGAAGTTATTTTAAAGAATGTTGGTAATTAGACAGTTGATGGACCCCATTGACTTCCATAGTATTTTTTTTCTTACTATGGAAGTCAATGGGGTCCATCAACTGTCTGGTTACCAACATTCTTCAAAATATCTTCTTTTGTGTTCAGTAGAAGGAGGAAATTCATAAGGGTTTGAAACCCTTACAAAAATTTTCATTTTTGGGTGAACTATCTCCTTAACTATCCCTTTAATTTGCACTATTGATCTGCACTATGAACGGAGTAAAGTTAGTCTCTGTTAAACTCCCTTCATGTCTTTAATAGTTACCATAACATTACAGAATTCATTAACGTATTGTTAAGGTGAATATAGACTAAAAACCTCAATATTATCCTATTAATTTCCTGATTCCTCAGCTTCTGGGAATGTCCCCACCAATCTCAAAACCAAACCTACGCCCTTGCGTTTATGTGTTCCTATGATATGCAATGGAAGTAAATTTTTATGTTTAACATGGGTGTATTCACAATACATAGCATACGATATAATATCTTAAGATTATTCATCATTATGTTAAATACATCATTATATATATATCAAATATTATAAAAGATAAGAATTATGTGTCCTATTAACAAAAGACAATTTACTACCATTAAAAATGCTTTTCAATTCAATCAAATGTTCAAGCTTTGTTTTCATTTTATTTTATTTTTTTTTTGTTTAAAGCTTTGTTCAATTTATATTGTTATTGTTATAATGGACAAAGTATTATTTTAACTTTTAAAAAACTATTAACGTTTGTTAATACTCATCCATTACACAACTAACATTTTTTTTTCATAGACCAAACACAACATAATTCTATGGTGGACTGAAACAAAAATTATTAATTAAATAAAATTAATTTTTTTCCTCTGAAATGTCAAAAGCATCACACACTAGATGTACCTGCTCTAAATAAATAATAGTAATTCAATAAAAATACAAAATCAAACTAAATAAAATAAATTATAAAAAAAAACAAAATCAAACCAAAGAAAATAAATCTTCGAAAAAACACGAGTGTCATGAGGAAAGGCGCTTCAGGAATGGTCAGGATTATCTCCTTGTGTATGGAATTTTGATTTATTTAGTTTATTTGTCACTTGAGAATTATTGTTAAATGTGTGCCTGCATAACTTTAATAAGATTTATTTTCTTTGGTTTGATTTTGTTTTATGTAATTAATTATTTATTTTATTTATTTCAAATTTTTATTTAATTACTAAACATTTGATTTGATTGAAAAGCATTTTTTAAATAAAATGTGTTTTTTCCCTCTGAAATAGCAAAAGCATCACACACAAGCTGTACCTGCTCCAAGTGTGTGATGCTTTTGCTATTTCAGAGGAAAAAAACACATTTTATTTAAAAAAGGCTTTTCAATTAAATCAAATGTTCAAATGCTCAAGCTTTGTTTTCGTTTTATTATTTTGTTTGTTTTAAGCTTTGTTCAATTTATATTGGAAATTCCCTCGAGCGCTCTGCGCACGCCACCATTATCAATGTCCGTGCGGACGTCCGTATTTAAAAGATCTCGCTGATGTCACATGTCGATTAACCATTGGGAAAATATCCTCAGTCACATACCTAATATAGTTTATAATTTTGGACACAAGAGGGCAGTATAGCCCTATGTATGATTTTGTGTTTAAACTAAACTATCACCCGAAGAGCCCCCCCCCCCCTCACACACACACACACACAGACACAGAGAGAGAGGGAGAGAACATGCTCAGAATCCACATTCAAACCAAATTATCTGACTTCATGTTGGTCGGGGCTAATGACTGTAAATTAGAAAGTTGTCCGGCTCGACGAGAACAATATACATGGCGAGTTTTGTAACTAAGTAAAACGGACTAAGTTATAACACACATTTTGTTTCTCTTTTCTCGCCATAAATTCGTTTCCTCGCCACGGCCAAACTGTTTGAGATATCAAAAATCCGCTGGCAATTTATCATCCTCAATGTCTTGACTTCATGCTGACCGAGTTTGGTGGCAATCCGATCAATTCCCAAGGAGAAGTATATCGAATTCCAGGGGCATGCGTTTCCAAACAAACCATAATAGCCGACTTCCTGTTGGGCTGGCGTAATACTTAGAGCACGAAAGTTGTTCAACCCGATGAGATCTATATGTGTACCGAGTTTCATATTATTACATGCAAGTGTGTTTGATTTATGGACAAGTGTTCGAATCCCATTCCAGGGGGCGCTGTCGAGTCCCCCTGCCACGCCCGGGTACCAGCTTCAGCCCGGCCCTAATGGCTGCGGGTTCTGACCCGTGTGCAAAGTTTCAAGAGTTTTCGAGCATGTTAAGGGCCCCAAAAGCCCCTGAAACCTTGAAAAACAAGAATTAAAAGTATTCTCACTCAACAGACAAATCTCTCCCCCCCCTCCCTCTCCCTCTCACAGAGAGAGAGAAAATTCTTCAAAACATCCACATTCAAACCAAAATATCTGACTTCCTGTTGGTGGGAGCTAATGACTGTAAATTAGAAAGTTTTCTGGCTCGATGAGAACAATATAAGTTTTAAGATAAAAGTATAGACCTAACTCCCCCTCTTTTGTCAAAAGGTGGCGCTACTGAGTCCATGTACCACGCCCGTTTCTGAAACTTTGCACATGTCTACTGGCTAATAAATGTGATCTGCCTGTCGAGTTTCATGCAATTTCAAGCATGCTAAGAGTCTCAACAGGATCCAAAAAGAATATTAATATTTGCTGCATTGCCATGGCAACAGTATTTAAGATATCAATAATCCTTTCACAGGTCTAAATCTGCCGTGTGTTTACATTATACACATAAAGTTTGAAGCAAATCGGGTAAAAATAAGAGGGTGATTTCAAAGCATTTTGAAAGTGACACACTTCCTGCTGCCAGTTGGTGGCGCTATAACTTTGACTCACAATAGTCACATCAGATCGGCCTGTTACAACGAACACACAAGTTTCATCAAGATCAGTTAATGTATGCAGAAGTTATAACACACTTCCTGTTTCTCTTTTTCGCCATAAATACGTTTCCTCGCCACGGCCAAACCTTTTGAGTTATCAAAAATCCGTCCGCAATTTAGCATCCTCAATGTCTTGACTTCATGCACACCGAGTTTGGTGGTGTTCGGAGGAATTTTCTAGGAGGAGTATTTCAAATTCCATAGCTTGCTTTTCCAAACAACCCTAAATAGCCGACTTCCTGTTGTGCTGGCATAAAAAGTAAGAGTACGAAAGTTGTTCGGCCCAATGAGATCTATATGTGTACCGATTTTCATATTACATGCAAGCGTGTTTGATTTATGGACCAAGTTTTTGGACCCCGTTCAAGGGGGCACTGTTGAGCCCCCCTGCCACGCCCGGGTACCAGCTTCAGCCCGGCCCTGATGGCCGCGGGTTCTGACCTGTGTGCAAAGTTTCAGGAGTTTTTGAGCATGTTAAGAGCCCCAAAAGTGCCCGAAAGTTTGACAGCTTGCAGCTATATATATATATATATATATATATATATATATATATATTTCGGCATAAACTCATGTTTTATTATCAACGGGAAAAAAATCATCCTTTTCACATGTGCAAAAATTTGCTTGGAAACATCACAGTGGAGCTTACGCTGAATGGTACAAACTGAATATTTAAACAGAGCAGTGTAATTATTATATGTTAGGTTGACTATAATGAACAGGCTGCGATGTCAAGATTGCAATGCTGGAATGCACAATGTGTGTGTGTGTGTGTGTGTGTGTGTGTGTGTGTGTGTGTGTGTGTTGTGTGTGTGAGTGGCGCAATCAAACAATGAAGACATAAAAACATACTCCATCATTTTGTTCATACAGGACATCATTCAAACTGCAAAGTGTTTACTTATTTGTACACACACACACACACACACACACACACACACACACACACACACACACACACACACACACACAGTTTAAAAGCAAAAATATTTATCCAACCTCATTTAAAACAGTCTGTGGGTGCCATCTTTTGGACATTCATCATATTGCATTGGTGTTTTGTTTCTTGTCCTCAAACAGAGCACTAATTTGTTTATTTTTTAAGTTACACATTCTACATTGATTAAAACAGAAAATCAAATGTGTTTTTTAATGGTAATATTATTTTATATAGAAAGAAATGATTTATAATTCAGATGAGAATAAAGGGAGAGTTGATTAAAATTTTAAGGAAAACAAATATATTGATCTAGTATATATAGCGCATTAATTTTAAATTCCATTAGCAATTTAAAAGCCCTCACCATTGTCACGTCGATTAACCAGTGGGAAAATATCCTCACAGTCACATACCTAATATATTTATATATAAATATTTTTATGTACTATTTTGATACCATTTTGGACACAAGAGGGCAGTATAGCCATATGTATGACTTTTTAGAACTATAGTAACCAAATAGAACTATTCTGCCTGTTTTTAACTTTTTCAAACTTCTTGAATTGAAAAAAACAGAATAAAATGGGTTTACTTCTAATATTTGTATAATTTTATATAAAAATAAATGGTGTATAATTACATTTTTAGAAGATATGAGACGTTTCCTGATTCTTTTTTTGACATTACTTTAATCCCTCGCCATAGCAAAACCATTTGAGATATTCAATATCTGTTCAAAATTTAGCATCTTTAATGTATTTTCATCATGTTGAAAAAGTTTGGTGTGAATAAAATAAACCACTTAGGAGGAGTAGCTAAAAACTCAGAGTCTGAAATATCAAAAAATCCAGATTCAGACCAAAATAGCTGATTTCCTGTTGGGCTGGATTAAAACTTAGA
This sequence comes from Gila orcuttii, assembly GCA_026230005.1. NCBI lineage: Eukaryota > Metazoa > Chordata > Actinopteri > Cypriniformes > Leuciscidae > Gila > Gila orcuttii. The sequence goes on from JAPDVR010000017.1 coordinate 17,007,712, forward strand.
GCACGAAAGTTGTTCTGCCCGATGAGATCTATATGTGTACCAAGTTTCATATTATTACTTGCAAGTGTGTTTGATTTATGAACCAAGTTTTCAGACCAAGTTTATGGACCAAGTTAATTTAATTAATAATAAACTAATTATATAAAACTATTGTCAATGCACTACAAATAAACTGGTTCTATGCCTTTACTTTATTAATTAAAATTATTTATAAAATACAAGTCTTAAGATATTTATTTTCCTTTAATAAAGGCAAAAGCAACCAGTCATTAAAGGGTTAATATAAACTATCACCCTTCAAATTGATCCCATTCAGTCGACGTCGGCTACGTCTGACATTCTCGACTGAAAGGGAACCAGGATTCATTTTGTAGTTACTTTGGCTTTACTAATAAAACCATGGTTCATTTTATGGTTACTATGGTTTTACTACAAAAACCATAGTTAAACCAAGGTCATTGTAGTAAAACCATGCTTCATTTGTAGTTACTATGGTTTTACTGCAAAAAACATAGTTAAACCATGGTTACTACAAAAAAATAAAAACATGGTTAAACCATAGTTACTACAAAAAAAACATGGTTAATTTTCGTAATGGCAAACCAATCAGCCAGGCGGGACTTAAGAGCAACTAAGGCACACGAACACGGGTATTTTTAAAACTGCAGCTTTTTCTATGCGGTTTGACCGTTCATCCAAACGCAGTATCGGGTCACTGAAACTGAACCTTTTTGAAAACTCCTGCCAGAGTCCTGCCGGTTGCAGTGTTGTCATGTAGCCTGTGAAACCGGAGATTTTGGCTTTGTGTCGTTGGAGTGCGCGCTGTTATCTCCTTTGTTTAACGTCAGATTGTGCGCAGCTATCTCCTTTGTTTACATGAGGCAAGTCTGTGCAATGGTGGATGTAGCCAAGTATTGCTGCTAATAACTGTGCTAACAGGGCTTATAATATGTATGCAGATACATGCACAGTTCTCCCATTATAGTGCAGAATACAGGTGTCAGAATGCAATACTACGCAGGTCACTGCTTATGACAACATGTTGTTAGCCTAATGGAACTGGCAATAACCTTTTTTTCAGGCTTCTGATTGGCCAACATGGCTTTACGGTTAGGGTTATATCACCACCTGTTGGTTTGGCATGCTCTTGACAGCGCTTCATTGCGTGTTTTTGCATTTTCATATGGACAGAGATTTTTTTTTAAACCGTGCTTATGTGGATGATATTTTTTTTTAAACAAAGGAGGAAAAACTCAGTTTATAAAAATACCTGTGTACGTGTGGACTAGGCCTAATATACCCCTGCGCTTTTCTCGTCTTCTATTGGGTTTTCGTCGATGTACTGCGCAGGGCTATCAGAGCAGAAAAGCTGGTGGTACAGACATCAACACAGGAGGGGGATACAGGCATGGGTTACTCCAGTCCAAACTAGACAGCTCTTTGGAGGTGTTGAATATTTTGAAGAGTTTGCCGATTATAAGTCAGCAAAGTTTAAAAGTTTGGATTTAAAAGCAATAATACAAACAACAAACCACACACACTAGGACACAGCTGGCCTGCCACAGACACCAGTGCCATCTTGTCAAATCACAGCTGGGTTAAGGGGTAGAATGTAAAGTTTGTACAGTATAAAAATCATTATGTATATGGAGAGTCCTCATAAAACACGAAACACACACACGTGAGTTGTGTGTGTGTGTGTGTGTGTGTGTGTGCTGAACTGAATTTTGAGGATTATTAGACCACAGAAGGTTTGTCAGTTCTAGTGATTAAAGCAGTTACATACATACATGCGACTGTCTAAAAAGAGGCATTCGACTGCAGGCTAAAATTGCAAGGATTCTGAACAATTCCAAACAAGCACTCAGTACATATCACATCCTGGTATTAATGAAAGAAATGCCCATCCTCAGCATCCCAAGTGGTGTGTTTTTCTTTATTTGATGCCACACTTTGCATAGAGTAAAGCAGTTCCATGCCAGCACAGACACAATGGCTATCTAACAACGTGGTTACTCTCATCTGATGAACATCTGTTTCTCAATTAAAACACTCTTACAAAGGGCCCAATTTATAATCACATCATACAACAACACACACGAACAAGCTACATATATTGCACTAAACACACACACACACACACAGGCCAGCTGACAGTCTTGCCTGGGCCCGGGACAAGATAATCTTAGATGGGCCCCCACCCCCCACGATTTTTTTTATTTTTATAAAACACCATATACTTTTACCCAAACTGAATAATAAAAACACGTTTAAATGGGTACATTTTCTATAAATGTCTTCATTTTCTTTTCTGACATAGCCTACTGCAGTTCTTGTTAAAACACTAGACATGCAAAATCTGTGCATTTTGGGCACTTTTTGTGTGAAATCATATTTATTTTTTGTCCATCAAAAGTGTGCTTTCACTTTTAATTAAGCATGAGCAGCGCAGCAAAAATAGACTCGGATCTGGCCCATTATCTGTTCACCGATGATGACAGTGACGCATTTCAGCCGCTTTTTATTTCTCATCTCCATAAATATATCTAGCAGTAAAGCTAATGCAAGGGCTAGAAATCAATGAATTCTTTGCTAATACTTCCTCGTCATCATGGAGAGCGCAGTTCGCACCGCTTTCTCCTTTCCACGAGCGCTTGCTCTCCCGTGGTGTCTGTCGTTGCTATGCAACAATGAACTTAGGCGCGCCTGTAAAAACGAGAGCGCGCCGCGTCGCTATTATGAGCTAATATCCTAAATATTTCCATATGTGGCTCTTTCCTCCTTTCTTATCAACAAGTGGATTTACAGCCACCACATCAGCAGCACCGCCGGTCGCCATGTCTCAGCGCTTTTATGAAGAGGACGCAACCGCACGCGCTTCGAGCATGCACGCGCATCAAGTACCGGGTTTGAGAAAACCTGGTACCGTGGCGTGACGTTTAAAAAAAATTAGTACCGCCTTGGTACCGAAGTACCGGGTCTTTGACAACACTCATAAACGTTGGCTGCGCTGTTTCTTACCTTGCTCTACGTTGACTTTACTAACGTTAGTTCCAGCTTCACCATCACCACCTTTTTAAAAATATTTGTTTAGGACATCTCGAAGGCCTCTATTTTCTTCTTCTCTTTTCTTTTCTGAGCACCGAACTTGTGCTGACCGGACATTTTGAGCGTAACGTTAGCCTACTGAACTTCAAATCAAATGACAACATCAAATTTTGATCAGTGGCCAAACCATTTTTGTTTTGGGGGTGGGGGGGTTCTTGACCACTATTTCAAGGACAATTAGGAAGAAAACAAATAAAAAGCTTTTATGTAACTCAAATATTATATATTTTTTCCACAAATATGCCTATTTTATTTATTTTTTAACAATTATTCCATAATTTAATGAGGGCCCAGTTCTGGGCCCCCCTGTGATGCAGAGTCAGAGACAGTCGGATCCATTTGCAGTGGTTTATTCAGGATAGTCAAACAGGCAGAAATCAGACAACAGCATAGACAATGTAGCAGGCAGTCCAAGAGCATAAACGATACCAGGCAGTGATCAGGGCAGGCGGCAATATCCAGAATCCAAACGATAACAGGCAAAAGGTCAAGGCAGGCAGCAGGCAAGGAGACAGGAGTCGATGAAACAGGCAAAGGTCAAAACACGGGGAATCAATAGACAGTAGATAAATGCTTGGTAATGTTAGCCGGGGCAGAACAAGACTTCGCAAAGTGTGAGAGTCAGAAGGCAGATTATATGGAGAGGAGAAGTGGGAACACCTGTGCAGATAATTAGACCTAGGTACGGGGCTTATGGGAAATGCAGTTCAATACTCTGGTGACGGTGTTCTAGGATGAGCGGAGAGAGCCACAGAGGTGCGATCTATGACAGAGCCCCCCTCCTGCGAGCGGCTCCGGAAGCGAGGACCAGTGCGACGCCGAGGTCTTCCACGGGGTCTGGGGGCAGGTCTTGTGGGATGGTTTTGATGAAACTCGGTGGTAAGTGCGGGATCCAGTATATCCTGTGATTTGACCCAGGATCTTTCTTCTGGACCATACCCCTCCCAGTCGATCAAGTACTGTAGCTCCCTGCCTCGGCGTCTTGAGTCGAGAATCTCTTTTACACGGTAAGCCTCCTCGCCCTCGATGATGAGCATTATTCCAGGTCTCCTCACTTCTTTGTAGCCAAGCGTTAATGGCCGGGAGATCCGTAGGTTCCCCAGACCAGGGAAACAGAGGGGGTTGATAACCTAGCACACATTGGAAGGGAGTGAGGCCAGTAGAAGGTTTGCGCAATGAATTCTGGGCGTACTCGGCCCACATGAGAAAACGGCTCCAATCCTGCTGATTTTGATGACAATATGTACGTAGGAAGCGGGTGAGCTCCTGATTTAACCGCTCTACTTGCCCGTTAGACTGTGGATGGTAGCCAGACGTCAAACTGACATTGATGTTCAGCTGACCACATGCGCATGCCAAACCCGGGAGGTGAACTGGGGACCCCTATCCGATACAATATCCTCAGGTAATCCGTACAGTCTGAAGACCTGTTGCACTAAAGCCTCTGCTGTTTGTAAAGCTGTGGGTAGTTTGGTCAACGGAATAAATCTGCAAGCCTTCGAGAATCGATCAACCACAGTCAGAATGGTCGTATAGTTCTGTGAGGAAGGTAGATCAGTTATAAAGTCAATAGCGATGTGCGACCATGGACGTTGTGGTACAGGGAGTGGTTGAAGTAACCCGGCTGGTCTCTGATGGGATGATTTGGCAATGTTACAAGTGGTGCATTGATGCACAAAGGTTATCACGTCGGCCTGAAGCGTTGACCACCAGAAACGATTCATTACAAGATGAGTAGTAGCTGTGATCCCGGGATGTCCTGCACTGGGAGTATTGTGCACCCATTGTAACACTCTTGTGCGGAGACGGGTAGGCACGTAGGTACGATCTGGAGGGCATTCAGGTGGTGATTGTTCCTCACTCTGTGCGGATGAAATTTCGGTCATTATGTCCCACTGTACTGGAGCAAGAATAAGTGTCGTAGGAAGTATAGGATCAGGTGAAAGAGGGCTAGAGGAGTTGTCAAACTGACGAGACAAAGAGTCGGCCTTGCCATTCTTGGAGCCTGGGCGATAGGTTACCTTGAAATCAAATCTGGTGAAGAAGAGGGACCACCTGGCCTGTCTGGCCTGGGTTCAGTCTTTTGGCAGCCTTAATGTATTCTAAGTTACGGTGGTCAGTTAGTACCGTGAAGGGCAGATGAGCTCCCTCCAACCAGTGCCGCCATTCTTCCAATGCTGCCTTCATTGCCAGAAGTTCTCTGTCACCTACATCATAGTTGCGTTCAGCTGGAGTAAGTTTGCGAGAATATTAGGCGCAGGGGAAAAGTTTAGCTGGATTGCCCTGCCATTGTGACAATATAGCCCCGATTCCTGTATTGGAAGCGTCTACTTCCACAATAAACTCACGTTCAGGATCTGGGTGGTGCAGAATGGGGGCTGTCGTGAATTTCTCCTTGAGCTGTTGAAATGCTGCAATACTCTTGGATGACCACTTTAACCGTTGTCCTCCACCTTGAAGTAGGGATGTGAGAGGTGCTGCGATGATGCTGAAATTTCTAATGAACCGACGATAGAAGTTGGCAAAGCCCAGGAAACGTTGTAATTCTTTCACATTGGTGGGCTGTGGCCAATTTACAACTGCTCGTACCTTGCCGCTGTCCATGGTTACCCCCTCAGCACTGATGATCTAACCCAAGAAGGTAATCTGTGTCTGGTGAAACTCACATTTTGGGAGTTTGGCGTACAGTTGGTTCTCAATGAGGCGTTGCAGCACTGCTCTTACATCTCTCACGTGATCTTCAAAAGTCTCAGAATAGATCAGTATATCATCAATGTAGACGATGAGGTTCTGATTGAGCATGTCTCGGAAGACCTCGTTGACAAAGGACTGGAATACGGAAGGACTGTTGGCCAGCCCGAACGGCATAACGTAATATTCATAGTGCCCTGTAGTGGTAGAAAAAGCTGTCTTCCACTCGTCTCCCTCTCTGATCCGGATAAGATTATAAGCGTTTCGCAAATCCAACTTTGTGAAGTACTTAGCAGTACGTAGCTGTTCGAGGGCAGCTGGAACTAAAGGCAAAGGATAGCAAAACTTCACGGTGATCTCATTGAGGCTGCGGTAATCAATACAAGGACGCAATCCTCCATCTTTTTTTTTCACGAAGAAGAATCCGGCTGAAGCAGGAGAGGTGGATGGTTTTATGAATCCTCTGGAAAGCTGTTCCTCTATGTAAGTGTTCATGGCTTCGGATTCGGGCTTTGAGAGAGGGAAAATTCTTCCTCTTGTGGGAGTGGCTCCTGGGATGAGATCAATAGCACAGTCATGGGATCGATGAGGAGGAAGTTGAGTGGCTTGGCTCTCACTGAAGGCTAGAGAAAGATCCTGATACTGAACAGGAATCTTCGGCAGATCGGGATTCTCAGAGTGGATGGAATTTGGAGTGATTTTGGTAAGTGAGTGCAGACATTCTTCTTGACAGGTTTTAGACCATTGGGTTATCTGCTTCTCGGTCCATGAAATTACGGGGTTGTGCTTCTCCAGCCAGGGTAAACCAAGAATGATGGGGTGTCGTGGGGATTCGATCGTGAATAGTTGAATGAGTTCAGCATGAAGAGTACTGGTGTGTAAGATGACCTCTTGAGAGATGTATTGGATCTCTCCTGTTCCCAACGGGCGCCCGTCTAATGCTGCCACAGCCACCCGGGATTTACATGGAAGAAGAGGAAGATGATGAGTTCTCGCGAAAGACAGATCAATGAAATTACCTGCAGCTCCAGAGTCTATTAAAGCGGTGGTATTAACCGTCTCATTATCAAAACACATGGTAACATCAAGTTCAATGGGAACTCACCGCAGCAGAATCTCGGGAGATGGGACGTTTAGGACAGGTTGCCCTCATGTGTCCGGATTGTCCACAGTACAAACATAAATGATTGCGTAATCTCCTCTCTCTCTCTTCGGGCGTTAGGCGAGTGTAGCCGATCTGCATGGGTTCGGTATCTTGACTAACGGCTGAGTATTCAGTGACTCTGTGCATCTGCGGAGCTCGCCGAGCTCGCATCAAATTGTCAAGACGAATGGATAGATCCATGAGCTGATTGAGTGATTTCCCCTCATCCCGACATGCCAATTCCCCCTGGAGATCGACATTGAGACCCTTACGATAGAGTAATTTCAGCGGACCCTCCTCCCAGCCAGTTTGTGCGGCTAGTGTGCGGAACGAGAGGGTGTAATCTGCAGCCGAAGATCCGCCCTGATGTAGCGACAGCAGAAGTTTGCCCGGTTCCTTTCCACCATCATATTTGTCTGGAAGAGATAGTCGAGGATTGTTGGATGGGTAACTCACACTTGGAGTGGGTTGATCCGAAGTTGCCGCGGCTGTAGCTGGTGCGAGGGTACGTGCAGTGAGTGTCTGCATGGAATTCACAAGCTGTTCGGTAAGTGTAGTCAACTTGACGAGTTGTTGCTGGTGTGAAGCTAGAACAGACGCTTGAGAAGTAACCTCAGTAGTAAGACGATACATGGCTGCTGGATCCTGTGGTGGCGAAGTCTTCTGTGATGCAGAGTCAGAGACAGTCGGATCCATTTGCAGTGGTTTATTCAGGATAGTCAAACAGGCAGAAATCAGACAACAGCATAGACAATGTAGCAGGCAGTCCAAGAGCATAAACGATACCAGGCAGTGATCAGGGCAGGCGGCAATATCCAGAATCCAAACGATAACAGGCAAAAGGTCAAGGCAGGCAGCAGGCAAGGAGACAGGAGTCGATGAAACAGGCAAAGGTCAAAACACGGGGAATCAATAGACAGTAGATAAACGCTTGGTAATGTTAGCCGGGGCAAAACAAGACTTCGCAAAGTGTGAGAGTCAGAAGGCAGATTATATGGAGAGGAGAAGTGGGAACACCTGTGCAGATAATTAGACCTAGGTACGGGGCTTATGGGAAATGCAGTTCAATACTCTGGTGACGGTGTTCTAGGATGAGCGGAGAGAGCCACAGAGGTGCGATCTATGACACCCCCCCCCCCCCCCCCCCCTACCCTGGGCCCGGAACAACAGACCCGTTTGTCCCCCCCTGTCGGCGGGCCTGCACACACACACACACACACACTCGCACACACTGAGAAACATCTACATATATATGAAAGAAATTAAATGTGATATTATCAAATTTTATATAATTACAGTACAGTAAGTGGGAAGCATCTTTACATGAAAGATGGCGCCGAGTATGGCTGCTGCGTTGCGAGCTCCGTCACAACATTGTAGTTTTTTGTTTGTTCTGTTTACAGTTCTTTTGTTTTTTGTCTTGGATGTTGTCTGTTTTATCACGTACGACATACAAACACTTTTGGACATTGGTTCGGCAATCAAACACCGAAAATCGGACTTTAATCTCTTTAACGACGACCCGCTGTCTACAAACAAGGCAACGGAGCCCTTTGTCTGGGCAGCCCGGCCGCAGAAACGCAGGCGGAGAAGGGGAAGAAGAGCCGGCGTTCTCGTTAGAGTAAGACGGCGTGCAAATCGACCCCCGCTTCCCAGTATTCTACTTGCAAACGTTCAGTCTCTAGACAACAAACTCTGTGAGCTGAGAGCGCGGATCTCTTTCCAACGGGAGACGAGGGACTGCTGCATTATCTGCCTTACAGAAACTTGGATGTCTGCTGAGATTCCAGACTCGGCCATCGAAACCGCGGGGTTCTCCGTGCATCGAGCAGACCGAGTTAAAGACCTCTCAGGTAAAAGCAGAGGTGGAGGTGTATGTTTTATGATCAATAAATCCTGGTGTGGTCAGAGGAACGTACATTCTATCAAGTCTTTCTGCTCTCCTGATCTGGAATTTATCACGCTTCTGTGTCGACCATTCTGGCTACCGAGGGAATTCATAGCGGTCATTATCACGGCTGTGTACATTCCCCCACAAGCCGACACAGACCGGGCACTAAAGGAGCTGTATGGGGGAATAAGCGAGCAGGAAACCGCGCACCCTGAGGCCGCATTCATTGTGTCTGGGGACTTTAACAAAGCTAACTTTAAGAAAATAGCACCAAAATACCACCAGCACATAAACTTTAACACACGAGGAGACCGGGTTTTGGATCATTGCTACTCCCCTTTCCGGGATGGCTACAAATCCCTCCCACGGCCACCGTTTGGCAAATCGGACCACTCTTCCGTTCTCCTTCTGCCTGCTTACAGGCAGAAACTGAAACAGGAAACACCCGCCCTCAGATCGATCCAGTGCTGGTCGGACCAATCAGACTCTACGCTACAGGACTGTTTTGATCACGCAGACTGGGAGATGTTCCGGTCGGCCTCTGATGACGACATCGAGGCTTATGCTGATAGCGTAACCTGTTTCATCAGGAAGTGCGTAGATGACGTTGTTCCGACCAAAACAATACGGATGTACCCGAACCAGAAACCATGGATTAACAGCGATGTTCGTGCAGCACTCAATGCGCGCACCTCAGCTTTTAATTTCGGGAGCGCGGAGGAACATAAACAAGCAAGTTATGCCCTCCGAAAAACTATCAGAGCAGCAAAACGTCAATATAGGGACAAGACTGAAGAACAGTTTAACACCACCGACTCTAGAAGCATGTGGAAGGGAATTAACACCATCACGGACTACAAGGGGAATACAAAATCCATTGTATACAACGCTGCCTCTCTCCCAGATGAGTTAAACACTTTTTATGCTCGTTTTGAGGGAACTAACACCCCCCTCGCGGTGAGAGTGCCCGCGGCTGAAGCCACAGAGGTTAGTTCACTCTCCGTCTCTGTAGCGGATGTAACCCGATCTTTCCGTCGGGTGAACATTCGTAAAGCCGCGGGTCCAGACGGCATACCGGGGCGTGTCATTTAGAGTGTGCGCGAACCAACTGGCTGGTGTTTTTACGGACATTTTCAATCTGTCCCTCTCCCTGTCTGTAGTCCCCACATGCTTTAAAACGTCCACCATTGTCCCTATACCAAAGCAGTCAAACATCACCTGCTTAAATGACTGGCGTCCTGTTGCTCTGACCCCCATCGTCAGTAAATGCTTTGAGAGACTAGTCAGAGATTACATCTGCTCTGTTCTACCTCCCTCACTGGACCCACTGCAGTTTGCATACCGCAATAACCGCTCCACTGATGATGCTATTGCATCTACAATACACACTGCTCTCTCCCACTTGGAAAAGAGGAACACATATGTGAGAATGCTGTTTGTAGACTACAGCTCAGCATTTAACACCATAGTGCCCTCCTTGCTTGATGTGAAACTCCGGGCTCTGGGCTTAAACAGCTCGCTGTGCAGCTGGATCCTGGACTTCCTGTCAAACAGACGCCAGGTGGTCAGAATGGGCAGTAACATCTCTTCATCACTGACTCTCAACACTGGAGCCCCTCAGGGCTGTGTTCTCAGCCCACTCTTGTACTCCTTGTACACAAGCGACTGCGTGGCAACTCACAGCTCCAACAAAATCATCAAGTTTGCTGATGACACGACGGTGGTAGGTCTGATCACCGACAACGATGAAAAGGCCTACAGAGAGGAGGTGCTCACTCTGACACACTGGTGTCAGGAAAACAACCTCTCCCTCCACAATCCGCAAAACCAAGGAGCTAGTGGTCGACTTCAGGAAGAACGACAGAGAACACAGCCCCATCACCATCAATGGAGCTCCGGTGGAGAGAGTCAACAGCTTCAAGTTCCTCGGTGTCCACATCACAGAGGAACTCACATGGTCCGTCCACACTGAGGCCGTCGTGAAGAAGGCTCATCAGCGCCTCTTCTTCCTGAGACGGCTGAGGAAGTTTGGAATGAACCGCCGCATCCTCACACAGTTCTACACCGGCACCGTCGAGAGCATCCTGACTGGCTGCATCACTGCCTGGTACGGCAACACTACCGCTCGCAACCGCAAAGACCTGCGAAGGGTGGTGCGCACTGCCAGCCGCATCATCGGAGGTGAGCTTCCCTCCCTCCAGGATATATCTTCCAGGCGGTGTGTGAAGAAAGCTCGGAGGATCATCAGAGACTCTAGCCACCCGAGCCATGGGCTGCTCTCACTGCTACCATCAGGCCGGCGGTACCGCAGCATCAGCACACACACCAGCCGACTCCGGAACAGCTTCTTCCCCCATGCAATTAGACTTCTAAACTCTTGATCCCTCATGATCAACAACCATAACAGTCTAACTGCCAACACAGCACAACATAACCTACTGTAAACTACATACATATTTCACCAATATGTGTATCTATTGTATGTATAAATACCTTTTTGTATTTTGTATTCTGTATATTGTGTATATTGTATATTGTATATTATTTATTGTTTTTATAATGTATATGGTACTTTGAGTAATTTGTCACGACTGCTATGTTGCTCGGAATTGCACCCAAGAATTTCACCCACTGTTGCACTTGTGTATATGGTTGTGTGACAATAAAAGGATTTGATTTGATTTGATTTGAAGCATTTCTGCTTAAGAACCTTTTGTTGTTCTTTGTCTTAACACATTCATTACTATGAAGATGTAAGAAAGGGTCCAACCATTTTTAATGTGCAAGGGTGTCAGTTGCTTTCAGTTATTTTAGCTGTCAAAAAACATTTCATATCTATCTATCTATTCAGTTTGTTATTGTTAGGTATCATGAAGTAACTTTTTTACCAGTCACCTTTATATACAAATTGAATATATAGATAAATATTAAAATATACATTATATATATATATATATATATATATATATATATATATATATATATTAGAGGTTTACCAAATGTTATAATGATATACTGTTAAAGAATGAGAGTTATAAGTGCTAATCTTCTGAATTGTCAGCTATTTTCTTGATGAGAATGTTTCCTTTGATGAGAAATGAAATGTCATATTGTTAGCAAAAGTTGATTTTGTATTACAGTTATGTAAGAAGTTTTTCTACACAATAATTTTTCTTTGTTCTTTGTCTTAACACATTCATTATTATGTTAATTTTATTGTACAAGCATCCACAGTCATGAAATATGTTTTCAACAGATGTGTCTTGAGGTAAGATGAGGACTGGTGTACCACAAGGCTCAAGTGAATGTAAGACAGTGAAGAAAAATGTGGCAGTGGGTTTAAAAATTTAAAATGAGAGATGGAGAGAGAAACAGAGGAGAAAGGATGCGAGGGTAGAGGGCAGTGAGCTGGATTCAATGCCATCTGACAGGTCCAGCTGGGTGACTGGCTGCCCCAGAGCCCTGCAAACCAGGCAATATGGCGCCCAATTACCGATGCCCATGTGACCATAGCATGGTATCATCAGAAGCTTATACCCCCCTCCCCCAAACACATGCCATCTGTGCAGATAAGGAACAACCCCAACACACTCATATGTACTCAAGACATAAACACACACTAATAAACACTGTGCTGTAAACCCCAAATTATGCAAGGAAAAAAATACTATGGCACTATAAAAAGGAAATAATTGTACTTCTCTATAGCCTATATTTGTATGCCAACACTGATCACACACATTCTAATAGAAAGTATAAGATGAAAAAAAAATCACCTCTCCATCTTCTGAAATGAACAAATGCATTTAAGCGTTAGCGTTATGGAAATTTGTTGTCATAAAAGTAAATTCATAGTATGCTGAAAATTCTGAAGTTCTTGCATTTGTTTATATGATCTTCTTGTACTCGTTTTCTCTGCAGTGCCACCCTGCCACAGTGAACAGATGCTGTGGAATTTTGATAAGCTATGCCAATCTGTGCCAGCCTCCATGACAGGCACTGCTGGGGTGTGGCTGGCATGCAGAAATTGGTACAGTGAACACAGTCACTGCATGACGCATATAATAGGGTAAAAAAATAAATAAATAAAAAACTCAGCATGTGTGTATGGCTGCATGTAAAAAAGAGACCACCCACATTTGGTTTAAAAGTGGAGCATGAATGTTGGTCTTTAAAGATTTTGTTTAAGGTTTATGTGTGTAAATGCATTGTTTACCAAATCTGTTTTAGAAGTAGGCTTCAAATCATCGAGTATCATAAAGGTAAATTGAGGTTCCTGAAATCTGAATCATTCCTAGATTAAAACGTAAGGGGAAAAATCTAGGGGATAATGTCTTGGCAGAAAATCACTTCAACGTTTTACATGTATACGGCATTTCCTTCAACCCTAAAACAAAATGCAATACGTAATTTAAAACGTGTAAACCCCTTTGAAAAAATAATCAATACAGAAAATTCATATTCCTTTAAATTAGCAGGGTACATTGGGTCATATAACTATTTTACGGACTATTCTTGGAGTGGAATCTTAATATATATATTTGCCATTTTAAAATTAATCTGACGCAATCAATGTTAAAAGTAAATTAACTTCCAGTAAAGGAATGTTATCTCACTGTCATCTCATTACATTAACTACATTTCGTATACGTTAATTTGCTTAATGATAATTGCTTTATTAATATGTTTCCGTTTTCGCCGTAAAGCTGTATTTAAATATTATATATATATATATATATATATATATATATATATATATATATATATATATATATATATATATATATATATATATATATATATATATATGTTACAGTTGCCCTTGTCTGGTGTTTCTTTTCGTTTTCCATTTTAATACTTTTGCCCCTTATAATATATGTGTATACACACACGCACACATATATATATATATATGTATTATTATTATTATTGTTATTATTTATTTTTTCTTTTCTTTTTTTTGCCAAATCCTGTTTACCTGCGTTACGTTATTACTGGTCTAAAAAAAGTTCAAATGAGTTAATGTACAGTCCTGCATGTCTGTTCCAACTGTTACGCTATGCAGTCCCGGTGGTTATAGGCCGTGCTGTTTCCAGTTGCTAGCATATAGTTGAACCCTTCTTCCCTATAAAATATGAAATAATGAACAGATGCTGCTGAATTAGGAAAGAAACACCGCCTCCACCCAGCAGCGCAGCTTTGGCCAGGCTTGGCACACGGCGCAGCTGGCATCGCTGTGGTGGGCTGCCCCGCTGGCCGTGCGCACTGACGCTAAGACATTTAGCGAATTGGCAAGCGCGTGTCTCCTGAGTCTCTGGGTTCCGTGCCAGCCCGTGGCCTCTGGACGCCGCTTAAGATCACCTCGGCTGTAGTCGAGTTTAAGGAGGGAGCGCCTTTTGTCCTTGTTGGTTTTTACCCTCTGGGCTCGAAACATCAATGCCAGAATCATAAGAAAAATAATCATTTTGAACTCACAGGTTTCTTGAATGAACATTACCTGACTTCGGCCTAAAATAAAAAATAGAAACATAGAAAATAAAAATGTAAAACGTGTTTTGTAATCTGACTGAATATGCTATACAGTATGTGAACCTTTTCGTTCATACAGTTGTTTAGAAACGTTGCTCTGGGTTTTTAAGGAACCTATAAGAGCTTCATTTTCCCTCTGCTAATGGATGACACTTGGAACTAATACACTGTTATTTTTTTTATTTTTTTTACAATTTACATGAAGCCAACTGGAGCACATAAGACTATGCAGCGAATGGGTCTAAATAAAACAATAGTTAACTGTTTTAAGCTAAAGTGCGGCAAAAGCCACTCAACTGTCATTTTAAGAGTGTAGGCATATAAAAGACTGCCTTGTAAATGAAAGTAGTTACCAGGCATTCCATAGCAAATAATAACTGTCCGTCTAAATTTGTTAATTGATAGCAACAACCTACAAACCAAAATAAAAAGGCCAACGTTTAAAAGCAATTTATTTTAGTGTACATACCTGTAATTATACATACCTATTCCGATATATTTTTAATTAATGAATAATATTTTTAGAAGTTATCTACAATGCAATAATCATGCTACAATATGCTATATGAAAGTAGTCATAAGGTAACAATAACAACGACACGGAGCTTTAATGAATAAAACATTTGCTGCATGCGCCACTTAAACTATTTATTTGTGCACATAAGTCGCTTTAATTGTATATTTGTGATTGCTAAAAATGTCTACCGAATACGAATAGTATGGCTAGCCTAATAATAATAATAATAATAACAACAATTATAATAATAACAATTATCGTGTTTTAAATCAAAATGATAATGCAATAGATATGTTCATGCTATCTAAATTCTAAACATGGGAGAAGTAGGCTAATGTAACAATTATCACAAAGTGAAATGCAGTTGCGTATTAGTTAATTTATTTATAAACTGAACAGATCATATTGTACTACTCCATCTTGCTTAAAAAACGAATTAATATTTGTTTGTCGGACTAGGCAAATAATACTGCGTAGGTTAATAATAATAAAATGCTTCACAGACTGAAATTTAATGGAAATAGGACATATAACAAATGGACATAAATATGTCGATATAGGCTATTTAAGCCATTGAGGAATTTTAACGCTTTTGAATAAGCAAATCTTTATAGGTATTTCAGTTTATGTGAAATGTTTCCAATGCTCACACTGAGATTGAAAATGCAAAACACATTCCAATAATTATTATTTTTATGCAAATAAATATATGATTATTTAAACCAATAACCTCATGAGTTGTTTCAGTAGTAGTGTTGATAGCAATTGTTTTGCTCTTCCATGTCATCAATTTTTGAAATGTATACTAGGAAAGTTGCCTCACACACACACACACACACACACACACACACACACACACACACACACACACACACACACACACACACACACACACACACATTAACTTTAAAGATAATCAAAATGGTTTCTTTGTTGAACAAAAAAAGAAAAATGATGAACATGTTTATAAGGATGCTAACTATAACAAGATAGGACAAATCAAGTTTAATTTAGTTACCCAAATGTTCACAATCTGATTTTTATTTAATATCCACAAATAATGGTATTTTCTAATCTAATTAGTCTTCCAACAGCTTGCATTTTATATTTCCCTAGCACTATTGTAAAATCAGACAGATTGGACTACCATCAGAATTTTAATTTGGATGTGATATCGTGAAATTCTCTTTTTTTTATCACTGAAATTGTACTCTTCTATATAGTAACTGGTGTACTCATATGTTTGTTTATTCTTAGTATATTCTTACCATTTCTGTCTGACCAATTCCCAATGGGAAATGACAGCCCCAGATAATTCTGGAACAATATGCTTTATTTGTTTGATCAAGAAACAGACTTCATTTAACAATTTAGTTAATGTAACATTTTCTTCTTCTTCTCCTTTTTCTTGTCATTACATTAGAGACTCGTTACGGTTCAAACATTTGAATCAATCATAAATAGCACTACCACTTGGTAAAATGTTTTTTAGCAGTTGGATTCATGTCCTGACTTATTTTATATACATGTTGTCATTATGGAATTACTGTTAAAACAAAATTACTTTCCAGCAATGTAAAAAATAAAACTGGCTTAAGAGTACAGTAGCGTTAAGTACATTAATTCATGTTTTGAATGTGGAATTGTCTTTCTCTTATCATCTGTCCCCACCCTCTCCTCCCAAACGGGCAGTAGCAGGGAAAAATCACCTAATTGTGAAAAAAGGCGTTAAGTTCTTCATATGCAGGCGCCCGATCGTGGTGCACGTGTACATCATGAAACGGTGTAAGGTTCTCCGAGTGCGCGCTGCCACTGCGAGCACCTGATGGGGCGTAAGCAAGACCATGAGCAGTGGAGGAACGTGAGCCATGCAGACTGGTGTAATGCATAGAATATTGATAACCTCTTTCCGCCTCTGGTGAGAGTGGCTCCTGTTGTCTCAGTGCAAAGTTACCATTTACACACACCGGAGGGCTGTGGTGGCCCTCGTAATCTGGACTGTTATATTCTGGGGACGTACCTTCGGTGTACAGTGCCTCATAGGCCGAACAGAAAGAGTGATTTCGGAGGCTATGTGCATTGGACCCGGACTGACAATGTGTACTTGATAGACGGGAGCATTGATATGGATATGCGTGCATGGAGAATGAGGGGGTGGGCAAGTGAAAGCGCGCTCCCTCTTGACATTGTTCTGTTAGAAAATTCCTTGAGTTAAGTTGGAGGCACCCAGCCACCAGATTGGTCGTGGGTTGGGAGAGGCCTTTGCACAGTGTCTGTACATACGAAACCACGTCCGGTCTCTTCCCATTCCGCAGGATTTCTGACAGCGCCCAAATGTAGTTTTTCGCCAACCGTAATGTTTCAATTTTAGAGAGTTTTTGAGTTTTTGAATAGCATGGTACTACCTTTCGTAGATTGTCAAGTGCTGAATTTAGATCGTGCATGCGCGTGCGTTCTCTTGCGTTCGCTTTTTGGCGCCTTACTTTCGAGCGCTCTAACCTAGCCGGCGTCATTTTGCGTTTTTTTGGCCCACGTTTTTTAGGTCTGTCTCCGTCCCCCTCATCGCCACAATCATCTTCATCTACATCCTCATCATCGTCTTCCTCCCCTGCAATTTCCGACTGAGCCCGGCTGCTCCCGCCTTTCACATAGTCCAAGTCCTCGTCGCCTAGGCGACAGCGCTCCTGCTCTTCGTCCTTGGTTTTGGAGCACTCGCTCCCGCTGTCATCCACCCAGCCCCCGAACTTCTCCATGTCCGGAAGCAGGGAAGGTTCGTTGAATAATCTTGTCAACATGGCGGAGCCACTGGAACATAGACAACGAGTAAACAAATGTTTTAATAATTAAACCGTGACGTTGAAATTGTGTACAACACAAATGTTGTTTGAAATATTAATAACAACCTTAGCACCCCATACAGTGAATATGTTTATACGCTTTGCTATCACTGAAGTAAATAAGGGTTGTTTTCGAATATAGTTTCTGTTAGCTATACCATTTTGATGAAACGAACGATTTTAAAAATGAAGAGCAAAAATGTACTTGAAATGGGTAAAAGGCCTACAGTAGGCTATGTGTAGGCTGAATAAAAATCAAGCTTCATATATCTGTGGGAGACGACTTCTAAAGAGGTATTTTAATTCAGCGAGAGCGACATCCGTCGCCAGACGGTCTCACTCCCCAGTTTATGTAGTCTTGTTTGGCCCCTCGCAGCAGGTCCTCACACGAGGTGGGGGGGTGGGGGGGGCACGGGGTACTCGTTCTGAGCAGCGAGCAACCCCTTCGCCCTTTCCTTTCCATCTTCATTCTGGCGGCATTCCAGGACATCAAAAAACATGAAATGAACCAAAAACTCATCGAAAACCATTTAAAACGGCGAATAATAAAAAGGAAAATTAACGAAAGAAAAGCTGTAACTGTAGAGTCAATTTAATATTCAATTGTAATACGATCTTATTTATGACCACAATAGCCAATTCCTGACTTCTTTTGATGAAGGCGGGGTCCCAAAAACACAACCCATGTCCAGGTTCTAACATTGCCGTCGGTCTCCCTCTTGTCCCCTCTTTTCCATTCCCATCGGTTATAAAACCATAGTTGATAAAAAAAAGAAAAACTTCCCAAGATAGTTAGCTAATTTAATTTAACTTACGAACATATAATAGTATTTTTTTTTATTGCAATGAAAAAATGTCACACAATTTATTTGTCAAAAAGAAAAAGTTGACAGGTAGAGTAGAGTGTCATTGTTGTGAAAACGCTTTCTGATTAACAAGATTTTGTTTTTAAATAATTGGTATAGGCCTATACTACTATGCAAATTAATATGTCATATTATTCGTATTAACTGCTGATTGTTATAATAAAGCCTGAATTATTAGTAATATCTCAGCAAAAGTCACTGAAAATGTAACAAACAATTTGCACAGCATACTAGGCCTACGAGAAACAACACTATCTACTTAGCATTGTCGTAATGCCTCGTCAAATATATCTAAATAACCTGGATTAGTGTAAACTGTCTAGCCGTTATCGATAACACCTGCTTCTGAAGTCAAATCAAATGTATGGCTCACATATATAATATTCCACGGCTGCTTTAAATAAAACGTACCATTCTCTGAGAAAAGGTATCACAGATGATAAAAAAAACCTCTAAATTAGACGAATGCATAAAAATAATTCCACCAGCATCAGTAGTTGGCATATTTTCTTTTAAATATTTATTAAAAATGCATATATAAATAATTATTTGTTATGATTATATATTCTATCACGTCTGAAAAACTCACCTAGTTTATGGTGCTCTACGGGTGAAGGCGCGTACGTCTACATCATCTTCATGCTTCCCTATATGCTAAGAAGACTAAGAAAAAGAGAGGCGCGATTGTCTGTGATCCGGTATGTGTTATCCCTTTCCGGACTGCAGCGAGGGGGTGTGGCATCCCTAGCAGGAAGGGTTACATACCTGCTCTGATGCCAGGCCATATGGTGGGCACGTCACTGGCAGGAGCCATCACATGAGAGCGGGTGATTGACACGCGCTCGCATTCGTAGAGATTGCCTTCCCGAGGGATGAGGAGCCCACCATCTGTCGCTGCCGCTGCACACGCACCTCACTAAAGTGTAACAAGCTTTCATAGAAACTACACCCAAGTGCACACAGATATTCAGATACACATGGGGTTAGGGAATGCAGTGGAAATAAACAGTAGGTTTTATTTTTATAAATTCAATTTAATTATGTATTAATGAGATTTCTAATCTCTCTCTCTCTCTCTCTTTCTCTGTGTGTGTGTGTGTGTGTGTGTGTGTGTGTGCGCGCGCGCGCCCGCGCTTGTAAAACGCGCACTCGTTGCTGTTGCGCAGAAAGGTTTTCGCGGTACACAATCTTTTATAAACCATAAATGATATGTGGTTCTGAAAATATGGTTATAGTGCCACCTGGTGGCAATTATTTTGAACTGCATGAAGGCTGGGTGTTCGAAACAATACAGAATCTGTAACTAACGTCAACCAATGCTTGATGGTAAAGGTGATAAATCCACATTATTTAGGGGTCCAGGAACCATGTTGTAGCTAATTGTTCTTTGTGTATTTATTATTATTATTATTATTATTATTATTATATGGGTTCATGTTTTTTTTTTTTTTTAAATACGTTTTTGTTAAGATTTTTATTAGGGGTTCATGCGCAAAGCTTTAAATAAATTCCAAGTCTAATCTTTTATCTAACTATTTCTATAAGTTTGAATGACTGAATAACTTGCTGAATAAATGCATAGAAAAATTGCCAAACATGGTTAAATATACTGCTGTCAATTCAGATAATAAGATATAGAATAAAATATGCTTATTTGGCATGCTTATTTTGAGGAGAGGGCTCCGAGCTCGAAATTTCACCCAAACCCAGAACACTTTTAAGATAATATGTAGTATAATATTTCTATGAAGACACACTTATTTAGTGTTGTGGTATTAATAATAAAAACAACACTTATCAGTCACGCCTCTACCAAGCTCTCCCTCACCATTCACGCTATTCTCCCTTGACTATAATCACAGACACACCTTTTCCTCATATACCACAATCAAGGACTGCATAAAGGCCACATGCACACTCTAAAGTTTCAGGAGTGACAACCACATTTTAATATGGGAATGAATTCCCTACATTATCATTCCGTGTGTATGAAACATGTCTCGTACCCGAAACTATGATAATTGACACTGTGGTAACCATAGCAACGTTCTGGCATCTCTTGTGTTTGGTATCTGTATTTTTGACCAAAGCAATATTACAGTGACCAAAGACATGTTTTGTTTATGTTTGGAAGCCTGCTTCACAGATTTTGTGTTGCCATGTTCACTTATTATAAGTGTCTTTGGGCTTCACAGCTTACCATAAAGGTTATTTTGATAAACATGACACAACATAACATTACGATTCCATGAAAAAACAGTTTTTACTGTTATAAAACAAGTATTTGTGAGCATTAGGAACTGAAGGTGTCAGAGTAAATAGGAAACACACACGATTGTCATCGGTGAACACAGCCAATTATGAAACAGCTGTGTTGTTATCAAGGCTTGTGCAGCTGCTCTGGAGAAACTGCACTGACGGAGCCAGCTGACTGCTTTCGAACTGCTCTTGCAGCACTCTAATGGCATACATTGTTTCACCTATCCATTGGCCTGTTTACACCTGGTCACCCCGTGCATTTTTACTGATTGGATAGCTATCCGATTTATTAAAACTGTTCTATTTACACAAACAAATCTTCGCAAATTATGTTTTATTAACAAAGTTCAGGAAGAGTACATTCGATAATCAACTCAATTTGCTCAGGGGGTATATATATACAGCCAACTTACCTCTGTCCCATGACAGTTTTCCAGCAATTGGTCCCGCCTGATTGCTATCATGTCTGAGAACAAGCTCTTCCTGTCTGATGACGAGAGTCCTGCTTCTCCCCGGATCCTCCGCAGTAATCTGCCGGCCCCAGGACCACTTTTTCACCTGACAACCGCCGCCAAGCCCCAAGCCACTGAGGACTACCCTCACCCCCTCCGTTGAGACATCCACCTTCCTCCCTGTCGTCCTCCTATCTTTCGGCCTTCCCAATGATACCCCAATGATACCCAATGATACCTGAAAAGTTGACAGTTCTAGGATTGAAACAAGTGCTGATTAACACATGCAGTTCTCTCTGAGATTGAACAAAGCACAGCATTACGGCCTATACCTCTCTTTGCAGTCAGCTATCATCTCTCCCAAATCCACTTTAGCCTCCAAAGCAGCTAAGAGATCAAGCAAAGAATCCAAACTCGCGTCTCACAACATCACTGTCCTCCTCCTGCGCAAGGCCAGGCCCTTTTCGAGCACCGGACAACAGCAGCAGGCCTTCTGCAAGCCTTGGCCGTGCCCCTTATTCCGCCATTGCAAAACCTTACTTGCATTTTCTTTCTACTCAGCCCATTTCTGTGGCTCCCCCCGTCGTCACGCCTCACATCACAATGCCCGCTGGCTTCCGTTTAGCCACCCTATCTTTACCTTTCCCTCCTTGCAATCTCCAACCCTTGCAATCTTGCAGCAGATGTTACCTCAGAGCCACCCCAGTGTAATACAACATCCAAGCTCAGATTCTCGCATGTGCAGACATCGATCTATCCTCCCTACTTTCTCTGCTTCCACTTACTGTATCCAGCTGTCAAACAGACTGCAGGGATTTTTTTGTCATGCTAAAAAATCCAACTCCCTATTTATCCCGCATCCATTCAATTCCAGAATTGTTCATTGCTTTCAGCCATTACACAGAGATAATCTGTTCAGCCTTCCCCCATAGGTGGCATAAACTGATCGATTATTTGGCCATAATACCAGAGCTCATGCTATCATATGGAGGAAGCCAGTTTTATACCTATCACAAACGGAAGAACCCGATATCGCCTTCTGGCCTGTTTGGTGACAATGTCAGTACGGTCGTCAACAGGTTTCAGGAGGCGACATCACTTTACGAGAGGTCTGTGGCAGGACCATCATTACTATTGGCATATAAATTGCCTAGAAATATTGGCGGTCTTCCGGGCTCTGAGGAGCTTCCTCCCAGACCTCAAGGGTCACTACGTTCTTGTGAGAACAGACAACATGTAGGTGGTGTCCTATTTGTATCATCAGGGGGGCCTGACATCGCGCCCTCTATGCAGACTGGTGCATCAGAACCTCCTGTGGTCCCAGGGGAGACTGTTGTCTCTCAGAGCAATATACATCCCAGGGGACCAGAATTGGGGGGCAGACATCCTGTCGAGGCAGGGGCTGAGGCCCGGGGAATGGAGACTCCACCCCAAGGTGGTGGAGTCCATATGCGAGAGGTTCGGCCCAGTGGAAGTGGATCTGTTTGCGTCTCAAGTGATGACACACTGTCCACTGTGGTTTTCTCTCACGCATCAGGGCCCCTGCATTTCCCCCGATTGCTGTGCTCCTGGGAGTTCTGGAGAGGGTCAGTCGACTCCAGTCCCATTGTGGCCGGCCCGAGTATGGTTCTCAGACAAAGTATCGCTCCTGGAGGGCCCTCCATGGGAGATTCCAATCAGGAGGGACCTGCTTTCTCAGGCAGAGGGCTCAATATTCCACCCTCGTCCAGAGCTGTGTAAACTGTGAAAACAAGCTGTTCTCTTCACTTCTCTTAAAAGACTAGGAGATCTTCAGGGCCTCTCTGAGTGCCTGGAGTTTGCGCCCAGCAGGGTTAAGGCTATCTTTCATCCCAGGCCTGGCTATGTGCCTAAGGTGCCTTTTAACACTTACACTGCCTACGGTTCTGCAGGCCTTTCATCCTCCACCTCATGATGGCGGAAGACGAGTGACTTCATCTGCCCTGTCAGAGCTCTCAATATTTATGGTCAGAGGTCTTCTCAATGGAGGAACTCAAGCCAGTTGCTGGTGTGTTTCGGGTCACCCAAGATGGGGCTCCCTCTGCTTCCAAACAGACCATCAGCAACTGGATTGTTCAGGCTATTTCCCTGGCCTATCAGGTGCACAGTTTGCCTTCACCTTTGGCGTGAGGGCTCACTCAACTAGAGGCATGGCGTCCTCTAGAGCCCTCCTTTCAGGGGCTCCTATCCAGGAGGTATGTGATACGGCTGGCTGGGCCACTCCGCACGCATTCACAAGGTTTTATAGTCTGGACCTCCCTTCTACGCCGGGTGCACCAGTGCTCTCGTCCTAAGTTGTGCATGTGACAGCTTCACACTAGGAGAGACGGGGTTCATTGTGGCATAGTGAGTATTCGTTCCCCAAAGTGTCATTACTGACACAGTGCGAGTTTCCTTGAAAGGGAACGTCTCGGGTTACGACTGTAACCCTTGTTCCCTGAGAAGGGAACGTGACACTGCATCCCTTTGCCACACCTCTCTCTGCCTAGGAGCGACTTGCTTCATCGCAGAAGGTAACTCTGTTGTGTGCCGGCGTCCTTTTGTAGTTTCCAAGTATGCCGTCACGTGTTACGTCATGACGGGGCACCAATCACGCTTAGTTTCATTCATGCTTCAGAGGCGCTACGCTACATATCGTACATATTTTGTGATTGTTTTCGAAACAGCCCAAGCCGTTTCTCATCGCGCTTTGTTAAATACAGACTGAACAGCTGCTCAAAACATCTCTCATTTGGATAAAGAAAACGTCTCAGGTTACGACTGTAACCTATGTTCCCTGAGAACAGGGAACGAGACAATACGTCAACGACGTTATGGGGAACGCCTCAGGCGTGACAGGTGTCTGAAATCACTATCAAATCACGTCAATCATATTGACCGGCGACAGCCCGTGAATCATTAGCGTGAATGATTAACGTGCGACCTGGAAGTATAAAGGGGCGCCTTGCACACATGACAAATCACCTTATCGTCTGAAGGGACTGTACGGTAGGCAAGCCCCGAGGCATGGCAGGGAGACGTATTGTCTCGTTCCCTGTTCTCAGGGAACATAGGTTACAGTCGTAACCTGAGACGTTCCCTTTCGAAGGGAACTCAACAATACGTCAACGACGTTATGGGGAACGATATACCAACTCCGCCATGCTAAGGGGAGTGCATGCCAAGTGGCAGTGACAACTGTCAGAACCAGCAACTTCAAATGAAACGCTAGAACCACTCACCCTCAGGTCACACTGGGCTGTCAGTGACAGCATTCCCTACGGTCATAGCCCAAGCTACAGCCTCACAGAAAAACCTTCATAAACATGGTTAAATAAAAAGGTCTACCTGTGCCGGCTCCGGGCCTGGAACCACAGCTTCCGATTAGAAGGGGTCCCTTCTAGGGAATGTGGCTAGGGAACCCGAAGGAACCCCAGCCAGTCACTATTCAGGGGAACGTACTCCCGAAATGCCACCAGGACGGCCTGACCTGGCGTCAGTACATAGACACTAGTCTGGCCAAATCCTGTCTGTCTGAAGACAGAGCCTCTGGACAACAAAGCCTTAAGAAAGGCATCCAACCCGAGGGACTGCGAAGCTGGCAGTGAACCACTCGGCCCGGATCTCAGAGACGGGATATCCCGGAGAGTATGACTCAGCATAGTGCTTTCCAACCCTTGCTAGCGAGGGGAGTTTCTCTACTCGATCCACGGATCAACCCAGTGTCTGTGTTTCAAAACACTGAGGAGGCCTGTGAAGGCCTAAGGGCTGATCTAACTGGGAGGCCTCACGAGAGGCCTACGACCGTCTGACCAGACTCAGGAAGCCGCATGCTCATAGAGACCCTCGGTGAGGGGAGCACAGGTCTGCCTGGTAGGCAAACCAGGCTGTAGGCAGAAAAAGTTCCGGGAGGGAACCAATAGCAGAGAATGAACACTTTAGCGAGCCAGGGCGCAAGCTCGCCTTCAGCAGCTGCCTATTAAGGCTAGCTGAAACTGATAGCAAGAGACCACTAGCTTCATAAACCCAGCACCACTAGGGAACGTTACAGGGAGGCCCGGAGAGGCCTACTACCTGATAGCCAACGTAAGTGGGAATTCACCTTCAGAGAGGCCCGTGAGGCCTACTACCTGATAACCACAGTAAGTGGGGTGCTCACCTTCAGGGAGGCCCAGAGAGGCCTACTACCTGATAACCACAGTATGTGGGGTGCTCACCTTCAGAGAGGCCAAGAGAGGCCTACTACCTGATAACCACAGTACGTGGGAACTCACCTTCAGGGAGGCCCGGTGAGGCCTGCTACCTTACAACCACAGTATGTGGGGAGCTCACCTTCAGGGAGGCCTGGTGAGGCCTACTACCTGACCGTACTCATTCAAGGAGGCCTGGAGGAGCCTACTACCTGATAATCACAGCATGTGGGAACTCACCTTCAGGGAGGCCTGGTGAGGCCTACTACCTGACACCCAAAATATTTGGGCGCTCACATTCAGGGAGGCCCAGAGCGGCCTACTACCTGACAGCCACAATATTTGGGAGCTCACCTTCAGGGAGGCCCAGAGAGGCCTACTACCTGATAGCCAACTTAAGTGGGAATTCGCCTTCAGGGCGGCCGGCTGAGGCCTACTACCTGA
The DNA here is from genome assembly GCA_026230005.1 of Gila orcuttii. Taxonomy (NCBI): domain Eukaryota; kingdom Metazoa; phylum Chordata; class Actinopteri; order Cypriniformes; family Leuciscidae; genus Gila; species Gila orcuttii. The sequence continues at coordinate 17,033,637 of JAPDVR010000017.1, forward strand.
TAACCATCTTAAGTGGGAATTCACCTTCAGGGAGGCCTGAGTGGCCTACTACCTGATAACCACTGTTAGCTTTGAGCCCTGAGTCCGGGTGATAGTATAAGGTGGCCTGCTAAGGCCAGCCAGCTGGGGACTCGCCTATCAGGGAGGCCTGGTCGGGCCTACTAGCTAATAGCAAGTCATATTCTGCTATAAAGTACACTGTTGGGAACCATACTACACAAGCATAATTTACTAATGGGCTTCCAGTAGCGCTATAAGGTATGTCCCACAATGTTGGGACTCACCTCCGAGGAGGCCTGTTTAAGGCCTACTACCCATCAGTGAGTCAACTGCCCGAACCACCAAGGCCAACCACGTAAAGTGAGCTGGCCTACAGTGCCCTCTAGGGGGCTGTCCAATCAAGGAGGCCTGCTGAGGCCTACTACCTAATGGCGCAGCCTTCGTTGGCAGCAAAGCTGTTTACGCAGCGCCTACAGCATCCTGGTGCCTAATCACATTGCCCATGGCAGTGTACTCCGCAAAAAAGCTAGCACCCTTAAAACAAGGGGAGTACAACATACGCCACTCTGCCTCAACGGAGGCCCCATTAGTCAGGGGCCTACCATCTATGCATGGGCGTCAGCTCAGGGCAATGCTCTGGCTTCAGGGGAGTGTACTTCGACCAAAGAAGAAGTGAAGCTTACTTCATACTCGACCCGAGCCATAGTGGTGCGAGGTAGGATAAACAGAACTGGGAGTGAAGTGCTCAGACCTACCCTGTATCACAGGGGGATACTCACACCTCACCCTGAGGTTACCAGGGTCCGGGCCTGCCAGCGGCTCTAGGGGTGACAGAAATTTATCTGTGCCCAACCTAGGGGAGTGGGGCTTGAATGAAAGCCATCCACCTACAACCTAGCGCTCGAGCAGTAGCTCAGCGAGGTGAGTGAAGCCTAAACTGGCGGCCTAAATCCGTAGGCCAGTTCTGCATGGCAGGGTCGGGCAGGAAACCCAGTCTTCTTCGTGAAGCGAAAGACGGCCTAACCCTGCTCAATAAAGACATATATACCACGGAGGCCTGTTTGAGGCCTACCATGTCCTTACAAACCATCCTCTGCACCATGCTGCATTACTCTAGTCACCCCAGAATGCAGAGAAGGGGGCGGGCCTTGGCCTAACGACTCCCATGGGAGGAGGCTGTTTATACAGGGATGCTAGAAACCTACATTCACAAAGTGAAGGTTCAGAGGAAGCAATGCTAAATTTTAGCAGAGCACTTCTATTATCCCTGGCACAGCCTAGGCCAGCTACAGAGGCGGCCCTGGTGAGGGCCAGCCTGCAGGCATAGATCTATCTGAGGGCTCGGAGGAGCCACAGCCTTACTAAAGAATATAGTCTGTATTATTCCATACAAAGGGCTGCATGATCGCTCAGCCTAATGAAAACCCAAACAGAGCTCAAGGGGCGAAATACTCAGGAAGAAGTCAAACGGACCCGTGGGCCGGACATAAGATCTATCTGAAGCTCTAGCGTCAGTCAACACTCTAAGTAAAAAATTCTAAGAGAGAGACCAACTACTCTACCCTGAGGTGGCTAACAGCCCTAAGGCTAACATAGTTATCGTTCTGGCCACCTAATGGGGAACTTCAGGGCCCTAATAATCCAGGAAACTTCTCTTACCTTATTACCTGATGACATAGCAAATGACATGACCCCATAGCTCTATACAGGGAACGAGGTCTGTAGAGAGATACATTTCGGAATTTTAATTCACAAAATTGACTCTTGAAAAGACCAGACAGCTCACCTGCGGCGTGCGGAGAGAAGACTCGCCAGATAGTTCTTTATGAACCTGGTGTCCACCACTTTACATGCCTGAAAGAGGCGTTTCTACTAACCAAGCCTAGGCGGGCCATCGGAACATCGTTCTTATCATAGGCCCAGCGCCAGGCCTGATGTAATGCACGTCTGGGGAGTCAGAAGAGAGGAGAGGGCTGGATTTCTCTTTTTAATGAAGCCCTCCGGGGAGATTATCCATCAGCGACGCTGTATGCGCTTGTGCTGGATAACCTCCCTCAGATCCCTCTTCTAGCGGGAGTCACGCCTTTCCTGCGCCCTGTTCCTCCACAGAGGGGGCGCACGAGAGGCGACACTGGCTCTCTGGCCCTGTCTATGGTCCTCAGACCGTGAAGGGCCAGGCCCTCCCGCCTGCCTGGGCGTGGAATCGGATCTCAGCGGTATGCAGGTTTTTTCCTAAAAGCAGCTGAGCGCGCCTTCGCCTCCCTGAACTTCCCAAGCCCCGCCTCCACGGAGGGGCCAAAGAGTTCAGAGGGCGAAACCGACGAATCGAGGAGAAAGGCCTTCTCTTTCTCCTCAACGTCGGCCAGGTTTAACCAAAGCTGTCTCTCCGTGGCCACCATCGCCGCCATCGACCGACTGATCGTGGCAGCAGTCTGTTTGGTGGCCCGGAGCGCAAAAACCGTGGTTCGGCGCGGCTCAGTAACCGCCTCAGGGGACATCCCTGCCCCCTGGTCGAGATCCTGCAGCAGGTCGGCCTGGTATGCCTGCAGCACCGCCATGGTGTGCAGGGAAGCACCAGCCTGAACTGCTGCCGTGTATGCTCTGCCATTCAAACGCGCTGTTGTCTCTAGCGGTTTGGATGGCAGAAATGGAGCTCTCAGTGTCGACGCCTGCCCAGACATGAGATAGTTCGCAAACGACTCGTCAAATGGGCGGCATGGATACATACCCATGCTCTGCGATCCCCTCAACATCAGCGAAATTAACCCGCTAATGTCAGTGAATACTGGCAGAGAATGGGCTCTTCCATGCCCTCTAGATCTCTGTGTGAAGATCAGGAAGGAATGGATTAGGCTCACCTGAGCTGGTGGTGTATGGCCGGGGAGAAACCGATCGCCGATTTTTATTTTTTCTTTGCCTACGCGAGCGGTCTCTCCTCTAGTGCGTTGCCATGGCAGCTACAGCCTGTTGGCGGCGCGCTCCACAACATCCACCAGACCTGCATACACGGGGCAGGGTGGCTGAGAGGGTTCAGGATCTACCTGATTATAAACCTCCTCAGCCATCTCCTGCTCGTCCTGAAGAGCAGCAAGAGCACCTGCTTCGCCCTCGTCAGCCGTCGAATCATCTGAGAGGTTTACAGCACTCTCAAGATGATCGACGAGCTCTATCTGGAAGCCCATGATGCAAGTCGCCGCTCTGCCTCGGCACGAGCGGGACCACGAGAACCAGACGTTGAACCCCCTTCACTCGAGAAGAGGGCCAGACGAGAGCGAGCGTTTTAAAAGAAAAACGCTCACAGTTCACACAGAGGATTCCCTCGAGAATCTCCCGTGCGCGCTCTTCTCCCAGGCAGGAAAAGCACACTCGTGTGCTGTACATTTAATTTTCTTACCGTTTCATTGAGTAGCGTTTTCAAACAGACAGTCCCTGAAGACGATGAGCTGATTTGTCATGTGTGCAAGGCGCCCCTTTATACTTCCAGGTCGCACGTTAATCATTCACGCTAATGATTCACGGGCTGTCGCCGGTCAATATGATTGACGTGATTTGATAGTGATTTCAGACACCTGTCACGCCTGAGGCGTTCCCCATAACGTCGTTGACATATTGTTGAGTTCCCTTCGAAAGGGAACCAGTGTTGCTAATAAAGTTTTGATGGATGACGATTGAAATGAAGGTAAAGACGATTACTGTGAGATACAGAAGTCATACATTGGGCATGAGCGAGTCCGTTATTATTGATGCATAAGCAAACCATGTGTGTGCTCTTGGCTCACTGATAGCTATAACATCGTATTTTTGCATGAACACAGTTCAATATATTTGCATATTTGTCAAAATTAATGTACTGTGAGTGTTTTATAACTGATGCTCTTCGAAAAAGTGTGATTTGGAGAAATTTGTGAGGATCAGTGGTGTTTATGTAGGCTACACTTGGGCATCAGATGCTCCAAAACACAGACACAATTGCTTGTTCTGACAGAGGAACTGTTCACTGATGACATCGACCTGTCTTCACCGAGTTTCCACACATTCAGAATGTTTTTATTTTATTTTCATTTTATATTTTGGTGTGTTTAATAATTCTGAATGGATCCGTGAAATAGCTATATGCAGTCCTTTGATATCTCCCTGTGGTCTTGTATGGTATGGCAGGTTGACTTGTGCTTATTTGTTAAAGTTACTGTATAACTGAGCAGAGTAACTACTTTTAAGTTGAAAAGAATGTCTGCAGTGACATTTTGCAAAATATGTATTGATTAGGGGAGGAGGGGGGACTTGGAGTAAAAAAGGTTGAGAAACACTGCTCTAAGCCGTTTCTCCCAGAACCCTCCAATCTTACTTGACTGCATGGAGGTGTTTCAAAGCATTCCATATTTTGTGTGTAGCACCCTCTTCCCTCTCAGAGGTGACATACCTGAGCTCTTAGGGCGGGCACTCAGGTTCGAACTTTACTGAAAAAATGCTTTTGATTGGTAGCACTTCACTATAAAACACAAGTTGCCAGCTCAGGGTGCTGACCCACCAAAGACTGTCCGATTAGAGTAGAAAACGAAGATGCACTTGCTTTCTGGGAATAACCCATTTATTGTCACCACTCAACAGACTGGTTTGTATGGTTGTGGTTGTGGTTTTCTATCAAATAAACAGTAACATAAACATGAATATACATAATAATAATAATAATAATAATAATAAATTAAAAAAATTAAACATATGAGCAGTAATACATCACAGCAAAATAAGATTAATAATTAAACATGGACATTATAAAAAAAACTGAAAGCAAATGTGGTGTGCTGTAACTTCTATATTAGATGCAACGCACCGCTGTAACATGACACCTTGTAAGGCTGCAAAGCTTGTATGGCGCCGCTCTGTCTGGGTTATGAGAGCGAATGAACGTAGCAAATTGTTCCTAGCAAACAATTCTCCCATTAAATATAGAAAAAATACAGCAAACTTCGCTTCAAACCATTACATAACGTAATAATAAAGCAAGTGTAACTCTAGTGCGGACAAAAATAAAGATATGTATACAAACATACGAACGTCCTGGTTGCGTATGCAACCCACCGTTCCCTGAAGGAGGGAACGGAGGACAGAGTCGGCGTCGACTGAATGGGGATCGCGTCAGAGAGCCAATGTTCTTCGAGTACTATTGAACGAGCCAATGGAATTGGCGTGCGTGATTCGCATCACACACTCCGCCCCCGCAGCGCGGGTATAAATACGGAAGTGGATGCACGCACTAGTTGCTTTTTCGCTGAGGAGCCGAGCGTAACCCGGAGTCAGCGGTGGTCCAGCGGTAGTGGCAAGGGGACTACGTATTCCATTCCCTCCTTCAGGGAACGGTGGGTTGCATACGCAACCAGGACGTTCCCTTTCAGTCGATAACGTCGGACGTAGTCACTTCTGCGAGCACCCCCTGAAGGTGGTGTGCTTACGCATTAGAAGTGGAAGCTAGTCGTTGAGTGAGTCTTCTCTCCGTGAGGAGATCCTGAAAGCTTTCGATCATTTCAGTGCTCTCTTTCCTGCAAGATGGGTTGGAGTAGGCTTTTTCCTCCACCCTCAAAATAATGTTGCCTCTGTATTTTTGACGCACATCATGATGCAGAAGCGTGGGAAGCACATCCTGATCGTCAGGTTCCTGAGGGAGCGAGGTAATGTAAATCCTTGCGTCCCTCTTTATCCTCTTGGGCCTTATCTCTGGTGCAACTCCACTGCAGAGACCGCCCCTGAGCCACTGCAGGCAGTGAGTTAAAAATTCTGTTAAATCAGTTCTCCTGCTCGCATGGTCTCTACTAGAGGGTAGGGACTTGCTCGCTTTCGGTCAACGAATTGTGCCTGGAGTTCAGGCCGGCTAACTCTCATGAGCTGAGACCCCGGCCTGGATTGTGCCCAAGCACAATGTGGCAACTAGTGTGTGCATCCACTTCCGTATTTATACCCGTGCCGCGGGGGCGGAGTGTGTGATGTGAATCACGCACGCCAATTACATTGGCTCGTTCAATAGTACTCGAAGAACATTGGCTCTCTGACGCGATCCCCATTCGGTCGACGTCGACTACGTCCGATGTTATCGACTGAAAGGGAACTAGAGAGTTACAGGCATGAATACATGATTTGTATGAATACACGCACACATCTATAGTATATCGTTACATCACAGGCATAATAACTTGTTTACAAAGGCGAATGCAGTCCTCATCGAGTGTATAAGTAAGGATTGCAAACTTACTTTGGCATTCACGCACAACACTTCGTCCAAAATGTGATATTTAAACCAGTCCCTCCAGAAAAACACGATTATGCGATTGCATAATTCAATGCATAATCAGCCAAAGTCCGCATATTTATGCGGGGCCGCATGATTTCATAATCCTTGCATTTTCGTTGCAAAAAAGTCACATATATCTTAGACTTAGCAGAAAGTTGAAAAATGTTGCGTTTACTTTACACAATAGCAGCCATTTCCCGTTGCCATGGGAATGTTATGAAGTGACGTAATTACGCAATGTGAACATCATCGAAAAGCTGTAAAACAGGAAGCACACATTTTATTTTTTTATATTTTATTTATTCATTTTTCCAGAAGTTGTAGCATATTCCTTTAGTAAAGCTACAGAACTTGTTTGACTCATCAATGTTTTGTAAGTTTGAGCCATGTGTTTATTAAGGTCTGAAATAAAACAAGCACTTCCTGTGATGTAGTATGCTTGCTTATCATAGGAAGTAATAAGAAATGACTATTTACTTTAAGGTAGTAGCTAGTGAGAACAGAGTGTTGGGGGAATCACTTTTTTTCTCTTTTTCATCAAACCGTAGTTTTTGCAAGTTCCCGCAATTTCATTGCATAAAATTGCATAAATATCCCGCATATTGGCGTATTGACTTCAGCGTCAGTCTCCATGTCCCGCTGCACTGCACTACTGTCTCTGTGAGGGCGGGGGAGATCACATGGTCAAGGTTTCTGGATGATGACTGGCTCAGGAAAGGTGCTGTGTGTGCATGTGCCTCAAATACAGAGGGAGAGATTTTAGAGAGAGAGGTTAGAGTGACAGCAAACAATAGCCTTTTTTACAGCCGCTCCCAGATTAATGTAAGGAAATATGTACACATTCAAAAGGCTTCTACTCTACTGTGGGTTTACAATTACTTTAATCAGGAATGGCAGTTAATTGTATAAGGCGTGCAACTGGCCAAGTTTTTTCTCCCACCTGAACCTTGTCTGTCCTTACTCTGGTGTCGACTCCGGGAATACTTCTGACTCCTTTGCTGGGTAGTTGAGGATCGATGATCAACATAGATGATGAATATAGATAGTGCCAACCTGGATGTCTGGAGTAACTTTTTGCCATTTTTAGCTCACCATTGGCGGCCTCTTGAAGACCTGTGGGCTGAAATCAGAGGATGTGAAGCAGACAAGAGTACTGGAACCAGTCTTGCAAAGTTCATTATTGTCTATATCAACTGGACTGGGGCATTCGGGCCACAGATTGGCTGGATCTTTCAAGAAAGGCGGTCCTTGGCACCAGCGACTTCCCGGACGAAGCTCACGCAGACTCATTGCCAGAGTGATGTCATCGGCTAGATTATTTGCAGAGGGTACATATTGCCAGCTGTATTGTTCTGTGAGGTCTTGGATTTCTTCTACCCGAGTACAAACAAATACTTTGAATCGGCAAGAGTCCGATTGTAACCATGTGAGGACAGTGGTGGAATCAGTCCACAAGATCGTTTGGCGTATGGGCAGGTTCAACTCATTGCTGAGTAGTTTGGCAAGTTGAGCTCCTGTCAGTGCAGCGCACAATTCCAGTTAGGGCAACAGATTGTTGTTTTTTTGGTGCTACACGTGATCTTGCTGTTAAGAAGGCTACCTCTGTACATGTATGTCTCTTAGGCTCATTTCTGTGTCCTTGGTGGGGCTACAGTAACACTGAGGAAGAACGATATTCTGTAGGGCTGGTAGCTCCTCCTCCCATTCAGTCCAGGTTTGTAGCAGATCTGTGGGCAAGTGTGGACACCGGCGTTGTACGATGATCTTGGCGCGAGTGGTATAAGGGATGAGGTAACCTAACGGGTCGTACTGGCTGGCTAGGTATTTTCCTAACCTTTTGACAACGTTTTATCTGTACAGAGGGAAAGGGAAGGGAAGGAGGCCTTCACAGGGGAGAGACTAGTTGACACTTTCAGGACTGTGTTGTCATCGAGTCCAGGCGCATGTCCTTCATTAGATTTGGATATGGCCTGGATCCGGGGACTGCAGTAAATCTCTAAACAGAGATAACTAATATAACTAGGATAAACAGAGAGACTAATACTAGCGTATCATTCTTCTTATGATGTAACGAGTACATCAGGATTTATGGGAAGTGTTCCTGGTTCCGGCTGACTTAATCAATGTGTCACAGTCTTCGTCTGCACCAGTCTGTCTTCGTCTGCACTACACTTCCCAGAATCCTCCTTGTCTCCACACCTGAACTCACTCCCTCAATTACCCACCTGTTCCTCGTCTTCATCATCCGTGTCACCTGTGATCACCTTGTTATGTTTGATTTGTGCTTGTATTTAGTTTGCTTCAGTTCAGTCTGTCCTTGTCGGTTCTTGTTACAGTGTTTTCTTCTGCCCGTCAACCTGCCTGTACCTGTTTGTTGTTTTTGGATATTTAGTAAAAGTTTGAATTTGAGCCTTTTGACTCTGTATCTTCAACAATCACCACAATCGTGACAGAAGAACCGACCAAAAACTAAGGGACAAGATGGGCATTCTCATCACCCCTTCCAACTCCACCAACCCTCTTCTGACCTGTTTCCAGGATGGCCGTCACATAGAGGAATATGTTGCAGAATTCCTGGAGCTCTCTGAAGGGGTAAGCTGGGCAGATGATGTCCAAAAGACCGTCTTTTGGTGTGGGTTGGATGATATCCTGTATCAGCAAGCTCCAGCGGCGGCAATCCCAGGCTCATTTGCCCAGTACCTGGATCATGTGCTGTGGTTGAGTGGCTCAACCTTCACCGTAGGTGAGGTTGATGACATCGCCACTCAACCACCATCTCCAGCCATCTCCACCACGCCAACCATCAAACCAGCCACCGGATCGGTATATGGCCGTCCAGGACTGGTTTCCTGCGTGGCCGATCCCCCGCTGATATCAGCACGTGCTGCCAGGAGGGCCATCGTCCCAGAGCCCTCACTGCTGGTCCTGTCCAGCCCAGAGCCCTCACCGCTGGTCCCGTCCAGCCCAGAGCCCTCACCGCTGGTCCCGTCCAGCCCAGAGCCCTCACCGCTGGTCCCGTCCAGCCCAGAGCCTTCACCGCTGGTCCCGTTCAGCCCAGAGCCAGAGACTGTTCACGTCCCGTCTGCCCAGCCAGAGACTGTCCCAGAGCCTGTCCCAGAGCATTTTCCTGACTCTCTCACTCTCCCCAAGAATTTTTTTTGGGGGGGGGCATAGGTCCTCGCCGTGGCCGCCCAAAGGCCTAAGGCCACCAGAAAAATCTTCACCGCCGTGGCCACCCGAAGGGTCTTCACCGCCATGGCTGCCCGAAGGGTCTTCACCACCTTGGCCGCCTGAAGGGTCTTCACCGCCCTGGCCGACGGCACAGCCTGCTCCGCCCTGGTCACCTGCACTGCCAGCTCCACCCTGGCAGCCTGCTCCGCCCTGGCCGTCTGCACATCCTGCTCCGCCATGGCCGCCTGCTCCTCCTACTCCGCCCTGGTCACCTGCACTGCCAGCTCCACCCTGGCCGCCTGCTCCGCCCTGGCCGCCTGCTCAGCCTGCTCCGCCCTGGGCGACTGCTCAGCCTGCTCCGCACTGGAGGCTTCCTGTCCCTGTTTGGCCACGCCATAATCAGCCTTCAGGGTGCCCACCCCCCCCCCACCCCTGTTGATATTCTACGGTGTGAGGTCGCGCCTTTTTGAAGGGGGGCGTTATGTCACAGTCTTCGTCTGCACCAGTCTGTCTTCGTCTGCACTACACTTCCCAGAATCCTCCTCGTCTCCACACCTGAACTCTCTCCCACAATACCTGTTCCTCGTCTTCATCATCCGTGTCACCTGTGATCACCTTGTTATGTTTGATTTGTGCTTGTATTTAGTTTGCTTCAGTTCAGTCTGTCTTTGTCGGTTCTTGTTAATGTTACAGTGTTTTTGTGTGTGTTTACCTTCTGCCCGTCAACCTGCCTGTACCTGTTTGTTGTTTTTGGATATTTAGTAAAAGTTTGAATTGGAGCCTTTTGACTCTGTGTCTTCAACACGCACCACAACTGTGACACTATGCAGCCTAATATTGAATTATAGAAGTTGATGTGTTATGTGTATGCTAGGTCAAATAGATGTTTTTGGTCTAGATTTAAACTGACAGAGAATGTCTGCTTCTCGGAAAATGTTAGGAAGACTGTTCCTGGAATTTTGAGATCTCAATAGACGTGAAGGACTATAATGCGTTAAGAGCTCGCACAAGTACTGGGGAGCTAAACCATTTAGTGCTTTGTAAGTAATCAGCAATATTTTAAAATTTATACAAATAGGGAGCCAATGTAGTGTTGACAGAACCGGGCTAATATGGTCATACTTCCTGGTTCTGGTAAAAACTCTAGCTGCTGCATTTTGGACCACCTGTAGTTTAAGCATGCAGGGCAACCACCCATAATAGCATTACAATAATCTAGCCTTCCTAGTAAAACTTCCTGCTCAGCTACTGTTCGGACGCTCTCGCTTACTGCTCCGCGCTTTGCTCTATCGCTTTTATATTTCTATATTTGATCTCCTTTTATCACCTAATTTTAACTTCAGCAAATCAGCACAGTGCTCAAACGCTTGGATTACTATAAAAAAAGCAGAATTCTTTTATTCGACCAGCCTCCCACTGAAAGCTTACATTCCGGGGAAGAGAAAACACAACTGCCTACATTCATAAGGATAAGAAAATGCCTCCTCTACTTGCTGGAATCTACTTGCTGCTCTAACTGCCACAGACTTTTACAAAGGATTGCAATTCTTGAAACAAAGTTAATTGCGGGACCACCAAACCAGACGGAACACACAACAGAGCTTCGTCATGGACGCCCTCAGCATACAGCCGGTGAGTCCCAGAAATCTAGTGCTCCTCGACAGGCTATACTGAGTGTAGAGAAACAAGCCGATCGACTTACAAATCGATGGCACAAACAGGGAGCGAGACCCAAAGGCACTCGAGACATCAGATTGTCACGAGCATCACATATTGCCACAGTAGCATCCTCTACCCCAGATATGGCTCTGACAAGGATTGCAATCACTGGTCTCCTACCACCGCCTATAAATCTTGAGAACAGATTTGAAGTATTAATGAATGAGGAATCCCCAAATTTGATGAATGTGATCGAACACAGACTGAATCAGCCTGTAGCTAACACTGATGCTAACTGGGGCTCAAGGTCGAGCAGACAGCGGCACTCAGCTCAGAGCGCAGCCGGGCCCAGGACTCTGTTAGTGGGCGACTCCATAATCAGAAACATTAATATCAGGGATACAACTACGTGCTGCCTTCCACAAGCAACAACTTCTGATGTAAACAGAGAACTTCAGAACATTCTGATGAAACATAAGACTGCAAATCGACTCATCATTCATGTGGGGAAGAATGATATTCATAAAGAGCAGTCGGAACTCCTTAAAAAGGATTTCAATTAACTTTTTGAAACACTTAAAAGACTGTAAGTTCAAACATTCATCAGTGAACCACTCCCAGCAAGAGGAACAAACAGGTTTTCACGGTTGCTTGGGCTTAATACATGGCTGCAAAAAACCTGCAATATAAAAGGAGTGAACTTCATTGACAACTTCAATCTTTTCTTGAGTCAGAGGCAACTGTTTCAACAGGATGGGCACCACCCAAACAAACTTGGTTCAAGAGTGCTAAAGGACAATATCTACTTCTCCCTCCATCATCCTTCTGCAGTGTGTGCCAATCCACTCAACCTGAATGGCACATACACACCTGGATACAGTATGAATGACCACAGGATTTCACTTCAGCACCTGAATGGACATACGGTTGACTCATCACACAAGGACAATGATAACACCACTCAGCCACAACAACCTCTGCTCACGGACACAATCTCAGCTGAGCCCTGCCCACAGAGCTCACCACAGACAGACTGTGACATACTAGTACTGCTACAAGATTCAGCACCCAAGGACGACTTTCTGGAAAACAGCCAGGGAAACCAGGACATATTACAGCCTCCAATAACACCAGAGAAACAGCCCCTCTCACCAGACATGTTATCCCTCTCTCCAGCATCTCCACTTCTGTGCTTCTCAGAGAAAATGGAACAACTGGTGTATACTGGAACTAGACTATCCCACTCTTTTGCTACGAGCCCCCAGATACCAACCAAAAAACGCCAGGCCCTGCAACCACCAAAGCCTGCGGGCCCAGCTCCCCCTCCCCCTCCTCCTGCGAGAGCTCTTCGGCCTCTGCCACAGCACCAGGGCCCACACCCTCCTCCAGCGGCTCGAGGTGAACCAAAAACAACTGATACCAGCTCTCAGTGATATGTGTCGGGTCCCCGCTATGATAACAATAACTTTCTCAAATGTTTACAGAACAAGTGGGAACCCAGTGTGCCTGTATCTTTCTCTATTGCTGTTCGATTACATGATAGAAAGTCTAAGGCCTTCAAAAGCCGTACAGCAAACCCATCTAATCTGGTGCCTATTACACAACAAACTAAGATTGCTGTGGGGACAAATAGTAAGACTGTTAAGTTAGCACTTTTAAACATCCGCTCACTTAAAAATAAATCACTTCTAGTCAACGACTTAATAACCACATACAACCTGGATTTTATGTTTCTAAATGAAACTTGGCTAGAAGACAGCTGCAGTGCAACAGTCCTCAATGAAACAGTCCCTCCTAACTTTACTTTTATGAGTTTCTGCAGAGCTGTCAGAAGAGGTGGAGGTTAAGCTGCTCTTTTTAAAGATGTCTATCAATGTAAGCAAATATAATTTGGGAATTACCCGTCTTTCGAATATCTGGGTATTGTGTTAAAAGGTGTTCCACGCATTTTACTTATCATTGTTTACAGGCCTCCAAAATACTCTCCAGCCTTTGCTGAGGACTTTACAGAACTGTTATCAACAATTTCCTCAGAGTTTGACTGCTTTGCCATTGCTGGAGATTTTAACATTCACATAGATAATGCAGAAACCAATATGGCAAAAGAAATCAAAACTGTTTTAAAAACTTTTGATCTGACTCAGCATGTACATGGACCCACGCATAATCGTGGACACACTCTAGATTTACTTATCAGTAAGGGTCTAAACATTTTGTAGCGACAATGAGTCTTACATTGAATGCATTAACATTAGCTCAAATGATATATAGGGAATTTTAATAATTAATCATGAATATGATTAATATTGCATATTACAGTTAAATTATCGAAGTTGGAAATAGATCGATTGTATATATGAATGATCAATCACAACGAATTATAATTCCTCATTCATATATGGTCCCTTTCCAGATCGATTATATGAGATAACCTTTAATGGAATTAATTTAGCTATCAAACTGTTTGTCCAGCAAACGGCCGTAAGATTAACTTATCAACTTCTCAACAAGGTTATCCCTTCCTTATAATTCCAAAAAGCTATTTTCTGGCCATGAAAATTCACCTTCTTGTTATTATAAAATTTAGGTTACTGAAATAGTAACGAAATTGTAAAGCTTTGTAGCTAGGATCAAACACTTCATTGACTTTGTAAAAATGAGCAAGATTGGACAATTAGCAATCAAGAATATAGTGGTTTTAATAAAATGAAACTACGGATACAGAATTCTACAATTCACACGGAATATATGTGTATACACTCGAAACAAACAAACGAAAAACATTACAAACACGAATTAAATAGGAAGAGAGAGGGAGAGAAAACGATATATATATATATATATATATATATATATATATATATATATATATATAGAGAGAGAGAGAGAGAGAGAGAGAGAGAGAGAGAAAGTGAAACTAACGGTCAGGATGAGAGAGATCACCGGGGTGATCGCAGCATGGCAAAAATCACAGACATCATAACCCTTAGAGAGACAACAAGGAATCACAAAGATCAAATCCCCTGAATGGGGTAAACAGATCTTAAAGCATTTAGATCGATAGGAATTACGATACTTGCATGATTCTTCATGTGGCTGAGAACCAAAGCGTGTGTGTGTCTCTGTCCTCGTGTCACGCGTTCACGTGGTCTTTCAGAGCGAGGGAGCGCGTTAGTTTGAATGTCCTTTGAGGTGCAGTTGCTGGTTGGCTCAAAGAGTCTCTTTAAAGTCGAAGTTGCCGATTACGTTCATTTCGCTGAAAGTGAACGTAGGAAAGTCCGAAGACGAAAATAAAGAAAGATTAAAGAAAAAGGAGAAACACTGCGTAATGCTCCCTAAGGAGCCATGGCACGGAAACCTCTCACAGGGAAAAAGCTCGTCCAGAAACTTCTGTGTCAGTCTCTTATGGAGAGGAGGGGTTCACGCCTGCTTCGCGTACGTGAACCAATCATCTTAGAGTATCTCGAGCGGGAAAGTTTTTTCCTGTTTTGTGACGGTATGAAATTTTGGTCATTTCTAACCAGAAAGATTGTACACACAGAACAATACATTTTACTGTAATATCCTATGTATGACTGGTTTGGTCAAAACAAGACGGTCAAACAGGTACCAAGAATGGCCGGAAAGAGTAGAAGAAACATAAAGTTACATTCATATGCAGAATTACACACATTTAATGTTCACTCACACGACTATAAAGTCATAATACCGGCTACCATGACCTAGGAAAGATCAAATTCATGTTTATACATTTCTTAAAGTGGTTATACTTATAGAAAATATAAGATTGCAGAGTCTATTCCTCTTTCTTTATCAGAATTCAAGTGGGAGCTATGGTTCCCTTGGAATTCCTTTTGGGGGTCATAAAGTTTTATGACCTAGCAAGAGGGAGAGGCACAGAATTTGATCCTGTTAGGTATTCTTTCTTTAGAAATACACTTAAGATTCGAAGTTACAGAACAGTCTCAAATTTAATCTATAGAATAAGACAAAACTAATTAGATATGCATGCATACAGGAAGGTTAGATACAATTCTGTGTTATACATTAAGGATATTTCTATCCTAAGTTGCACACAAAGGACGTTTGTGTATAAGTTCATCCCGTGGTTGGCGGGTGGTGAACTTTTTTGCTCATCCCCTGCGGGCGATTGTGTGTGCGTTTTTGAATGGACAATGTGGAAGTGACAATGTTCGTCTTGTTATCGTCTTGTTATCGAAGGGAAACCCTGGGGAGTTCTCCGCGTGATCTTGAGCCAAAGCGGCCTTTTGGTCATATGCCTTTTGGTCACATGTGGTAAAACCGGACACTGCTTTGTCCATTAGTAATTTAATCAACTGGCAGAACTGGCCATCTGCTTGCGGCTACAATTTCATCGATTGTTATTAAGGATGTAGCACTGTCTGATCATTTTTATATTTTCTTTGATATATTGATCTCTCCTGCCATTGAAGCTAGATCTGTGTCTGTCAAGAAGAGATGCTTAAATGAGAACAGTAGTGTACTATTTATGAAGGCTATATCTTTAACACCAAGCATATCTGCTGACTCAGTTGATTTTCTCCTTGATTCTTTTAACTCAAAAGTTAAGAGTGTAATTGATGATATTGCTCCTGTGAAAGTCAGGAAGAAGAATGGCAGATAAAAAGCACCTTGGAGAAACTCAACAGCAGTGCAAAATATGAAAAGACAATGCAGAAAAGCAGAGCGCATGTGGCGGAAGACAAAACTTGTAGTCCATTATAACATCTACAAAGACAGCATCCATGCTTTCAATAAGGAACTAGGCAAAACTAGACAGACTTTCTTCTCGAATATTATAAACAGCAATATAAACAACACGCGCACTCTTTTTACTACTGTAGAAAGACTGACAAACCCCCCAAGCCAGATTCCCAGTGAAATGCTCTCAGAGAGCAAGTGCAGTGAGTTTGCTTCTTTCTTCTCTGAGAAAATCAATAATATCAGAAAGGTGATCAGCTCATCCTTGAGTTGCGCTGGGGTCAGACAGAACAGACAACAGCCTGAGAAAGTAGTCACTATGTCTGATTTCGAAGAAATTGATGGCAAAATTTTGGAAGAAACCTTACAGCACCTTAAAACATCAACCTGCGCCATTGACGCACTTCCCACATCTTTCTTCAAAAATGTGTTACACTGCTTAGAAGCAGATCTCCTAGAAGTGGTAAATGCCTCACTTCTCTCTGGGAGTTTTCCAAACTCTCTGAAAACTGCAGTTGTCAAGCCCCTAATGAAAAAGAGCAATCTGGATAAGACCATATTAAACAACTATAGACCGATCTCAAATCTTCCTTTCATAGGCAAGATCATTGAAAAAGTTGTCTTCAATCAGCTGAACAAATTCTTAAGCTCGAATGGATACTTTGACAATTTTCAATCTGGTTTCCGACCGCATCACAGCACAGAGACAGCGCTCATAATTAAGATAATAAACGATATTCGCTTAAATACTGATACAAGCAAATTATCAGTGCGGGTACTACTCAACCTTAGTGCTGCATTTGACACTGTCGATCACAACATACTTCTTGACAGGCTGGAAAACTGGGTCGGGCTTTCTGGGATAGTCCTAAAATGGTTCAGGTCATACTTGGTAGGGAGAGGTTATTATGTGAGTATTGGAGATCATAAGTCTGAGTGGACACCCATGACATGCGGAGTCCCTCAAGGCTCAATTCTTGCGCCACTCCTATTCAACCTGTACATGCTCCCAATGAGCCAAATAATGAGAAAGAACCAAATCGCTTACCACAGCTATGCAGACGATACACAGCTCTACTTAGCCCTATTGCCTAACGATTACAGCCCCATTGACTCCCTTTGCCAATGCATTGATGAAGTAAACAATTGGATGTGCCAAAACTTTCTTCAGTTAAACAAAGACAAAACTGAAGTCATTGTGTTTGGAAACAAAGATGAAGTTCTCAAGGTGAACGCATACCTTCAGTCTAGGGGTCAAACAACTAAAAATCAAGTCAGGAATCTGGGTGTGTCTCTAGAGTCAGACCTTAGTTTCAGTAGTCATGTCAAAGCAATAACTAAATCAGCATACTATCACCTGAAAAATATTGCAAGAATTATATGCTTTGTTTCCAGTCAAGACTTAGAGAAACTTGTGCATGCTTTCATCACCAGCAGGGTGGATTATTGTAATGGACTTCTCACTGGCCTTCCCAAAAAGACCATAAGACAGTTGCAGCTCATACAGAATGCTGCTGCTAGGATTCTGAGCAGAACCAGAAAATATGAACACATCACACCAGTCCTCAGGTCTTTACACTGGCTGCCAGTTACATTTAGGATTTATTTTAAAGTATTATTACTGGTATATAAATCATTCAATGGCCTAGGACCTCAATACATTGCAGATATGCTCACTGAATATAAACCCAACAGATCACTCAGATCATTAGGATCACATCAGCTAGAAATACCAAGGGTTCACTCTAAGCACGGCGAGTCCGCTTTTAGCTACTATGCCAGCCGCAGCTGGAACCAGCTTCCAGAAGAGATCAGATGTGCTCCTACAGTAGTCACATTCAAATCCAAACTCAAAACACATCTGTTTAGCTGTGCATTTACTGAATGAGCACTGTACCACTGTTCGTCCGACTGTTTGTACTGTATTTTATTTTATGTTTTAATTATTCTGATTTCATTTGATTATTTCTTTATTTTATCTTTTATTCTAAACTGTTTTAATTATTTTGATTTCTTTTGATTATTTTAATTTCTTCTATGTAAAGCACTTTGAATTACCATTATGTATGAAATGTGTTATATAAATAAACTTGCCTTGCCTTGCCTAGCCTTGATGTCATGAACGCATTAACTAACTGCAAGAAGCTTGGAATCTCTATTTTGAAATGATGTAAATTATATCAAAAGCAAATATTCTCTGTTTAAGTAATCAGTATGAAACCAACGATATGTATAGTTTCTCAAACACGTCCTAATTAACTCTAATGTGACCACACCCGCGCGCGCAAGAGCGATTGACATGCAAATGATCCACGTGAAGGAGCACACCTGAAAACGCCCTCATCACCTCAAAACAAAGAATCAGCGACTTCAGTGTATTTTACACTTAAAGCCCTGTTTTAAGATCGTTTCTGATGAAGTAGAACGGTTAAGATTGAAATTTGGACAAATGCTGCTGTCCCGAGAATTTTCGGTTTCTGTGTTAGCACCCCCCCCCCCCACACACCTCCACCTCCACCTCCACAATGGTTTCATAGGGGGACTGGAAGAATCATTCAGACGTGAAACTCACCGAGTGGTCTGGGGGGTTCACTGATATGCTCACACAAAAATCGCTGCAAAAGATGCTTGTTTGGCGTGTTTTGCTTTACAAACGCACAGCGCGACTGACTTAAACTCACAGCATGTGTAGAAAACATTTACTGAATCGAGCCGCTCCAAACTATGAAACATTATTGTTACCACATATACATATCTACGTTTGAGCAGATATCCACAAACACAGTATTTAACAGTTAACACTTTTCTAAACATTATAATATTCACCATATTAGAGTAAACACTCATATAAGATACTTGTATATCATGCTGTGTTTTATTATCCTCGTGTTGTGTACATGTATATAAATTTAGAATTAGGCTTCATGTTTTTACTCCAATCTCATTTCATAACGTACATTTTAGTCTGGCACCAGTTTGACTAGTTGCGCAATGTAAAGTTTATATAACAATAACATTATGAGTGGATGTCTTACCTTAAAAATCGTTCTCATCTTTAAATTGCGTTCCTCTGAGGTAAATCTAAGGTGCTCAGCACAGCACAACACAGCACAAACACAGTCTTCCAAACTCGATGTAAAGCAGAGGAGTAGGCTACTGAAGTCGCTGATTCTTTGTTTTGAGGTGATGAGGGCGTTTTCAGGTGTGCTCCTTCACGTGGATCATTTGCATGTCAATCGCTCTTGCGTGCGTGGGTGTGGTCACATTAGAGTTAATTAGGACGTGTTTGAGAAACTATACATATCGTTGGTTTCATACTGATTACTTAAACAGAGAATATTTGCTTTTGATATAATTTACATCATTTCAAAATAGAGATTCCAAGCTTTGTAAAGACATACATTTCAAGTCTGTCTGACAAACATTCGCTGAGTTACAGATCATTTTCTGTCGCGTTTCAGAATGAACTTCACATTGAGACGGCAGAACGCGCATCATGTTTATTTTCTTTATTTTACGAAAAACACAACATTTTGTTTTTATTATGAGTGTACACAAATAAAAGAAGACATTTAACAGTTTTGAATGATGTATAACACTTATATGTAAGATCAAAATCAACAAAAAAATCAAAGTATTTTGAGTCTCTTTTGCACTGATAAGAAAAAAAGTGAGCTGGTATCGCCGGCGATACCGCCGACCCCAGAGGGTTAAAACAGGGCTTTAAGTGTAAAATACCGAACTTGTCCTTTAAATGAGAGCATATGACGCAATTTAGATATATTTTTAAGATGAAAAATTGCGGTTTTACAGATACTAGACACGTGACTTTCAAATGAAAGATTGGTATCAAAGAGCACACCCAGGTTCCTAACCGATGATGAGGACTTGACAGAGCAGCCATCAAGTGTTAGACAGTATTCTAGGTTATTACGTGAGGAAGTTTTTTTTTCCAATAATTAGAATCTCTGTTTTTTCAGAATTAAGTAGTAGTAAATTACTAGTCATCCAGTTTTTTATATCAGCTATGCATTCCGTTAATTTTGTGGATTGGTAAGTTTTGTCAGGGCGTGAAGAAATATAGAGCTGAGTATCATCAGCATAACAGTGAAAACTAATGCCATACTTGCTAATGATATCTCCTAAGGGTAGCATGTACAGAGTGAACAGCAACGGTCCTAGTACTGAGCCTTGTGGTACACCATACTGAAATTTTGACCGATAAGACATCTCTTTATTTACTGCTACAAACTGATAACGGTCAGATAAGTATGATTTAAACAATGCTACTGCAATTCCACTAATGCCAACATAATTTTCGAGTCTATTTAAAAGAATGTTTTGGTCGATAGTGTCAAATGCAGCACTAAGATCGAGTAACACTAATAGAGAGATACAACCACGATTGGATGATAAGAGCAAATCATTTGTGACTCTAATGAGAGCTGTCTCAGTACTATGATACAGTCTAAATCCTGATTAAAAATCCTCGCACATACCATTTCTTTTTAAAAAGGAACATAGTTGTGAAGATACTGCCTTTTCTAGTATCTTTGACAGAAAAGGTAGATTCGAGATCGGCCTGTAATTGACTAATTCTATAGGATCAAGTTGCGCTTTTTAAGCGATTTAATCATAGCCAGCTTAAAAGTTTTTGGTACGTATCCTAATGACAAAGTTGAATTAATGATATTAAGAAGAGGATCTATGACCTCTGGAAGCATCACTTTCAGTAGTTTAGTCAGTATAGGGTCTAACATACATGTTGTCGATTTAGATTTTAAACGAGTTATAGTCGAGTTTATAAAATTCACCCTCTCCTATAGCAATGAATGAATCAAATTTTTTGTCAGAGAGACTAGAATGCACTGTCTGATGCAATACTGTAGTAGAAGGTTGCATAGTTATAATTTTCTCCCTGGTATTATCAATCTTGTAAGTAAAGAAGTTCATAAAGTCATTACTGCTGTGCTGCTTGGAAACGTCTGGGGTTGAAGCTTTATTTTTCGTTAATTTAGCCACTGTTTCAAATAAATACTTTATTTATTTTCTTCTAATAGGGTTGAAAAATAAGCAGATCTAGCAGCTTTTAAGGCCTCTCTGTACGCAATCGTGCTCTCTTTCCATGAATTGCGGAAAAAACTTATTTTGTTTTCTTCCAGTTGCCCTCCATTTTTCTGGCTGCTCTCTTAAAAGGGCCTGAGTGTGCTCGTTGTACCATAGCGTTGGACTATTTTCTTTAATCTTCCTTAAGCGCAAAGGAGCAACTATTTCTAAAGTGATGGACAAAAGAGAGTCAAAAGTTTCTGACGCAATATCGAGTTCTTCTGAGCTATCTGGGATGCTGAGGAGATTAAATTGATCAGGAATATTATTAATAAAGTCAAGTCAAGTCAAGTCTTTATTTATATAGCGCTTTTTACAATAGAGATTGTTTCAAAGCAGCTTTACAGAGATAACATGAAAATAATGTTGTAAAAGTTTTGTTGAATACAAAATTAAATGTCCCCAACTAAGCAAGCCAAAAGCCAATGGCGACAAAGGTGAAGAAAGGCGAAGAAAGGCGAAAAGGCAACAGTGGCAAGGAACCAAAACTCCATCAGGTGACAGAATGGAGAAAAAACCTTGGGAGAATCCAGGCTCAATCGGGGGGCCAGTCCTCCTTTGGCCAATGAACGAACAGTGTATAAAGCAATCTTTAATGGCAGAAGTGATAGGTCTAACATATTTGTAACACGGAATCGGGTTTGCAACCTTGGCTAGACGGAGTATATATGAGACTAGTTAATGATCTGAGATTGGCACGGTATACAATTCCATTGATTCCTTCTCGTCTCGTGTTTATGTTGTTGTATGAAAGCACGTGTGCAGTGGGTGTGACTGAGTGACGTTCCTTGATCCGCTCCAGCTGTTCATCATCTCATCACCAGCTGCAGCCGATCTTATCTCCCTATATATACTCACCACTTTCTCATCCTCTTTGTCAGATCGTTTGGTTGATGTCTCGTTTGGTGTTCCTGTCCAGTCTGCCTGCCTTTCCCGTCGTCGTGTTCCCGTGGGTTCGTTGTCTTGGTGTGGATTATCGTTTTGTGTCTTCACTTCACGGATTCTTCACCTCTCGGACTTTCACGTCACGGATTCTTCACCTCACGGATTATCACTTCACGGACTTCTCACGCTGGCCATCAAAGTCCCTGTGTCACCTGTCCACGCCCGTGTTCATCTTCCATTTGTGTCATCTGACCAATAAATCTGAGTTACCTGCATTTGTTTCCTGTTTTGCTTTACGACATGACAAAACGATCTGACCGTACCATGGAAGCAGCAGGGGGATCATCTACCATGTTGGAAGAGGTTGTTCACCTCAGTGTAAGGAGGATGGACTCACAAGAGAGGATTCTAGGTGACACGGGTCGTGCGATACAAGCCTTGGTGACGCAGGGGTCCGAACTCACCCAGCAATTCCAACGTCTTCAGGCTCCCACTGCGCCCCCCACACCAGCCGTTCCCCCCACACCACTAGAGAATTCTACAACCGCTGAACCACGCCTACCCGTTCCGGAACCCTACGCGGGTGAGTCTGCATATTGTCGCGCATTCTTGACTAGATGTTCTATGCACTTCGCATTGCAGCCCAGGACATTCAATAATGAACAGGCCAAGGTGGCATTCGTCATAACCTTGTTGACTGGAAAAGCGGCATTATGGGGAACGGCGGTGTGGGAGAATCAAGATCCATGCTGTGCCTCGTTCCAGACCCTCTCCACGGAGATGAAACGGGTCTTCGACCGAGCCGTGGCGGGGAGAGAGGCTGCTTGGGTGTTGGCCGACCTCCGTCAAGAAGAGATGTCGGTCTCGGATTATTCCATCGAGTTCCGAACCCTGGCGGCCGAATGTCATTGGAACGAGGAGGCGCAGTGGGACATGTTCCTGCATGGGTTGGCTGACCGCGTCCAAAGAGAGATCTACGCCCTGGACCTCCCCACGTCGTTGAATGGGTTGATTGAGCTGGCTCTGAGGGTGGACGCTCGACTTATTAGAGCCGGAGGAAGAGCCTCGTCTATCCGCCCTCCAGGAGGAGTAGAGAGCCAACGGTCCAGCGGCAGGGACGCGGTCAGCCCAGTCTTCGATCACGAACCCATGCAGGTGGGTCGAGCTCGGCTTTCCCGGGAGGAGAGGGAGAGGCAGAGATCCCAGGGCCTTTGCCTATACTGTGGAGGTGCGGGACACTATGCTTACAACTGCCCGGTAAAAGGCCAAGCCCGATAGTAAGTATGAGGCTACTATCGGGTGGGATCTCCGCCGAGAAGTCCTCATCCACATCTACCCTCCTCCCGGTAAGACTGAGATGGTCAGTTCAACAGCACGACTGTCAAGCACTTCTGGATTCTGGGGCGGAAGGTAATTTTATGGACAGCACTTTTGCATACAGATTTCAGATTCCCCTCAAACCACTCACACAGAAGATTGCAGTACATGCTCTAAACGGTCAGGAACTTCCCACCATTTCATTCGTCACTGAAAACATCACTCTCATTACTTCAGGCAATCACTCAGAGACTATTTTTTTTTACATATTGGATTCACCCCTGGCACCCATCGTTCTCGGACACCCCTGGCTCATCCGTCACAACCCCCGAGTGGACTGGCATCAGAAAGCTGTGTTGGGGTGGAGCAAGGAATGTCATAAGTCTTGTCTGATGTCTGCTTGTCCGTCTGTGCCTGTTTTTGTGTTACAGGAGGAGGCAGGGGATTTGTCTAACGTGCCCGAGGGGCTGTTAACGTGGCTGTTAACAGGGCTTCCTGAAGGAAGTGTTCAGTAAGTCTCGGGCTGCTTCTCTTCCTCCGCATCGTCCCTATGACTGTGCTATAGATTTACTGCCAGGTAAGTCTCCGCCTAAGGGCAAGTTAAACTCGCTTTCTGTCCCAGAGAGGGAGGCCATGGAGAAATATATTTCTGATTCTCTAGCAACCAAGTTCATCCGTCCTTCCTCTTCTCCAGCGGGGGCGGGGTTCTTTTTTGTGGGGAAGAAGGATGGGTCTCTGCGACCTTGTATTGATTACTGGGGGTTGAATAACATCACGGTAAAGAATACTTATCCTTTGCCGTTGATGTCTTCAGCCTTTGAGAAGTTGCAGGGAGCGTCCGTCTTCACGAAATTGGACTTGTGTAACGCTTATCATTTGGTTCGCATTAGGGAGGGGGATGAATGGAAGACTGCTTTTAATACCCCCAGGGGGCACTTTGAATACTTGGTCATGCCTTTCGGGCTGTCCAACTCCCCAGCAGTCTTCCAGGCACTCATCAATGACGTGTTGCGAGACATGATTGATCAGTTCATATATGTCTACCTGGATGACATATTGATATTTTCCTCGTCTCTCCAGGAACATGTGCAACACGTTCGACAAGTGCTTCAGAGGTTGTTAGAGAATGGGCTTTTTGTCAAGGCGGAGAAATGCGATTTTCATGCACAGTCTGTTCCTTTCCTAGGATACATCATTTCGTCTGAGGGAATGCGTGTGGACCCTGAGAAGGTTAAGGCTGTGGTAGAGTGGCCAAGTCCAGATTCCCGTAAGGACCTACAGAGGTTTCTGGGGTTCGCCAATTTCTATCGGCGTTTTATTCGCAATTTCAGCCAACTAGCCGCGCCTCTGACTGCCTTGACCTCCCCCAGAACTCCGTTCAGGTGGTCAGATACAGCCGAGGCTGTGTTTGCCAAACTCAAGAGCCGCTTTGTTTCAGCTCCCATCCTCGTTGCCCCTGATTCTTCACGTCAGTTCGTGGTGGAGGTCGATGCGTCAGAGGTGGGGGTAGGAGCAGTTCTGTCCCAGCGCTCTTCCACAGACGACAAGATGCATCCCTGCGCGTTTTTTTCTCATCGTTTGTCCCCAGCTGAACGCAATTACGACATTGGTAATAGGGAGTTGTTGGCAGTCAAGTTAGCGTTGGAGGAATGGCGTCATTGGTTGGAGGGTTCAGGGGTACCTTTTATCGTCTGGACCGATCATAAGAATCTTGAGTACATCAGAACCGCCAAAAGACTGAACTCCAGGCAGGCTCGGTGGGCACTTTTTTTCGGTCGTTTTGATTTTTCTCTCTCGTACCGCCCGGGTTCCAAGAACATCAAACCCGACTCTTTATCTCGCAGTTTTGATCGTTCCGAACGCCCGTCTACTCCCGAGTGCATTTTACCGGAGACCCTATTTGTTTCCACACTCGTATGGGAGGTCGAATCGAAGGTCAAGACGGCCTTAGAAGGGGTAATGCCTCCGCCCGGTTGCCCATCGAATCGTTTATTTGTGCCGGAGGGATTACGGTCTGACGTGATTCAATGGGGTCATAGCTCCAACGTGGCTTGTCATCCAGGAGTTAATCGCACTAAGTTTTTAGTTAAGCAACGATTTTGGTGGCCACTTATGGCTCGTGACATTCACAGTTTTGTTTTGGCTTGCTCTGTTTGTGCCACTGGTAAGACTTCCAATCGACCTCCAGATGGGCTCCTTCAACCGCTGCCTGTCCCTTCGAGACCCTGGTCCCATATCGCTCTAGATTTTGTCACCGCCCTCCCACCCTCCCAGGGTAACACAGTCGTTTTGACCATGGTGGACCGGTTCTCAAAGGCGGCTCACTTTATTCCCTTACCCAAATTACCCTCAGCTAAGGAGACAGCGTTGGCAGTCGTTGACCACGTGTTTCGCTTACATGGCCTCCCGATGGACGTGGTCTCCGACAGAGGACCTCAGTTTGTGTCCAAATTTTGGAAAGAGTTTTGTAAGTTACTGGGAGCGACGGTTAGTCTATCCTCAGGGTTTCATCCCCAGAGCAATGGCCAAACCGAGAGAGCCAACCAAGATCTGGAGAGAGTGTTGCGATGTTTGATTTCCAAGAATCCTTCCTCATGGAGCCAACAACTGTCTATGGTGGAGTAAGCCCACAACACATTGCCAGTGTCGGCTACGGGCCTATCTCCGTTTGAGTGTAGTTTAGGTTACCAGCCACCTATTTTTCCCAGTCTGGAATCCGAGGTCGCGGTCCCCTCTGCCCACGCCTTGATTCAGAGGTGTCACCGCAATTGGACTAGAGCCCGGGAGACTCTACTCCAAGTGGGGGCTCGCACTAAGGCTAAGGCCGATCGCCACCGGTCAAAGCCTCCCGTATACGTCGTTGGTCAAAAAGTGTGGCTTTCTACCAGGAACATTCCTCTCCGATCCGTCTCCAATTAACTTGCTCCAAAATTCATTGGCCCGTTCACTGTCACCAAGATCATTAGTCCGGTGGCAGTCCGCCTTAGTTTACCTCCGGCGTACAGGAGGGTTCACCCCGTGTTTCATGTTTCAAAAATTAAACCCGTGTTTCATGCTCGCATTAATCCGCCAGTCCCGGTTCCCCCCCCGCCGCGTCTCGTAGATGGGGATACCACCTATTCGGTAAATCGTATTCTGGATTCTAGGTGGAGGGGGCGCGGATTTCAGTACTTGGTGGACTGGGAAGGTTACGGTCCGGAGGAGAGAAGTTGGGTACCTGCTAGAGACATCCTGGATCACTCTCTAATCGATGATTACAATCGACAGGTAAGGGAGTCTGGGAACGCCAGGAGGCGTTCCTAGGAGAGGGGGTACTGTCACGGTATACAAATCCATTGATTCCTTCTCATCTCGTGTTTATGTTGTTGTATGAAAGCACGTGTGCAACACCTACCCCTTTGCCTTTCAGGGCTCATGTTTATAACAGTAATCTTGGGGGGTGGACTCATTTAAAGTAATGTAGTCATCTGGTATTAGCCAGGTTTCTGTCAAACACAGCACATCTAGGTTATAATCTGTAACCATATCATTAACAATACATGCTTTTGAAGTAAGGGATTGAATATTCAGCAACCCGAGCTTTATCATTTGTTCATCTGTATCTGTATTTATCATTTGTTTAACATCAGTTCAATTTTAACACTTAAATGGGTTTGGGAGTTTTTTTTATGTCCTAATTCGGGGAATTCGAGGAACAGACACAGTCTCTATATGATGATATCTAGGTGAAAGAGTCTCTATGTGATGGGATTTATCTGACCTCAGTGACGTGAGACAGCTAGCAGATGGTCGGTTTAGCCAGTCTGTCTGCTTCCTCACCTGAGCTCCAATTTATGTTTGAGCTCTAAGAATATGTGCCATATTACTAGAGAGAATAGCAGCACCTTCCCAGGAGGGATGAATACCATCTCTTTTCAACAGGTCAGGTCTGGCCCAAAAACTTTTCCAATTGTCAATGAATTCTATATTATTTGAAAATCTGATTCTGGGAACGAAACGGAAGTGAAGAGACAGTGCTGTTCAGTCATCTCCTTCCGATAGTGTTTGACCGGGCCCTGTAATGT
Source organism: Gila orcuttii (assembly GCA_026230005.1). Classification (NCBI taxonomy): domain Eukaryota; kingdom Metazoa; phylum Chordata; class Actinopteri; order Cypriniformes; family Leuciscidae; genus Gila; species Gila orcuttii. The sequence continues at coordinate 17,060,844 of JAPDVR010000017.1, forward strand.
CCAGCCAAGACGTGTCTTTATTGCCGCTGGTCACCCTGGAGGGCTGAGCCTTACTGGTACTTACTTCATCTCAGTGATCAGATGGGGGTAATCAGATCCAATGAGGAGCACGGGGCAGATTGCTTCAAAATCATACAGTGGAAGCCCTTTAAGGTGTTGATATCACTCCCTCAGATTCTTCACTGGGTGTGAGTGTTCTGCTAGACTTAGCTGTTGAGCAGTGAAGGCACCTTTGATGCGATACCGTTTAGTTGGCTGAGCCATTAAGGATCCTCTACGTTGATTGCTTGCAAACCTTGTAGTGTCCTCTTGAACTTGGATTTCAAACTCCAGCCATTCTGCAAAATCCAGAAGTGTAGGGATGAGAAAATGATGTGGATGTGCAAACCTCCGAAACCCTGATCTGAAGTCATGAGGAAGCTTCCCAAGCAGCCGAGACACATGAGACCCACACTGTAACTCGAAAGTGCCCTTCTTGCCTAATTGTTCCAGCATACCAACCAGGGAACGGACCTTGAGAGCAAAAAGTCTAAAGGCCTTCTGGTCTCCACTAGCTATGTTTGAGCCATCCATTAACTCTGCAATCCGTTGTAGAGCTAGTTGATGTGGCTGGCCATACTGCTGGTCTAAAGCAGCAATTGTCCTTGTGTAAGGCAGTATGAGTCAGCTATTAGCAGAGCCTCCTCTAATTTCAGATGGTCCATCAGTATCTGGAATTTGAACCTTTCTGTCGCATTAGCTGGATGGATATTTTCCAGAGCAATTTTCAGTCGTGAGAACTCTCTTGGGTTTGGATGTATAAAGTCAGGAATCGTGGGGGTTGGACCTCGATACATCAGTTCTTGTTCAGGGGGAGGTGATGGCGTAAGTGACCACCATGGCATTTGCGGATGCCTTGAATTATCTTGAGAGACCCAGTATGGAAATTTTTAGTGTTCTTGTCTGTGGGAGTAATGCTCCTCTGATCTCCGACCCCCTTGTGGCATGTAGTGGTAAGAAGAGCTCTATTTAATATTGAAGGCAGATGCTGGAGTTGGGTGGTGTTGGAGGACTCTGAAGCTTGTCCCCAGTCTGATGCTCCTTTTGCGGTTTTGAGGCGTGGAGCTGGTACAGGTCTGAAGCTTGTTTCATCAAAACTTGCCTGTGGCTGGACGCGTGGTGCAGGTATAGGATGACTGGAGCTATACTGCCTCATAGGGGTGGCAGGCGAAAGGAGCTGACTTCCAGGACATTTATGCTCCATCTGAATTTGTAGCTGCTTCATTTGTTGCTTGAGCTAAGAAAGCTCCTTTGCATATTGGTCATTTGCGCTCTGAACTCTGTCCATTTCCTGCTGTATCATCTGCAAGACTTTTGCGGAGATCCTTATTCTCTCTCCTTATGATGTCTGATGCAGATTCACACTCATCATCGGACCACTGTAGTGGACTATCAGCTTCATAACCTGGTGGCAGTGGAGTAAAGCCAGTTGCACTTTCCTCTGCAAATCTGGTTGAATGAATGAGTGGTGACATGGGTTCTGAAACAGGCTTAGAGAGGGGGAAGCCAGTGAGATCCTACTTGTCGTAACGTGCGGGAAGGACAGTCTTCCTCCTGACTCACACAGTTGGCTCATCCTCTTCATATTGTGGCATCATCTATCTCTTTGGTAAGTCTAGGCTCCGGCTCAAAGGACCATGAAAAATGCTTTTGATTGGTAGCACTTCCCTATAAAACACAAGTTGCCAGCTCAGGGTGCTGAGCCACCAAAGACTGTCCGATTAATAAATTTTGTCCAAACAAAGTAGGCTGTAACTTCTATATTATTATAGAACATATAACACACAGCTGTAACCTGACACATTGTAAGGCTGCAAAGCTTGTACAAGCATCGCTCTGCCTGGCTTATGAGAGCAAATGCACGTAGCAAATTGTTTACAACAATTCTCCCATTAAATATAGAAAAAATACAGCAAACTTAGCTTCAAACAATAACATAACATGTAATAATAAAGCAAGTGTAATTCCAGTGTGGACAATAATAAAGATATGTATACAAACATATGAACTAGAGAGTTACAGGAATGAATACATGATTGGTAAGAATACACGCACACATCTATGGTATATCGTTACATCACGGGTATAATAACTTGTTTACAAAAGCGAATGCAGTCCTCATCGAGTGTATAAGTAAGGATTGCAAACTTACTTTTGCATTCACGCACAACATTTAGTCTAAAATGCGATAAATAAACAGTTTATACTGCTGTAACTTCAGTAGGCATTACAGATTCCAATTCCATTACAGATTTGGGCTAAACTTTTGTGATTTTTTCTAAATGTCGACAAAAAACAATTGTGAAATGACGGCGTTTCCATTAACCGATGTTATGCGACTAAAACGTCATTTTTTTCTTCTCGCGATAAGCCATTCTAAAAATCACGCTGACGGATGTTGGTAGGTTTACGTAATCCCAGCCACTGCACTGACCATTATTATTAATCGAAGGAGACGTATGTGTGTTATCCAAGCATTAATGGTAAGGAAAGACCCTTATACTTGGAGCGGCTGGTGTTTCTGGGTGTTTCTCCCTCATATCTGCTTCGAGGTCTTGATTGTGGCATTTCTTTGAGGTTTAGAATCCAGTATTCCTGTAATTCTTTTGTCTTTTATGAATTTAAAAAAGAACTCTGTCTCGTATTCTGTCCAAACATACCACGTCATCTACATCGGGTGACCTGTAAATGCGCAAAAACTGTTTCCATTGCAGTTGTGCAAAATATTTCTTTTTCGAATTGCCTGAAAAACCACCTCATGCGAGTGTAAAAACTTTTTTGCGATAAATTGGTATTTTTTGCGAAATTGACTTGTTTCCATTGGGCGTATTTTCAATTCGCAATTTCAATTCGCGCAATTTGAAGGATAATGGAAACGCGGCCAGTGTGTGAGGGCGGGGGAGATCACGTGGTCAAGGTTTCCGGACGCTGATTGGCTCAGACAAGGTGCTGTGTGTGCGTGTCTCTCAAATACAGAAGGAGAGATTTTAGAGAGAGAGGTTAGAGTGACAGCAAACTATAGCCTTTTTTACATTTGCAGTCTCTCAACTAATTATAAGGGACCTCTCTTAACACCCTTTGACACAATATACAATTTCCTCTGTTTAACTATAACCGTGCCTTTTATGTGAATGTGAATTGACACGGTGCCAGAAAGTCTTGGCTACCCCTCGAAGAAGCAAAAGGCTCTCCTGAGAATTAACATTTGAACCCCCCCTTGCATAATGATGAAACAGCAACATCCGAGACGCAGCACACAGGGCAACTCACACCTCACACCTCGCTTTGACAATCTCCCCCTTCCCTACCCTTCTCCTCCTCACCTGAAACTCACTGAAAACCCATGAAATGTTAAATGTGTACAAAAAAGTAACTATACATGTTTGGTATTATTTAAAGTGTCTCAGTGCGCCTGGTAAAATGGTCTCATTCTCCCAACCATAATGAAAAGCTAAAAGAAATTACAAAATATGAGAAAAGTGATGTGTCCCTCAGAGGTATTCCCTCCCCCAGATCCTCCATTCTGATCTCACAGTAGTGAGCCCCTCACTAGGGGACCAAATCTAATTATAATGACAGACACCACCATTTGGTAAGCAAATTGAATTATCTGGGTTTATAAGGAAAATGAGCAAAAAGGGGCGATCGATATTTTGACATCAATTTCAAGTGTACTTGGTTTGCAGAGAGTTTTATTTCAGTTTAGGGCAGCAAACGCGCTGCTTGATCAACCTAAATTTGGGTGCGTCTGTTTTACCTCTGTCTTAATTTAATGTTACTGTGGACAAGTGTTACGTGATTTCTCACGGGCTTGGCCAATCCAAACTATTATAAGGAAGTATAGTTGATCGTCTCAAACCTATAATAGGGCCAAAACCTCTACTGAAGTAAAACGATTGAATTAAGTTCAAGTGTATTCAATCCATGGGGGCTATCAAAATATATCTTAATTGAGTAAAGGTGAATCCGACCGCTTAAGATATTAGCCAAAAACCTCTGTTTGATGAACAAAAACTGGCGAGATTGTGTCGTGAGACCTGTGGCAGGACCTCTAAGTGATATCCTAATTTTTTTTTTTTTATCCAGATTTCCTAATCTGAGCTGGTAAAGCATAATTAAAGAGTTAAAATAGAATTAACAATCATTCGCTCACTTTTAACAACGAGCGAGTGTGTCGGTGTTCTTCAGGAAGTGGATGCACGCACTAGTTGCTTTTTTGCTGAGGAGCCGAGCGTAATCCGGAGTCAGCGGTGGTCCAGAGGTAGTGGCAAGGGGACTACGTCCTCCGTTCCCTCCTTCTGGGAACGGTGGGTTGCATACGCAACCAGGACGATCCCTTTCAGTCGATAACCTCAGACGTAACCTCGACTCCGACTGAAATGGGGATAACCTTTGAAAATGCCACTAACGCTGCCACCTTCCAGTGCCTAGACAAAAGCCACCTAATGCTCCCGCAAATTTAAGGCGGGGGAGGACAGGGCTTAGGCCAGGGAAGTCACTGCTGTTCCTACAGGACCACTGGAAACCGAACACTGGAAGGAAGGGACACTGCGGAAGCCACATCCAACCCGGAGGGAGGTAACGTGGAGAATACACATATGAACTGGGCGGATGACCGGGCAGTATGACATATGGAATGTCACTGGAGTAGCTCCAGCCTGAGACGGGGGGAGACTCACCGGACAGTGACAGCAGAGAGACTCTGCTGAGGGAAGACACGGGCTCGCCATAGGGAGTCGTATCGTGGAAGAATAGAGGGAATGCATTAACGTCACTTTCCCGCCGGAAAACGCCCCCTCAGCCGGACTGAGTGGCAGAAGAGCAGCTGCGTGACTGGATTTAATAGGGGAAACTGCGAAAAACGCAAGTAAAACAAACGATTATCAGTTTAAACTAAAGATTGGACTCAATATAGTGTTCCTTACAACTTACTAAAGATCCAGTGATCCATGGATATTGACATGCAGCCAGGAATCGTGTTTCCTGACATTTATATGTGCCTGATTTTGACACCGGGGGAAATACATACAGCAAATTTGCCTGTGAACGCTTTATATAAATACAATATAGGCAGGTCTAAATCCAGGTGATCACTTATATCAATGTTATATATATCATCATATCGTCTAGACCAGTGGTTCCCAAACCTGTCCAGGCGACCCACCAACACTGCACGTTTTCTCTGTCTCCCTAATCAAACACACCTGATTCAACTCATCAGCTCATAATCACATGGGTTAATGAGCTGATGAGTTGAATCAGGTGTGTTTGATTAGGGAGACAGAGAAAACGTGCAGTGTTGGTGGGTCGCCAGGACAGGTTTGGGAACCACTGGTCTAGACTTAAAACTTGTATAGTTTTTTGTCAGTGTTTATTTAAAAATGTCAAATTATACAGAATATACAGTGGTAAATATTTGATTGATGAGTTGTCACTGCAATATATAACAATACAATATATAGAGAATGATTTTACCACTAAATTCAGCATATTGACACAAAAATGATAACTGCAAATCCACCTTTCGCTGCCTGGAGTCCAGTTGTTTCTATGAATTGCAGCGATCTATTTGCTTCTCTGTTCTGTAGCTTTAGGTAGTCTGTAAAAATATACCTCATATTTCTTGTAAAATCTAGTTGTACAGTCAGTCTCAAAGCTCTTTCCCGTTTTAGACGCGTTTTGTGTGTTTTTCCGCAGCATTCACGCTGAAAACCAATGCTGCCGCTCAGTCTTTTTGCCACTTGTGGGCGTAACCGCAGTCACTCCGGCCAACGGTGACGTCACGTGCATACCCTCTATACACATATGGGATCACTGTAGGGACCGCAACATATGGACCCAGCCTAACACAGGTTCCACACTGCTTACGAGTGGCAGGCCTAACGCCAGACGTTCCGCACGTCCAACGTCGGAGGGTTCAGTTTAAGGGAACTCAACTGGAGTAGAAGGCGCACGTATCCAGTCCATAGGAGGGGAATGGCGCAGCAAGCCGACACTTGAACTGGGCTCACGGTGAAACTGGCTTCATGAGAAGGGAGCCCATGGGAAGCAGCGGTTCAATAGGTGTCGCCCAGCCCCCAACTCTAAATCTGTCAGCAAAGCACTCTGTCAACGTCCAGGCGGAGCAAAACACTCATTATAGAGGAGCTCAACACCTAAGTGGACATGAACATCTCGGAATCTTTCACCGAAATAAGGCAACCACATCAGTGCGCCACTTTGCTTGGAAACAGCCTTCCCTCTCTGCTGATTCCTAACAGACAAGAGCTGGTCTGAGGTCTAAGGCTGCGTTCTGTACATGTCTAACCGCTATGAAGCGGACGGACAGAGAAGCCAGGGCTGGGTCTGCCTCCTCCAGGCAGCGCTTGCAGGCTCACCACCTGATCCTATTACGGGAGAGGTAGGAACCTTGGGCACAATCCAGGCCGGGGTCTCAGCTTGTGAGAGATAGCCGGCCCGAACTCCAGGCACAATACGGTGACTGAAAGTGAGCAAGTCCCTACCCTCTAGTAGAGACCATGCGAGCAGGAGAACTGATTTAAGATAATTTTTAACTCACTGCCTGCAGTGCAGTTGCACCAGAGATGAGGCCCAAGAGGATAAAGAGGAACACAAGGATTTATATACCTGCTCCTCAGGAACCTGATGACCAGGATGTGCTACCCATGCTTCTGCATCATGATGAGCGTCGAAAACACCGAGGCAACATCATTTTGAGAGTGGAGGAAAACAGCCTACTTCAACCCATCTTGCAGGAAAGGGAGCACTGAAAAGATCGAAAGCTTTCAGGATCTCCTCACGGAGAGAAGACGCACTCAACGACTAGGTTCCACTTCTAAGCGTAAGCACACTTCCTTTTCCAGGGGGTGCTTGCAGAAGTGGTGGTAACTGTCACATCTTTACGCTGTGATAGCCACCTGAACCTCCGCATTCAGTGTAAGACTGCCCGGAATCTCCAGGGGTAGAATGCGGGTGCCATCGTGCCCCGTCCCTGAAAAAGTGTTCAGGGGAAGTCAGGAAGGCTGTTTTCGATGGGAACAGGTATGGTTGGGCCAATAAGGGGCAATTATAAAGACTTACTCCCTCCTGACTTGGCACCGTAGGTGCAAGCGACGGGGGCAAAAGACAGGAGCACTGCTCAACACAACGTGTGAAGATCACTGAGCTTCAGGAGCATTTCTGCTCAGCACTTGAGTGTGATAAGTTCACTGAGCTTCAGGAGCATTTCTGCTCAACACTTGAGTGCGAAGAACTTCACTGAGCTACAGGAGCATTTCTGCTCAACACTGAGTGTGAAAGAATTCACTGAGCTTCAGGAGCACTGCTGCTCAACACCTGAGTGCGATGAATTCACTGAGCTACAGGAGCATTGCTGCTCAACACCTGAGTGCGATGAACTTCACTGAGTTTCAGGAGCATTTCTGCTCAACATGAAGTGTGATGAATTCACTGACTTGAGCAGGCGCCAGGCGACCATGAGTCGCAGTCGCTTTTAGGAGGCTCACTGGGGAAACGCATTTCTGCGGGCCCCCGGGGCAGCGGAGAGCCAGTGTCTGTCCAAGGGTTGTCCGCTCGGTCAGAAATACTGGCAGGGAGACGAAACCGGAGAGGCAACTGAGCGGCTCCGGAGTGGTCATGACCCAACTGGACCCCAGGGGATGGAGTCTCCACTCACCCTGGCTATAAGTGTCGTGAGGCTCGTCGGCGGCACGATTCAGTAGGCCCGGACGAGATTACTCTCTCCCAGTTGACCTGAAGACCCAATGGGCTCTGGAGCACTTGAAGGGAAGGACTCTGTACTGATACTTCAACCCTCACGCGCAACACACAGGATGGCCTGCGGCGCGGAAGGTAGAGTGCGGCGCGGAAGGTAGAGATCTGAAGCACATGTCATTCAGGTCGGAGCTGCAGACCAATCTTGGGCCAAGATGGTCACGACCCACCACCTAGTAGCATGAAGAACGAGTTTACAACTGGCCTTCATACCGGCAGGAGGAGCGGCTATATCAAATCCTTCGCCAGTAGGATAAGAAAAGCGCGCAAAAGTCAGGAGCACTGCTCAACACTAGGTGTGATGAATATCACTGGATTTTTTAGGAGCACGTCTGCTCAACACCTAATGTGATGATTATCACTGACTTGAGCGGGATAGCCGAGCCTGAGGTGGGGCAGCAAAAGTGGAGAGTGTGGTGTTAGTGTGCTGTGCAACACTTACCTGTCTCCACTAGCGGCAGGGGGCACGTGAGAAGGCGGATGACCGGGTCCTCGAAACGCACCAAGCTGCCTGCTGGCGACCAAGGGGGGGCTGAGGGGTGTAAGGCTATACAGGGTCACACCCGCCAGACTGGCCCTCTTGGGACCCAGGAACAGATGAATTTGCTCTTTCTTTGAAGTGTGGGTACCGCTTGCTCCGCTTTTTTTTTTTTTTTTTGGGGAGCCAGCGGCAGAACAGACATACACACAAACAAAGACTCCATCCGGCCCTCACCCGGGGGGAGGTAGTGACCAACTCCAAGACCATCCTCATCCATCCCTGGGCAGCCCGCTCCGGAATGCTTTCGCTGTCGCTTGCCACCTGGCTTGGCAGCGCCTGGAGCGGCCTCAGCGTCCCTACTGTGGCCGGCACCATGCTGAGGCCTGGGTGGAGGCTGCTGCGGAGGCCCAGCGGGAGTGGCGGCCGGGGAATGCCCTCGGCGACGAGCAGGCGGAGAAACTGCCACCGGCAGCAGAGTGGAGGCAGCAGCTGGCTGCCAGGGCAGGCTGTGCCGGATGACCTCCATCTGCGCTTGGGCGGCAGAGAACTGTTGGATGTAGTTCTCCGCCGCGTCGCCGACCAACCCAACCTGGGAAATTGAGGAGACCAGGAACCGAACCTTCTCCGCATCCACCATATCAACCAGGCTGAGCCAACGATGGCGCTCCTGGACCACTAAGGTGGACATCGCCAGACCGATCGCACACGCCACGACACTCGTGCCCCAGAGGGTGAGGTCGGATGCAGTGCGGTGCTCACCTATGAGCGCACGGTCTGGGCTACCCTCGTGCATGTCCACGGGTGCCCTGGCCTGACAGACCTGAAGCAATGCCATGGCACGCAAGAGGAGGCAGCTTGCCCAGGAGCGGAAGAAAACTCACAGGCCTTAGGGGGGAGACGAGGATCCCCCCAAAAGGCAGCGGCCACCGGACACAGGTGCACCTGTGTCGACAGACCGCTCCATTGGAGGGATAGCCTTACAACCCTTCACCGCTCCTCCATCAAGGGTAGTGAGGGGGAAAGGCTATTCAGGCAGTTTCTGGCAGAGAAAGGTGCCGTCCACAACCTGGTAAGCTCTCCATGCATTTCAGGAAAGAAAGGCACTGGGGCGGCAAGCTGAGAACCAGCGCGGTCCGCCCCGAGATACCAAACCTCCAACCGAGACTGAACGGGACACGGTGGAGGTTCGACTCGAGCCCGGCAGCCTCGGCGGCCCGTTTCAGCATAGATGACATTTCTGGATCTGGCTCGGGCAATGTTACACTCCCAGGGGGAGATAACACAGCCGAGTCGTCATTTCCAGAGGCCAGGTCACCCTCCGATGCTGCTATCGACATCTTATCCTCTGGGGGAACCCCCATTGAAACAGCTGATCGGTCCATTACAGAGGGACCAGCATGCTCAACAGGAATTCCATCAGCTGCGGTGTGATGGAGGAGTGAGGAGCACACAGGGAATGGTTACCGGGCGAGACATCCATCTTATCCTCCGATCACCCATCCCACACGGCACCCGGGGGTGGTGCATGGTAATGGGGACTTGCACTTTGTGGACAAAGGCGATCTTAAGCTGCCTCAGCGTGCTGGACATATAAATATATATATATACATATTTATATACACATAAATACAAAGCTCAAACACGTGATGCAACAATTGTGACCGTCAGAAAGGAAAAGGGAACGACCGCATCCAGAAACACACAGGTGGAATGACATCTTGAAAAAGACGCAAATGCACCAGTGTTGCTCTTTCAGGAAATAGGACCCGTCACCAGTGCTGGAGCACACAGGGGAATGACCGCAGCAACACTGAACAATGAACTTAAACAGTGAAGCACTCACTTTTCCACCCTCTAACCAGCCGTCAACACACACAAACATTTAGAATTTGTTGCTGTTAAAACAGCAGTTGAGAGCTCAAAGCTCGCGATCACCGCTGCACTCACGCTGTAGAAACCACCAGCACTGGGAGAGTCTTCCTGAAGAACACAGACACACTCGCTCGTTGTAAACAACAGCACTCTTCAGAGACATCAAACGATCGGCTCCAAAGCGAAAGGCAACTAGTGCGTGCATCCACTTCCGTATTTATACCCGCGTCGCGGGGGCGGAGTGTGTGATGCGAATCACGCACGCCAATTCCATTGGCTCGTTCAATAGTACTTGAAGAACATTGGCTCTCTGACGCGATTCCCCATTTCAGTCGGCGTCGACTACGTCCGACGTTATCGACTGAAAGGGAAATTTGCAACTACATATCAACTAACTCAGACAAGTCAGCAGTGACTGCGCGCGCTCGCTCGTAAGCTGCGCGGACATGGCGACTGAGTCGATTTCCATACCGAGAAAAGAGATCCTCTGCATGGAGCAAAGTTTGCTCTTCTCCCAGTTGACCCGAAGGCCCAGACGGGCTAGGTGCCGGAGTACTAGGTCCCTGTGTTCGCAAACCTGATCTCGAGAGTGAGCTAGGATCAGCCAGTCGTCGAGATAATTCAGGATGCGAACCCCGTGTTCCCGTAGGGGAACAAGGGATGCCTCGACGACCTTCGTGAAGACGCGAGGAGACAGGGCTAACCTGAATGGGAGAACCGCATACTGATATGCCTGCCCCTCGAAAGCAAACCGTAGGAACGGTCTGTGTCGAGGGAGAATGTAGACATGAAAGTAGGCGTCCTTCAGGTCGATCGCTGCAAACCAATCCTGGGGCCGCACACATTCGAAAATGCGCTTGGCAGTGAGCATCTTGAACGGCAGCCTGTGAAGGGAGCGGTTCAGCACGCGCAGGTCCAGGATTGGCCGTAACCCACCGGTTTTCTTCGGGTCAACGAAGTACGGGCTGTAGAAGCCGGACCTCATTTCGGCTGGAGGGACAGTCTCGATCGCACCCTTTGCCAGCAGGGTAGAAACCTTCGCTCTCATTATAGGGGCATTGCCACCGACCATAGTGGAGCGGACTCCCCTGAAGCGGGGAGGAGACCGCGCGAACTGAATCGCGTAGCCGAGCCTGATCGTTCGTGCGACCCAGCAGGACAGGTTGGGAAGCTCTAGCCAGGCTCCCAAGAACTGTGCCAGCGGGGTCATGCGAACAACAGACTTCCCGTCGGTGAGGCAGCGAGGCGGTATGACTGGCCCGGACGTGGACGGCATAGCGGCCCGGTGTGGGGGCACAGTCATAGACTGCGTCCTGACAGAGGAGACCAGGGAAGGATGAACGTTCCACGGGGGTCTGCTCTGCCAGGGGTCTGGCGACAGAGGAGGATGAGAGCGGCACGGTCCGGGGACGGCGCGTACTGTCATCCGGCTTTGGGACAGAGGAGGACGAGGGGTGCACGGCTGGGGGGCGGCGCACCGTGTCGTCCGAGAACTCTGTGTGCTCAGGGATGAATATGTCACTTCTTTCTTTAACCACATTAGGGTGTTGCCCACCCGGGGGTGAGCAGCGGGGAGTGGAAAACAAAAGATATTCCCCCGGCCCTCCACCGGGGGAAGGAGTGGTCCTGCTACCATCTCCTGAGAAGTGACAGTCATCCCTGAGCAGCCCGTCTCAGGAGCGTCGCTTGGCCCGGCGTTTAGCGGGGGGCGGGGCAGGAGAGGGCTTACGGCTTCCTCCGCGACCGGGCCCGGGTGGAGGCTGCTGCTTGGGCCGGGCGGGAGGGGGGGGGGAACCATAGGAGGGCGCCCTCGGCGGCGAACAGACTGAGTATTCTGCCCGGTCGGCTGGGTGGAGGCAGCAGTGGGCCGTCGGGGCAGAATGTGCTTGATAGCCTCAGTCTGTTTCTGAGCAGTCGAGAACTGTTGGGCAAAATCCTCGACTGCACCGGCGAAAAGGCCGGCCTGTGATATGGGGGTGTCGAGCAGCCGGTACCTGGACCACGGCTGTGGACATCACCAAACCCAGGGAGCGTGCGGTCACCTTTGTCGCTCGGAGAGCAAGGTCGGTGGCGGCGCGCAGCTCATTGAAGAGCCCTGGGTCTGTCCTGCCCTCGTGCATGCGCTTTGTTCCAAACCGTCACCCTCAGATCACCCTGGCCACCAGCCGAAGTAGAGCCTCTCGAGGAGACGCTAGATCGGGGTGTGGATGAGGGGACTCTCACTCTTGCGAGATCACTGAGTCTCGATCGTAGTGTCGCGATGGTCATGTTCCCGCAGTGAGAACATGAGTCATCCATGAGCGCTGCTCTAGCGTGATCAATGCCCAAACACACTATGCAACGCTCGTGCCCATCAGAGTCAGCAACAAGTCTACCGCAACGAGAAGTGTACGGGCGATGCATCTTTAAAAAGACGTGCCGCGTGCAAGCTCTTTTGTGAGAGAAAAGAAACTCTGAGAGTGTTGAAGCGCCCGGGGAGAAACACACTCACTGGCAAACCACTGCACAGATAAGCAGGAAGTTCGCACTCGCCGGGAGATCGCCGTCACACCAACACCAGAGAATCTCGCTCGTCTGTAAGAAGCTGACAGTTCAGAGATGGCTTGTGGAGTGAAGAATTAACTTGGCTCCGAAGCGAAAACATATCTGCATGTTGCCAGCGTCTTCCTTTTATACCCATGAGGTAGGGCGGAGATACGCTATGCAAATTCTGCAGACCCATGGCATTTCTTTGCCATTGGCTCGTTTTGTAATACTCGAAGTTGATAGGCTTTCTAAGCGAAACCCCATTCGTTGTCATCCGACGTAACTCAGAGTGACAACGAAAGGGAACTCTAATTACAATACAGTTTTTTAACGTCCTTATTTTGTCGTTTCTTTTTTTTTTCTCTTCAAGAAACCAAAATAAAATGACTGTAAGATATATGTTATGTGCTTGTTCAAATCACAATTTATATTTAAATTGGTCACCCAACCTCATTCTCATATTATGCATAATTTAGAATCTCTAATGGATCAATTTAATTTCTCCACACTGTCTCCCAGGGATAACGGGATACAAATTCTAGACACCTTCAGATAGAAAGTATAATATTTAAACACGTGAAGTTAATATCTTATTATTTATTTATTACTTTAAGAGCACCTAATTGCTCAGTCTTATATATCTCATCTACATAAATAAATCAAAGTTTATCTCATTAAAGTTTCTTTATGCTTAAAAATTTCCTAATTATCTCAGAATGCATATTCTTATTATTATGAATCATAACTTTAACAATTTCTGTAATTTTTAATTGATTTCAAAATGTAACAATTCATAAATCTCATGTTAACAATATTTGATCTATGTATCTTGTCTCAACTCTTTCAATTGTATCTTTATATTCTCTCAGAATTAAACTTCTATTCAAACAAAACTTCAAACAAAAAGCAAATTGCAGCATTACAGCATCTTGGGGTATTTTCCCTCCCTTCTCTGATAAGTTTCTCTTTGCAGGAAGTTTTATTGACAGCTTTCTGGGCGCACTCTCAAACACAACAAATAAAATACTCAACAAATACTTTTGGTTGAATTTAACCATAATCATTGCTCATTGCCCTTAATAGACAAGGTAAATACATTTTTTCTTTTTTTTAAATCCTTAAATCTTTTAAATGTGATCACCAATTTTCTTCACATTTTACTTAACAGAACAGCCAATTTTCAGTTAAACCTTTTAATTAATATAGAAGCATTTTTTAAGGAAAAGTGCTGAAGTCTCTCATATTACCTTAATAAGTTATTTTTCTCTGCCCGTCTGGGATGGTCCCTCCGCCGGGTGGGGTCCTCTGTAAGTTGGCAGGATGAGATGAAATGAAATGGAATTTAAAAAAAAAATGATAAGTTCCTCTATTATCAGAACTTATATTAGTTTTGCCCCCAACGATGGGAGGATCCTTGGGCTCCTGGCGGCTTGCCAAAATTGTTGTAGATTTTTCCCTAAACCTAACTACCCTACCATAACTTATACTCCAGCGCGCCTATACATTGACGTTAGCCGAGTTCACACTTCCGCGAGTCTCCTAGTCGACTACAGCTTCATCTCCCTACCTATACGTCAGCGAGTCTACAAATCGACTACAGCATCCGTCTAATCCTATACTCCAGAGAGTCTACTAATCGACTACAGCCGAGGTTAATCCTATACTCCAGCGAGTCTACTAATCGACTACAGCCGAGTTTACATTGTATGAATTCTAACTTGTTTTCTAACTTACCCTAAACTGTCCTGCTGCGCAGCAGAAAATAACAGACAGACTCCAGCAAATGTCCTTTAAATGCTTTAATCATGGCCAGGAGAGTTCTCGACCAGTTCTCAGAGAATCTCCCTAGAAGAAGCAAGTCCGGTGGATCTCTGACAAATCCCATTGAGAATCCCACCAGTAAACACGAATACAACAGTTTTTATAGAATACACTGTTATCCCTGAAATTGTTTTAATTCAAACTACTTTGGTACAATAAACATAAAATCCAAAATGTTTGCACAATTACTCCATGTTTTTAGTTTGTTGTACGATTTGCATGATACTTTTCATTCTATTGAATTGTTTAAATTGAATGTACTTAACTTAGCTTATTTTAGTCTGTTGTCAATGCAACGCAATACAAGGAAGATGTTGATTGGCTCTTTTAACTGACGTCAGACATGGATGGAGCGCGCATTTTCATCTGTTCATCTGGACTTTCATCATGCACGTTTGCTGGTGAGTAACAGTTAGTACATTTTGGTCTGAAACAGCGAATACATTATAAAACATAGATAAATGAAATGAATAACATTTAGCCAGTAAAACTAAATGTAAGTTTAGGCTGTGTTTACATGTTAACGTTCGCCATCGTGTTGTATCGATCAGTCGCTACCGACACTTTTATATAGTTCTACGACATGCTCTTTGGGATCGTCACATTTAAAATCTAATGCTTAACCTTTTTTGATCAATAATTCTCATTAAACAAATGAACGAAAATGTCGTCTGTTGTGTAAAACGATATATTTGTTCAATGGTGTTTTTGCATATTTGCAGGTTTGCCATATTAGAAATGTTCAACATGGCTTAAATACAGCGCAACTTTATCATTAACCTTTTAGAAGTTTTTACATTCCTTTGTGAGTGAAGTATTAAACAAATTGAAATTCGACTGCCCGCAAGAAATACTAGGCCATGTAGATGTAGTCTAGCCAAATAAATGCAACCTTGTGCTCATCAGCGTGGTGTTAGCTAGTACATTTCAGTTAATGCTAGTCTTGTGTATCATGACATGCTGAATAAATAAATGGATAGCTATATAGTACTTTATTTTGGATATACATTTTGTAGATAACAGATCAATAGATATATTTTTTTTCTTGATATGTAAAAAGCAATCTAATGTTTTTGTTACTCTGCAGATTTTAGTTCAAAGCAAGGCTAATCAAGATGATCTGGAAATGTAAGTATTGCATATTTGCTTGTGACAAAAGGGGATACTTGTTAAAACATTATTTGTTAAAACAACAAAAATATCTTAATTTGTGTTCTGAAGATGAACAAAGGTCTTACAGGTGTGGAACAAAATGAGGGAGAGTAATAAATGACAGAATTTTAATTTTGAGACTGTTAAGTTACAGTCAAAAGTATGATTAATAGAAATTGCCTTCCTTTCATGTTGACAA
The DNA here is from genome assembly GCA_026230005.1 of Gila orcuttii. Classification (NCBI taxonomy): domain Eukaryota; kingdom Metazoa; phylum Chordata; class Actinopteri; order Cypriniformes; family Leuciscidae; genus Gila; species Gila orcuttii. The sequence goes on from JAPDVR010000017.1 coordinate 17,076,707, forward strand.
ATGATACAATGTTTTCTCTGCAACCACCACACATCAGACCTCTGATCTTGTTGACATGTGATGTGTTGCCATGAGAGGGCTTCCAGTACTTCTTGGTAATGACCCAACTGAGTTCTTCAAAGCATGCTTTGTAAGTATTATTAATGCCTTTTTAAATAATTAATTATTAATGAATTTTTACTGTCATAGGTTTGTTATAATATTTTCAGCTGGAAATATGTAAACCTTACTGTGCATTTATGTTAGTAAGAACAATAAAAAAAAGCACCAAAAACAATTATATTGTTAACAGTTATATTTGACATAAATGTTGAATGAAATGAGTGAGGAGGAAGTTTTAAATTTAAATTCATGTCATGACACCTTTGAAACACTAAAATACAATCAAGGTTAATCTCATAACGTTTTATTTTAATCAGTAATTCATGTCATAATTATGCAAAGACTTGTATACAAAAGAAAAACATACTTAATGTTTAAATATAACTGAACTCCTGGATGCACTTGTGTAGCCTACATAATTCACAAAAAAATATGCTTGCATTCAACTAAACAAAAAAATGTTCAATAAAATTAATATCTAGAAAAAAACTGTACACTGCTAAAATGTATTTTAGTAATCCCCAATCTCTTGTTCAGGCTTCTTAGGATGGAGAATCGTACCAACATGTGCCAGTTGGAATCCTCAGCTTAGAAAATGAAGATGTGGCTCTGCAACCCCTGTCCATCCATCTCCACCCATCCTCGGTGGGAATCATCTTGGAGGGGAATGTTGTAATGGACAATTTAGACAACATATGTGTCTTCTTTTTGGTTTAACTTGCGCACTGCACCCTAGACTACCCAAAGTGCAAAGGCAACACCTTTCTTTTCATTCAGCAAGTTTTGCTAGGTTTATGAAAGGAGTTGAAGGGCAAGATTCTGGCTGTTACAAATCAGCTTACCATGTGAACAGGTAAATGCATTTTTCTTCTGGTTCTCTTTCAGAATCGTTAGATAAAAAACTTTCCCTTTCATTGAACTATGCCTTATGCCTGGAACACACCAAGCCGACGAACTAGCGCTGATGAAAGACGACTGTGTTGTCACCTCGCGTCGGGGTAAAAAGCTGCACTTGAACACACCGAGAGAACTACTGCCGACTGTCAGCTAGAATGCGCGTTCTGCGCCTGCGTGTAAATGAGACAACTGTCTATTTCTACAGATATATTCGTCTATATTCGTCATTCAAAAAGGGAAACCAACGCTGCAGATACACATACCGTAAACAAAGCAGTGCGTGCTTACCGTTTTGAATATCAACCCTGCTAAACACTTTCTTTATTCCACTCCGCTCATGTTAATATTGAAATATTTGCCAAGGAACACTCAGGTAAGATGACGATCATGACGTAACATAAGAACAGCCTTCTATCTGTACCGTTTTGACTTCTTTGCTCGCTGTTTTGCTATTATTCTCGTGCACTAATTGGCTGTTCAGCTCATAGTGAACGAGTCAGAGTTCTCTCTTTCCCCGACGCCGATTCAACATGTCGAATCGGCCGAAACAAAGCCGACGAGGACCAATTTCAGCCGACTGTGCGGAACACACCGAGGAAACTTAGTCGGCCGACGCTCAAAAAAACTTAGACGGCCGACCGTCGGCTTGGTGTGTTCCAGGCTTTAGGGTTGGACAAATATTCACGTTCCTTATTAATACAGTATAACAACACTGTGCTTGTTAAATATTTGGAAAAGTTTTAAAATACTTTTTTAAAGATTTAAAATTGGGTAATTGGTACTTAAGATATTTCATTGTTTTGTCAGTCTTTGAAAACTGATTTTGATAAGTGAATTCAAATAAATTGTAAGTTCAAATAAATGATTGTTATCCTTTGTCCTTATTTGTAATGCAGGTGCATCTTCAATCATTTACAGTAAATAGCTATATTTAAATTAAAGTTTTGGGTTCTGTCTACTCACAACATTCATCCAGATTGTAGGTTTCACACATGTTTCCTGAGCATAACTGTAAGCCTTTACAGGTTGATTGAACTTAAAACATTTATGGAAACTCGTTGCCCCAAAAAAGTTAATTTTCTATTGTTGAAAAAACAGCACATTTTAAGTTAAATGTACCTAAAGTTTAAATTGGAATGCATTAAAAACTGTTCAATTAACTAAAAGTTTTCAATTGAATGCATTTGAAATCTTAAGTACATTAAACTTAAAATAGGCTGTTTTTTCAACAATACAAAATTAACTTTTTTAGGGCAACGAGTTTCCATAATTTTTTTAAGTTCAATCAACCTGTAAGGGCTTACAGTGTAGACATGATACATTACCATGAGTTTTCAAACCCAGATATCTCAAAACAGAATCATCATGACTAACATGTCACGCTCTTAATCATCACGATTGGTTACATTGTCAAAGCAAGTCACCCCTTTCATTACCCTTTGTTAGAAACATCAGCAAAAATATCCTGTATCATCAAAAACATTGTGAGGGGTTAATATTTTAATCAATCATTTCACAATATAACGGTTAGTCCAAATTCAAAGTTCCTTTGACCAAAGTTATATTAAGTCAAATGTTTAGGAGGTTAGAGTTCGTCTGATGGCTACATCCTTGAGAAAAAGGAAGTAAGCTCAATTTAGATTTATTGTTAGAATCATGGAAATTTTAGTCATCCTCAGACATAGGACCAAAGGAAGTGTTAGAACTTATCACGAGATGTTGGTATAATTCATATCTTTGTGGTTAGTATCATAACTAATCTTTATCTCATTAAAAAATCCATCACAGAAGCATGGCATTAGTTTTCACAGTTATGATGATGATACTCAGCTCTATATTTCTTCAAGCCCTGACGAAACTTACCAATTCACCCAATTAACGGAATGCATAGCTGATATAAAAAATTGGATGACTAGTAATTTCCTACTACTTAATTCTGAAAAAACAGAGATTCTAATTATTGGACAAAAAACGTCTCTGGTTACGTATGTAACCTTAGTTCCCTGAAGGGAACGAGACGCTGCGTGAAACGCTGTGGGAACGCCCCTGCGTGAGTGCGTCATGAAGCACGTATGAAATCAATCCAATGGCGAGACGGAACATCATAGGCGGGTGACGTCATCGACCAGGAAACTATAAAGCACTCCCAAAACACAAGCGCATCAGCTTCTGATAAGACTGAAGCCAGTGCTCACGGGCATGCTGGGAGTATGGCACAGACACGGCACAGACACCTTTCAGGGAACTCGAGCTGCGTGAAACGCTGTGGGAACGCTAATACCAACGTCGCCATACGAGCAAGTGTCCGTCGTGTGTAGTAAAGGCGCACATTCGGACGAAAGCACCTGCGCCCCTGGAGTGGAGCTGAAGTCAAGATGGTAAAATCTGACGAATGTATGCGGTGAGGACCAGCCTGCCGCATCACAAACGTCCTGAAGAGAGACTCCTGACAAAAGAGCTTTGGAAGCAGCCATACTCCTAGTAGAGTGAGCTCGCACAGCCAAGGGTGAAGGCTGACCAGCCGACTCGTAGGCAAGTGTGATGGCCTCAACCACCCACTTGCTCATCCTCTGCTTAGACGCGGGACACCCCTTTTTGGGTGGTCCAAAGCAAATAAACAACTGTTCAGATTTCCTCCACAGGGCAGCTCTGTGGACGTAAGCATCTAAAGCCCTAACTGGGCAGAGCAGATTAAGCTTCTCCTGGTCCGACGTCAGAAAAGGAGGAGGACAGAAGGCTTGCAGTACAATAGGCCTAACAGTATTAGTTGGGACCTTAGGAACATAGCCCGGTCTAGGAAGGAGAAAGGCTTTTACCATGCCGGGCGAGAATTCCAAGCACGAGGGAGAGACCGATAGAGCTTGAATATCTCCTATCCTTTTTAAAGAAGAGATAGCAAGAAGAAAAATAGTTTTTAGAGTAATGAATTTCTCAGAAACTTCTTCGATGGGCTCGAACGGTGCTAGAGAGAGACCTTCTAGAACAACCGCAAGGTCCCAGGTCGGCACCCTCGTGCGAACTGCTGGCCTCAGCCTCAAAATGCCACGAAGGAAACGAGTTACAAGTGGGTGTCTCCCGAGAGAGGCTCCACTTAAAGGGACGTGGTGAGCAGATAAGGCCACCACGTACACCTTCAGTGTGGAGTGGGATAACCCTGTGGAGAAACGCTCCTGCAGGAATTCCAGCACTGCACCCACCGGGCAGTTAACTGGGTCCAACCGGTGTTCCCCACACCAGGACGTGAAAAGTTTCCACCTCAAAGCATATAATTTCCTCGTGGCCGGAGCTCTGGATTGGAGGATGGTCTCAACGACCTCAGTCGAGAGACCAGATTCTATGAGCTGGGCCCCCTCAGAGGCCAAGCCCACAACTTTCACAGCTCTGGGCGGGGCAGAAGAAGCGACCCACTCGCCTGAGAGAGAAGGTCCCTCCTGATCGTAATCTCCAGAGGAGAGCCGACGAGGAGAGATACCAGGTCCGCAAACCATACTCGGGCCGGCCAGTACGGGGCTACCAACAGTAGACTGACCCCGTCCCGGCGAACCCTTTCCAGAACTCCTGGGAGCAGAGCAATCGGGGGAAATGCGTACAGACGTGACCTTGGCCACGCCTGTACCATAGCGTCCAACCCCAGAGGGGCTGGATGGCTTAGAGAGAACCACAGTGGACAGTGTGATGTCTCTTTGGATGCAAACAGGTCTACCTCGGCACGACCGAAATGTTTCCATAGGAGCTCCACCACCTTGGGGTGGAGTCTCCACTCCCCGGGCCTCGGCCCCTGCCTCGACAGGATGTCTGCCCCCTGATTTAGATACCCTGGGATATAAATCGCCCTCAATGAAAGAAGCTTCCCCTGGGACCATAGAAGGATCTGGCGAGCCAGCTTGTATAACGGGCGTGAACGCAGACCTCCCTGGTGATTTATGTAGGAGATCACCGATGTGTTGTCTGACCGGACAAGAACATGATGACCCCTCAGGTCTGGGAGGAAGTGTTTCAGAGCCTGAAACACAGCCAACATTTCTAGACAATTTATATGCCAAGAGAGATGATGGTCCTGCCACAGACCCTGAGCAGGGCGACCACTCATGATCGCCCCCCAGCCCGTGAGGGAGGCATCCGTCATTAGCGTTACACGACGATAAGGAGCTCCCAGCACGGGCCCATGTGATAGGAACCAAGGTTCTTTCCACGTGGCCAGGGCGCAAAGACAACGTCGCGTGACCGTGATCATGCGGAACGGGTTTTCCCTCGGGGAGAACCCCTTGGTCTTGAGCCACCACTGTAACGGTCTCATGTACAACAGGCCGCAAGGAATAACATTGGACGCTGCTGCCATCAGACCCAACAATCTCTGAAACTGTTTGACAGTGAGTGACTTGCCTAGCTTTGTTTGTTTGATGGCCATAAGGATCGAAGTGATACGAGCAGGAGACAGGCATGCCTGCATCGTCGATGAATCCCAAATTACACCCAGAAAAGTGGTCCTCTGAAGTGGAGATAGCACACTTTTCTTGGCATTGAGCCTCAACCCCAGTTTCTTGATATGAGCGAGAACGACATCTCGATGCCGAGCCGCCTGATGCTCCGATTGAGCTAGAATCAACCAATCGTCGATATAATTTAAAATGCGGATGCCCTGGAGTCGCAGCGGAGCCAGAGCTGCATCCATGCATTTCGTGAAAGTTCGGGGAGACAGTGCTAGGCCGAACGGAAGAACCCGATATTGATACGCTTTGCTCCCGAAAGCGAACCTCAGGAACTTCCTGTGTTGTGGAAGGATGGAAATATGGAAGTATGCGTCCTTTAGATCTATCGTGACAAACCAGTCCTCGGATCTGATTTGTGACACGATCTGTTTGAGAGTAAGCATCTTGAACTTGAGCTTCCCTACTGTACGATTTAACAGGCGCAGATCTAAAACTGGACGTAACCCCCCATCCTTTTTCGGAACGATGAAGTACCGGCTGTAATAACCTGACTCCCTGCTGGGAGGAAGAACTCGTTCTATAGCCCCCTTCAGCAGAAGAGTTTTTACCTCCTGTTCCATAACCAGAGCCTGCTCGGGGCCCACCACTGTAGGTAAGACTCCCCTGAATCGAGGTGGACGAGACCTGAACTGAATAGCGTAACCATGCCATGATGACGACGAATGGGGTTATCAGTCTAATCACGCCACCTTCTCAGCTGTCTTCCAGTGCCCTGCGTAAATCGAGATCCCTGTCATAGACTGGACGAAGGACTCCATTTATCACTGGAATACCAAGGTACACTGGGAAGCATATCCCAAGCTTAGAGGAAGTATGCAAATAATGCCAACCCAGAGGGGGGGGGGACTTAGAGAATACACATATGACCCGGAGGGATGCATATTGAGAACACTGGGGTGTCCAGCCGCAGGTGGAATATTTCAACCCCAGGGGTGGCAAGGTGGCTTGCCAAGGGAAAGACACATGCTCAGAGAGGCTTACAGTGGAAATACACATGTGGGGGTCGCTCAGAGGAGGGACCATGCACACGGGAGGCACCTAGCCGACGCGCAGGCAATAGACACTGGCGCCGACGTCAGGAGTGCTGGAGGAGCTCAGGGCTTTCGGGGAAGCTCACCTGAGGAGAATATCGCACGTATCCAGTCCGTGGAGTGGAATGGCGAGCAAGCGAAGACACCTGAGCGGGTACATGAGAGGACACAGGCTCCACTCGGAGATTATAGAATCTGGCGAATGTGTTAGGTGTCGCCCAGCCTGCAGCTCTGCAGATGTCTGTTAGCGAGGCGCCATGCGCTAGAGCCCAAGAGGACGCCACACTCCGGGTGGAGTGGGCAGTCACACAAAGGGGGCACGGTCGACCTTGCTGCTGGTATGCCAAAGCAATGGGTCCACTATCCAGTGAGACAACCTTTGCTTGGAGAGAGCCCTTCCCTTCAGCTTCCCACCATAACAGACAAAGAGCTGGACAGAGGTCCTGAAACACTGCGCTCTGTCTACATAGGCGCGAAGAGCGCGTACTGGACAGAGCAGTGTCAAGGCTGGGACTGCCTCCTCCAGGGGCAGCGCTTGCAGGTTCACCACCTAGTCCCGGAAGGGAGTGGTAGGAACCTTGGGCACATATCCAGGCCAGGGTCTCAGGATCACGTGAGAGTGAGCCGGCCCGAACTCCAGGCACGCTTCGTCAACGGAGAATGCGTGCAGGTCCCCTACCCTCTTGATGGAGGCCAGTGCAACCAGGAGCGCTGTCTTCATTGACAGGAACTTAAGCTCGACTGGTTGCAGAGGCTCAAAGGGAGCACTCTGCAGGGCAGTTAGAACCACTGAGAGGTCCCAAGAGGGAACGAGAGGAGGGCGAGGAGGATTTAGTCTCCTCGCTCCTCTCAGGAACCTGATGACCAGGTCGTGCTTCCCCATCGACTTAACTTCGATGAGGTCATGGTGTGCGGCAATAGCGGCAATATAGACCTTCAGGGTGGAGTGAGACAGCCTTCGCTCCACCCCATGTTGAAGGAAGGAAAGCACAACGCTGATCGAGCATCTCCGGGAGTCTTCTCGATGAGAAGAGCACCAGTTGACGAAGAGGTTCCACTTCAACGCATAGACGAGTCTCGTGGACAACGCTCTAGCGGAAGTGATGGTAGGCCGCCACCGCTGGTGGTAGGGTACTCAAACCTGCCTCGAGCCGTCCAGGAGCCACACATGGAGGCTCCAGAGATCGGGACGAGGGTGCCACAGGGTGCCCCGTCCCTGAGAAAGGAATCTCAGGGGAATGGGCCAAGGAGGTGCTGTCGCGAGGAGTACAAGTTCGGGGAACCAGGTCCGGGTGGGCCAGTACGGCGCGACCAGAATGACCTGCTCCTCGTCCTCCTTGACTTTGCGCAGAGTCTGCGCAAAAAGGCTCACTGGGGGAAATGCATATTTGCGGCCCAACGGCCAGCTGTGCGCCAGTGCATCCGTGCCGAGAGTGCCCTCGGTCAGGGAAAAATACAGGGCGCAAGGGTCGAGTCGTGAGAGGCAAACAGATCTATCTGTGCGTCCCCGAACTGGTCCCAATCAGCTGAACCAACTGGGGATGGAGTCGCCATTCTCCAGGGAGGGGCTGAAGCCGTGAGAGCTCGTCGGCTGCACAGTTCAGAGCTCCGGGAATGAAAAATGGCTCGAAGCGACCTCAGATGCTTCTGACTCCATAGGAGGAGGTGGCGAGCGAGTTGTGACATACGGCGGGAGCGTAGACCACCTTGACGGTTGATGTACGCTACAGTAGCGGTATTGTCTGATCGGACTAGTACGTGTTGACCCAAGAGCAACGCCCGGAAGTGGTGCAGGGCAAAGGCGTACTGCCAACAACTCAAGGCAATTGACATGTCATAGCCGCTGGGGTCCTGTCCAGGAGCCCGCAGCAGCATGTCCATTGCACATGGCGCCCCAGCCCGTGGTGGAGGCATCTGTTGAGACAACATGCCGGGAAGCTCATTCCAGGGGGACACCCGCCCTGAGAAAACTGAGGTTCGACCACGGGGTGAAGAACTGAAGGCAGGTCGGAGTAACTGGTACTCGGAAGGTGCCTTGTTGCCATGCCCACCTCGGGACTCGGTCGCGAAGCCCAGCTGAAGCGGTCTCATATGAAGCAATCCGAGCGACGTCTCCGGATCAGACTCAGGCACATTAAAAATGATGGCCAAATTTTAAAGGAGTGTCTTGCAACGTGTTATCTACTAACATGTAGCCTACAAGTTCAAATAAAGTTTTGAAAAAAAAGATTTATAAAAAGAAACCTTGCATATTTCAGCCTTTTTTTATAAAAAAAATAGTCAAAAAAGATAAATTACTGACGTTTACAATGCACATTAGCTTATCTTTTATTATTAATAGTAAAATTCGGTCTGATTTTCCCGTGGCGTCTGTCGTTGCTATGCAACCATGCACTGCGCTCTCCACAATGACAAAGAAGTTTTAGTAGCTAATGGATTTTTTCATCTCGCTGCACCTGGAAAAAATGAGCGCATTGCTTCAATTATGAGCTTCCTACATTTCAATAACGAACTTGAGCGCGCAAAAGACGTGATATGTGAACGGCCCCTTGGCGAGCTACCTCCAATCAGGCCACGAGCTACTGGTAGCTCGCAAGCGACGTGTTGGAGACCCCTGGACTAACGTGACAAATGTAAAAAAAAAATAAAATAAATAAATCCTCGACCGGCCCAAAAGTGAAGCGGCCCACCGGGAATTCTCCCGATTACCCACCCCGGGCCTGTTTGTACATCATAAGAAGGATGGCGTCTACGCTAATATTTGTCTCTCTGTTTATCCCGAGTTTTACCGCAGTCCGCCGGATCCAGGCCATATCCGGATCTGATGAACGACCTGCGCCTGGACACAACAACTATGCAGTCCTGAAGTGTCAACTAGTCTCTACCTTGTGAAGGCCTCCTTCCCTTTACCTCTGTACTGATAAAACGTTGTCAGGATAATTCCGATTCACGTGGCTACGCGGAAGCGATAAAAAAATTCTCAGAGCCACCAGGCACTGTTTTATGCAAATGAGCGGCCGGATCGCATTAAAGAATTTTCTGTTAGAACAGTGTCGTGTTAGCGGCCCCTAAGTTAATAACTAATGATCGTTGCAACGGAAGTGAATCAATCAAAACTAACTTTAGCTGGACAATAACTTTATTCTAGAGCTGCTGTAAATCCAAACAATCTCTGTTACTTTAATTTCCTATTATCACTGTAAAGCTGCTTTGAAACAGTCCATATTGTTAAAAGCGCTATATAAATGAAGGTGACTTGACTTGACTTGACATGGAATCAATGTTGATGCCGTGGAAATTCTGCAGCAGAGCGATGACATCTCAGATCATCATCTAGTCTCGTGTAAACTACATATTGCCAAGGCTGTAAAGCCGACTCCGTGTTACAAATATGTTAGACCTATCACTTCTGCCACTAAAGAATGCTTTATAAATAATCTTCCTGATCAGTTTCAAGTCAAGTCATCCTCATTTATATAGCCCTTTTAACAATGTAGATTGTTTCAAAGCAGCTTTACAGAGATAAACATATCATTTAAGGTAACAGAGATTGGTTTGGTTTTATAGTGGTTCTTGAATAATGTTATTTCCAGCTAAAGTTAGTTTTGATTGATTCACTTCCGTCGAAATGGTCATTTGTTATTAAATTAGGGGCCGCTAAGATGACACCGTTCTCTCTAAACAGACTTTAAACGCAAACCTGTGATAGACGCTGATGGCGTTCACATGCGCATTAAGAATCGATTCTATAGTTATGTGCGTTTGAATATATGTGACCGATCACGGAAAGTAGGGACACAAGTCGGTTCTGGGGCATTTTGAGTTATTCACAAAAGTGTATTCTGAAAGTGTAGTTTCCAAGCTTTCCAACGATGTGTAAATCTGATAATATTTGGAGAAGTTGTGGCCATTTGGAGGTAGGCACTCAAAAAAGCTCAAAGGTGAGAAAACGGCCTCTACAGATTGTGCAGTTCTCACCTCTCTCTGCTGCTGGGAGTGACAATAGGGCTCATTTACATCTCATTTAGATAAGCCATACCCCCTGTAAAGCTCCCCCCTGTGCTTTAGAGCTTTACAGGGGGGAGCTTTACAGGGGGTATGGCTTATCTAAATGAGATGTAAATGAGCACGTGTAAGTGTTCTTAGAATGAACACAAAACGACAAACTTTGATGTTTATGGAAACTCACCCCATAAGAAACAGAAAAGTATTCTTGCAGATCTCGTTGCCTCCAATGAAATAAGTCGTTCGGGCACACTTTCTCTTTGTCGGGGTCTTCTTTGTGGATGTAACCATCTCCGAAGTTTGCACTGTGCGTCTGTTTGCCTCTAAATGTCCAATAATTCGCATGTCCTGCCACTCTTTTTCCGCAGCTAAAGAATCCAGCCGTATGTAGTACATAATGTCTGGAGAAAGCTTCTGGCTACAGGACTGTCTCCCATGCAGAGAGATCTCTTTTCTCCTCGTGTAGCATTTACAGTCAAAGTTACGGATTTTCCCCATTTCTCTGTCTATATCCCCATCAAATGTTACTATCAATATAGCCTCTGATATCTTACGGTCCAACTCGTATGACGCCAGTCCGATACATTCTTCCTCGTCTTCATCTTCGCTCAGTTGTAGATTAGGGATATTATTCAGTCTTATACTGCCGCTTTCATCGTCGCTCAGATCGTCTTCAGAATTAGTGAGTCGAAGAAGTACTTCAAAACATTTTCGGTGTAGCTGCCACGGTTCAGCTCGTCTGCGACAATCTTTGCGCGTCCATCTTCACTGAATTTTGATATCAGATAGAGCCGGCCAGAGCGCTGCATAATAAGTAGCCACGCTGTTCCCTTGGAGGGCGGGGGCAAAAGCCGGCTTATCCAGTATGGAAATATGCACAGACAATGACACCCCCCTACTGCATGCTAGAATCTCCGAAAAACAAGCCGATTTCAACCTCAAAATGTACGCTTTTAAATATACCAATACTGCTATCTCAAACATGGAGAGGCTTCTTCGTGATTTCAACTAACAGATTCTGCAAAAAATTGAAACTCACCAATTTTGAAAAAAACGACTTGTGTCCCTACTTTCCGTGATCGGTCACATATGTGCGCAGGTTTGTAATTCCCTACAAACCATGCCTAAACAAACTACTTGTCTTGCCTATAAATTTTGATGCAGAATTTTATTTTATTTTATCACTTCGGGTAGGTACACGAACCGGAATTCCACAACGCTTTATCTGTAGAGTGGTATAGGGATCCTCCATAGGGAGAGGCTAGTTGGCACTTCAGCACTGCATTGTCATCAGGTCCAGGCGAAGGTCCTTCGTCAGATCTGGAAACGGCCTGGATCCGGCAGGCTGCGGGAAAACCTCGGGATAAACAAAGACACTAAAATTATCGTAGATGCCATTCTTCTTATGATGTAACGAGTACATCAGGATTTATGGTAAGTGTTCCCAGTTCCCTTTCGTTGTCACATTCGCTTAGAAAGCCTACCAACTTCGAGTATTACAAAACGAGCCAATGGCAAAGAAATGCCATGGGTCTGCGGAATTTGCATGACGTAACTCCGCCCCACCTCGTGGGTATAAAGGAGGAAGTCCGCAACAGCAGTTTATGTTTTCGCTTCGGAGCCAAGTGTATTCTTCTCTCCACAAGCCATCTCTGAATTGTCAGCTTTACAAACGAGTACCTCGAGTGTTGGTGTGACGGCGATCTACGGCGAGCGCGTGCTTCCTGCTGATCTGTTGCAGTGGTCTGTCAGTCGGTGCGTGTCTCCCCGGGTGCTTCAACACTTGAGTTTTCTCTCACTAAAAGAGCTCGCACGCGGCACGTCTTTTTAAAGACGGCTCGCCCGTGCATTTAAAAAAAAAAAATGAATGGTGCGGCAGCTTGGTATCGGACTCTGATGGGCACGAGCGTTGTCTAGTATGTTTGGGCTTGATCATGCTAGAGCAGCGCTCGTGGATGACTCATGTTTTCTCCGTGGAAACATGATCATCGCGTCATGTAGGTCGAGACTCGGTGAACTCATATGAGTGAGAGTCCCCTCATCCACCCCCCGATCTTCGGCTGGTGGCCAGGGTGACCTGAGGGTTACGGTCTGGAACAAGGCGCCGACTATATGTCCGCGACCCCAGCCCCCCTCTTCAATGACGGTGCCCGCTAGTGAACAGGTGATTCCCACGGGTCTACCCAAAAAAAAAAAAAAAGAAAAATGGTGGCCCGTGTGTTTCATTTGAAGCTACAGAGGATGATATTATGTTTGTAGCAGCTTCACTAGGTGGGTTTGATTTTCCTGGAAGTGACGACTCGTCGAGTCTGATCCGGAGATGACGGCCATGCTTTCCCGGGACGATTGGTTTTTGGGTGAGGCCGCCGACCCTCGTCCACGGCAAACCCCAATACCGTTCTTCCCGGACGTGCATGATGAGATCAGGGACCATTCGCTGATCTCATCCGCCTTTCCTCCCCTCGATGGGGCAGCTGCCCGTGGGTACACTGGGGTTCCCCCGGCTGAACGCTCTGTTGCGATGCTATGTGTCCTCAGAGTGCTTCTTCTCGGCGCAATCCTAAGCACCCGTCCGTGGCCTGTAGTTTTTCGTCTACGCTTGTGGCGAGATCCTATAGCGCAACGGGACTGGCGGCCGCCTCACTGCGTGCCATGGTCATTCTGCTGGTCTACCTGACCCAGATGCTCATGGACCTGCACGAGGGCGGGACTGACCCAGGGCTCTTCACTGAGCTGCGCGCCGCCACTAACCTTGCTCTCCGAGCGACGAAAGTGGCCGTACGCTCCCTTGGTCAGGTGATGCTCACCATTCGGTGGCCGTACCTGTTTGATGTGCTGGATGTCGCGCGGACCCGTCTGTCCGACATTCCCATATCCCAGGTCGGCCTCTTCGGCGGTGCGGTTGGGGGCTGGCCCAACAGCTCTCAGCCGTCCATGAGCAGACTGATGTTGATTCTGTCCCGACGGCCCCGCCGTCCGCTCAGATCCCTCGGTTCCCTCGGTCCATCACTTCCGCTAGAGCGTCGTCCACGAGACACGTTTATGCGTTGAAGTGGAACCTCTTCGTCGACTGGTGCTCTTCTCACCGAGTAGACCCCCGGAGATGCTCGATCAGCGTTGTGCTTTCCTTCCTTCAGCAAGGGTTGGAGCGAAGGCTGTCTCCCTCCACCCATAAGGTCTATGTTGCCGCCATTGCCGCACATCATGACCCCGTCGAAGGTAAGTCGGTAGGGAAGCACGACCTGGTCATCAGGTTCCTGAGAGGAGCGAGGAGACTATATCCTCCTCGCCCTCCTCTCGTTCCCTCTTGGGACCTCTCAGTGGTTCTAACTGCCCTGAAGAGTACTCCCTTTGAGCCTCTGCAATCAGTTGAGCTTAAGTTCCTGTCTATGAAGACAGCGCTCCTGGTTGCACTGGCCTCCATCAAGAGGGTAGGGGACCTGCACGCATTCTCCGTCGACGAAGCGTGCCTGGAATTCGGACCGGCTTTCTCTCACGTGATCCTGAGACCCCGGCCCGGATATGTGCCCAAGGTTCCTACCACTCCCTTTCAGGACCAGGTGGTGAACCTGCAAGCGCTGCCCCCGGAGGAGGCAGACCCAGCCTTGGCACTGCTCTGTCCAGTACGCGCTCTTCGCGCCTATGTAGACAGGACGCAGTGTTTCAGGACCTCAGACCAGCTCTTTGTCTGTTATGGTGGGAAGCTGAAGGGAAAGGCTCTCTCCAAGCAAAGGTTGTCTCCCTGGATAGTGGACGCCATTGCATTGGCATACCAGCAGCAAGGTCGACCGTGCCCCCTTGGTGTGACGGCCCACTCCACCCGGAGTGTGGCATCCTCTTGGGCTCTAGCGCATGGCGCCTCGCTAACAGACATCTGCAGAGCTGCAGGCTGGGCGACACTGAGCCAGTGTCCTCTCATGTACTCGCTTCAACTAGCTAGTACCGGACCCGCTCAGGTGTCTTCGCTTGCTCGCCATTCCACTCCACGGACTGGATACGTGCGATATTCTCCTCAGGTGAGCTTTTCCGAAAGCCCTGAGCTCCTCCAGCACTCCTGACGTCGGCGCCAGTGTCTCTTGCCTGCGCGTCGGCTAGGTGCCTCCCGTGTGCATGGTCCCTCCCCTGAGCGACCCCCACATGTGTATTTCCACTGTAAGCCTCTCTGAGCATGTGTCTTTCCCTTGGCAAGCCACCTTGCCACCCCTGGGGTTGAAATATTCCACCTGCGGCTGGACACCCCAGTGTTCTCCATATGTTTCCTTCGGGTCATATGTGTATTCTCTAGTCCACCCCTCTGGGTTGGCATTAATTGCATACTTCCCCTAGCTTGGGATATGCTTCCCAGTGTACCTTGGTATTCCTGTGTTAAATGGAGTCCTTCGTCCAGTCTATGACAGGGATCTTGATTTACGCAGGGCACCGGAAGACAGCTGAGAAGGTGGCGTGATTAGACTGGTAACCCCATTCGTCGTCATCCGACGTAACTCGGAGTGACAATGAAAGGGAACGTCTACGGTTACGTATGTAACCCTCGTTCCCTGAGTAGGGAATGGAGACGTTACGTCTGCCTGCCACTTTCCGCTGTACCGCGGGGATCGCCTGAGCTCAGTCTTGGCTCCTCAGCGAAGAAACATAAACTGCTGTTGCGGACTTCCTCCTTTATACCCACGAGGTGGGGCGGAGTTACGTCATGCAAATTCCGCAGACCCATGGCATTTCTTTGCCATTGGCTCGTTTTGTAATACTCGAAGTTGGTAGGCTTTCTAAGCGAAACCCCATTCGTCGTCATCCGACGTAACGTCTCCGTTCCCTACTCAGGGAACGAGGGTTACATACGTAACCGTAGACGTTCTGGCTGATCTAAATGATGCAGCCTAACATTGAACTATAGAAGTCTATAATGTGTTATGTGTATGCTAAGCCAAAGAGATGTGTTTTTAGTCTAGATTTGAACTGACAGAGTGTGTCTGCTTCCCGAACAATGTTAGGAAGACTGTTCCAAAGTTTTGGTGTTAAACAGTGTGTTAAAAAGGATCTACCGCCAGCAGTCGATTTAGATATTCTAGGTATTATCAACTGGACGGAACTTTGAGATCGCAATAGACGTGGAGGACTATAATGCGTTAAGAGCTCCCTCAAGTACTGCGGAGCTAAACCATTTAGTGCTTTGTAAGTAATCAGCAATATTTTAAAATTGATACGATGTTTAATAGGCAGCCAATGCAGTGTTGACAGAACCGGGCTAATATGGTCATACTTCCTGGTTCTGGTAAGAACTCGAGCTGCTGCGTTTTGAACTAGCTGTAGTTTGTTTATTAAGCGTGCAGGGCAACCACCCAGCATTTGTCATTGAGAGCATATGACGTAATTTAGATATATTTTTAAGATGGAAAAATGCGGTTTTACAGATACTAGACACGTGACTTTCAAATGAAAGATTGGTATCAAAGAGCACAACCAGGTTCCTAACTGACGACGAAGACTTAACAGAGCAGCCATCAAGTGTTAGACAGTATTCTAGGTTATTACGTGTGGAAGTTTTTTGTCCAATAATTAGAATCTCTGTTTTTTCAGAATTTAGTAGAAGGAAATTACTAGTCATCCAATCTTTTATATCAACGATGCATTCCGTTAATTTTGTGAATTGGTAAGTTTCGTTAGGGTTTGGAGAATCATCAGCATAACAGTGAAAGCTAATTCCATGTTTCCTAATGATATCTCCTAAGGGTAGCATGTACAGAGTGAACAGCAACTGTCCTAGAACTGAGCCTTGTGGTACGCCATACTGAACTTGTGATCGATAAGACTTCTCTTCATTTACTGCTACAAACTGATAACGGTCAGATAAGTATGATTTAAACCATGCTAGTGCAATTTCATTAATGCCAACATAGTTTTCTAGTCCATTTAAAAGAATGTTGTGGTCAATGGTGTCAAATGCAGCACTAAGAACAAGTAACACTAATAGAGAGATACAACCACGATCGGATGATAAGAGCAAATCATTTGTGACTCTAATGAGAGCAGTCTCATTACTATGATACGGTCTAAATCCGGACTGAAAATCCTCGCAGATATCATTCCTTTCAAGAAAGGAACACAGTTGTGAGGATACTTGTTCCGCCCTTCGGCGTTTAGTTCATTTCCTAGTCGGACCCGTTTTAGTGACGGACCTAGTGTTCGAGCCGAGCAACAGCGCTGAAATCACCCATGAGTCTGCGTCATTACAGAGTTTGGTTAAATCTTTGTCTGTAAGTAATTTTTCGTCAGAATTGTGGTCTCTGTATGATGTATATGTTTACATTAAGTAATGTGTGTTATTACGTTCGTGACTCTTACCAGTTTCGTCGCTTATGCTCTAGATTGAAGCCTTTTGTTTTCTGACTCTCTGATTTATCTGCTCAGCAACGATCCTCAGCGCTTCGCCTCAGATTAATTAGTTGATTTATTTACATCTGTTGATTCATATAGATTATACGTGTAACAGTCTAGCAGATAGTTTGGTGTTTCTGAGGATGTTTGTTTAATTTCTATACAGTAAGAACATCTGTAGTTTATTTTGTAAAGTGTTGACATAGAGAATAGCCTACTGTCAGGAACCAATCAGACACCACATCCTTCACCACACAGCGATCACTCTCCCCAGAATACTAATCACCTGCACCTGTTCACAATCAGTAAGCCTCATCAACCCCTGCATAAAGACACTCACCACAGCCTCACTCACTGTCAAGCCTCCAACAAGAACAGACCATTTCCCGTTGTCCTGCTAAACCACTAAAGAAGTCCAGTTCCAGCCAAGTAAAGTATACTCACCGGTGAATTACTAACCTCTGCATTCCTGTTCCACTGCCTCCAGACATCCTGTTCGAGTCCTTGCTTCCTGAAACCCCGTCTGGATTCCCGTCCCTTTGAATCCTGGATCTTCCTGAGTCCTGGTGTTCACGCTGAGTTATCTCTCCCACGACGACATCTGTAATAGAAAAGACACGGATAAAGATCTGCCATCGCTTGACATAAAGTAACCTGAAGAGGATCTGCTCACCTGTACTCTGCCCCGCACGTAGTGATCCACCTCGTATCTGCACCAGCACTCTGAGAATACTCACCCTTGCACTTGTGTCACAATTAATAAAGTTGCATTTGGATTCACTTACCTCTGTGTCCTTGCCTGTATCCTGACAGAAGGCTTGACCAACTACCGCTATGGATCCAAACCCCACTTCCGCAAACCTCACTTCCACGATGGTATGCATTGCTAGCCCCACGTCCCGACCAGCGCCCTTCTCCGGTCGGGCGGAAGATTGCAATGGCTTCCTTTTGCAGTGTTCGCTCACCTTTGAACAGCAGCCTCATCTGTTTCCCACAGACCGTTCACGAATCGCGTTTATCATTCAGCAGTTATCTGGAACAGCATTGAGATGGGCTGAAGCGCTGTGGGTACAAGAGACTGAGGTTACCAGGTCACTACAGAATTTCATTCACCATTTCAAGGAGGTTTTTGGCCAACCAGTCAGTGATTCCACCATCAGTGACAAGCTAATGCATCTTCGACAGGATAAGAGATCCGTCTCAGAATATTCCATTGAATTCCGCACCCTAGCTTCAGTGAGTGGTTGGAACGAAAAGGCT
Source organism: Gila orcuttii (assembly GCA_026230005.1). NCBI lineage: Eukaryota > Metazoa > Chordata > Actinopteri > Cypriniformes > Leuciscidae > Gila > Gila orcuttii. Next base: position 17,094,864 of record JAPDVR010000017.1, read on the forward strand.
CTCCTGGCAGTTTATCGTGGCGGTCTCAATCCAGCACTTCGTCTCCAAATGGCGATCTACGATGACAACCTGGGGCTCGAAAAATTCATACAGCAAACTCTCCGTATTAATCAACGTTCCCAGAGCTGCTATCGAGATACTCGAAGTTCTCACGCCACATCCCCTCATGTCCTCACGAATCGTGAGTTTGAAAAACGCCCCGAAGACATGCAAGTCGATACTCACCGGCTCACCCAGGCTGAACGCTCTCGTCGCAGAGAAATGAAGTTATGTCTGTACTGTGGTGGAAAGGGTCATTTTCGACTTGTATGCCCCATTCGACCACCTCAGTTGACAGTAAGCTCCGTTCTGGCTCACCACGCCGTCTCGACACCACTCACAATTCCAGTAATCCTGAAAATTCGAACTTTCCATGTATCTGTAGCAGCCATTGTCGATTCCGGATCAGCGGGGAACTTCATTTCAGGGCAACTCTGCAAGAAACTTAACCTCAGGAAGGTCGACATCCCAAAGCCATACTCCATTCATGCAGTGACCGGCGAGCCCATTAACAAGGGGTATGTTACTTCACAAATCACACCCATCCAACTGTGTATTGAAAATCTTCACCACGAAATGTTCGAACCTCTCATTCTTAAGAATAGCCAAGCAGACATCATCCTCGGCCGTCCGTGGTTAATTCGTCACCAACCCACCATAAATTGGCAGTCCGGTAAAATCACCAGTTGGGGATGTCGTTGTCCACTTAAGCAATGCGCACATTCTGTTCCACCAGCTGCAGAACCCGAGAAAATGCTCACTGTGAGTTCCACCTCCATCGAGAGCCCCACGGAGAATCTGTCTACAAACATTCCCTCTTGCTATTCCTCGTTCTCTGACATATTCAACCCGGTTACTGCCTCCAACCTGCCACCTCATAGACCCTGGGATTGTGCCATTGACCTGGTCCCCGATGCCTTGATTCCCAAGGGTAAGATTTATTCACTCTCCATCCCTGAACAAGAGTCTATGCGGAAGTACATCGAGGAAGCATTACAACAGGGGTACATTCGTCCCTCTACATCTCCTGCGGCCGCTAGTTTCTTTTTTGTCGCCAAGAAGGATGGAGGATTAAGACCTTGCATCGATTACAGAGCCCTGAATCGAATCACCGTCAAGTTCAGTTACCCGCTGCCTCTCATCCCAACAGCCCTCGAGCAGCTCCGAGAAGCCAGGATCTTCACCAAGTTGGATCTAAGAAGTGCCTACAATCTGATCAGAATTAAAGAAGGAGATGAGTGGAAAACCGCTTTCATCACACCTGCAGGGCACTATGAGTACTTGGTCATGCCGTATGGGTTAGTCAACGCTCCTTCCGTGTTCCAAAGCTTCATGGACGAGGTACTCCGAGACTACCTGGGGAAATTTGTATTGGTGTATATTGATGATATTCTGATTTATTCCAAGAACCCTGTTGAGCATCAACATCATGTGGCCCTGGTACTCCAACGACTCAGGGAATTCACCCTCTTCCTAAAGGCAGAGAAGTGCACGTTTCACCAGACCGATGTCGAATTCTTAGGATACCAACTCAGTGAAAGAGGTGTGGAGATGGACAAACGGAAGACGGAGGCCATCATGTCCTGGCCAACCCCACAGTCGGTGAAAGAGCTCCAGCGGTTCCTTGGCTTTGCGAATTTCTACCGACGGTTCATACACCAGTACAGTTTCCTGACAGCTCCTCTTACCTCCCTGTTAAAGGGGAAACCCAAGGTGTGCAGCAGAAATCAACTACGACATTGGGAACCGAGAGCTGTTAGCGGTGAAACTTGCCTTGGAGGAATGGAGGCATTGGTTGGAGGGGGCGAAACATCCATTCTTGGTACTTAAAGACCATAAGAACCTCCAGTATTTACGAGATGCGAAAAGGCTGAACCCACGTCAGGCACGATGGGCATTGTTCTTCACTAGGTTCCATTTTAAGATTTCCTATCGTCCAGGCTCCAAGAATACTAGAGCAGATGCCCTCTCTCGCATCCATGCCCCAGAAATCCCTAAGGAGGAACCCGAGACCATTTTGCCACAGAAATTGTTTGTCAATCCCATCCAGTGGGAGATCAACGAGCAATTATTGGAACTGTCGCGACAACAACCTCGAATCCCAGGGTGTCCCCCCCAGAAGATTTACGTCCCAGAGGACTTCCAAAAATCTCTCATTGCTTCAGCTCACACCTCCGTAGGCACAGGTCATCCCGCAATCACCAAAACACTCACTACTCTCCAACTCAAGTACTGGTGGCCCAATATGCAGCATGACATCACGACATTCATCCAAGGTTGTATCCCCTGTGCCATGTCCAAGGTTCCCCGAAATCTCCCTGTGGGTAAACTCGTCCCGCTTCCAGTTCCACATAGGCCTTGGTCCCACATTGGAGTGGATTTTGTCACGGACCTGCCTGCCTCCGACGATAACACCTGTATCCTCGTAGCTATTGATCGGTTCTCCAAGGCATGCAGGCTGATTCCTCTGAAAGGGCTCCCCACGGCGTTTGTCACGGCAGAGCTTCTGATGGAGCACGTCTTCCGGAACTACGGTCTCCCAGAAGACATCGTGTCTGACAGGGGACCCCAATTTATCTCCCGAGTTTGGCGAGCCTTTTTCACCCTCATGAACGTGACCGTAAGCTTGTCATCAGGATACCATCCACAAACAAATGGCCAAACCGAACGTAAAATCCAAGATATAGGACGATTCCTGCGTACCTTCTGCCACTCCAACCAAAACATCTGGAGTCGTTACCTCATTTGGGCAGAGTACGCACAAAACTCCCTCAGACAGTCATCCACTCAACTGACATTCCAGTGTTGGCTAGGGTACCAACCTCCACTGTTTCCATGGTCCGGCGAACCTTCCGAAGTACCAGCCATAAATAAGTGGTTTCAAGAGAGCGAGGGAGTGTGGAATCAAGCCCATCACCATCTTCAACAAGCAGTGAATCGCCAACGACATTTCGCAGATGCTCACCGCCGTCAAACCCCTGAATACCAACCCGGACAGTTAGTCTGGCTCTCCACTAAAGACATCCGTCTACGCCAAACTTGCCGCAAACTCAACCCCAGATACATCGGACCGTTCCCCATCGTAAGACAAGTAAACCCAGTCACTTATCAACTTCGCCTACCTCCAGAACATCGGATCCATCCCACGTTTCACGTCTCCCTCCTGAAACCTCACCATCCACCTGTACCCCACTCAGCCACAGAACCGGTCCCTGAGGATAACCCCCCGATACCACCTATTGAACCAGAGCCCATCTATCTGATAAATGAGATTTTGGACTCCCGACGTCGAGGTGGTCGGATAGAGTATCTCATAGATTGGGAGGGGTATGGACCAGAGGAAAGATGTTGGGTGCCCCGGAACGACGTCCTTGATCCCAATCTACTCCGAGAGTTTCACGTTCAATATCCAGACAAACCTGCACCACGGCCAAGAGGTAGACCCGCTGGCGCGGACCCTGGAGGGGGGGGGGTAATGTCAGGAACCAATCAGACACCACATCCTTCACCACACAGCGATCACTCTCCCCAGAATACTAATCACCTGCACCTGTTCACAATCAGTAAGCCTCATCAACCCCTGCATAAAGACACTCACCACAGCCTCACTCACTGTCAAGCCTCCAACAGGAACAGACCATTTCCCGTTGTCCTGCTAAACCACTAAAGAAGTCCAGTTCCAGCCAAGTAAAGTATACTCACCGGTGAATTACTAACCTCTGCATTCCTGTTCCACTGCCTCCAGACATCCTGTTCGAGTCCTTGCTTCCTGAAACCCCGTCTGGATTCCCGTCCCTTTGAATCCTGGATCTTCCTGAGTCCTGGTGTTCACGCTGAGTTATCTCTCCCACGACGACATCTGTAATAGAAAAGACACGGATAAAGATCTGCCATCGCTTGACATAAAGTAACCTGAAGAGGATCTGCTCACCTGTACTCTGCCCCGCACTTAGTGATCCACCTCGTATCTGCACCAGCACTCTGAGAATACTCACCCTTGCACTTGTGTCACAATTAATAAAGTTGCGTTTGGATTCACTTACCTCTGTGTCCTTGCCTGTATCCTGACACCTACTGTTTAACCATATTGAGTTACTGGGTAACTTTATATTTGATTGTGTAAAAAGACGACAGACGTTACACTTTTGTAATGTTTATTTTCTGTTTACTCTTTTAGTCTTACAGACTTAAATGGGGAAAAAACTTGAGAAATAAAACTGAGGAAGAAAAAGAGAACAAAAGATAAAACATCAATCCTCAACAAGACTTCTGGAGTTTCTCTTCATTGCTGTTAACTATCTGCCTAGCTGTACAAATCAGACGTCGTACATGCAAGGGCAGAATAACACTGCTTTTTCTAATATCTTTCACAGAAAAGGTAGATTTAAGATCGGCCTGTAATTGACTAATTCTGTGGGATCAAGTTGCGTTTTTTTAACAAGCGGTTTAATCATAGGCAGCTTAAAGGTTTTTGGTACGTATCCTAGAGACAAAGACGAATTAATGATATTAAGAAGAGGATCTATGACATCTGGAAGCATCTCTTTCAGTAGCTTAGTCGGTATAGGGTCTAACTCTCTCTTTTCCAGCACTTTAGACACAGTTGCTCCTTTGCGCTTAAAGAAGATTAAAGAAAATATTCCAACGCCATGGTACAACGAGCACACTCAGGCCCTTAAGAGAGCAGCCAGAAAAATAGAGCGCAACTGGAAGAAAACAAAACTAGAGGTATTTCGCATTTCATGGAAAGACAGCACGATTGCATACAGATCTGCTTATTTTTCAACCCTATTAAAAGAAAATAAACAAATCCCTAGGTATTTATGTGAAACCGTGGCTAAACTAAACGAAAAATAAAGCTTCAAGCCCAGATGTTTCCAAGCAGCACAGCAGTAATGACTTTATGAACTTTTTTACTTCCAAGATTGATAATATCAGGGAGAAAATTATAACTATGCAACCGTCTACTATAGTATCGCATCAGACAGTGCAGTGTAGTCTCCCTGACGAAAAATTCGATTAATTCGCTGCTATAGGAGAGGGTGAATTTTATAAGTTCGTTAAATCATCTAAATCGACAACATGTATGTTAGACCATATACCGACTAAACTATTGGAAGAGATGCTTCCAGAGGTCATAGATCCTCTTCTTAATATCATTAATTCATCTTTGTCATTAGGATACGTACCAAAAACTTTTAAGCCGGCTATGATTAAACCGCTTGTTAAAAAAACGCAACTTGATCCTACAGAATTAGTCAATTACAGGCCGATCTCAAATCTACTGTACCCTTTCTGGCAAAGATACTAGAAAAGGCAGTCTCTTCACAACTATGTTCCTTTTTAGAAAGAAATGGTATCTGTGAGAATTTTCTATCAGGATTTAGACCGTATCATAGTACTGAGACAGCTCTCATTAGAGTCACAAATGATTTGCTCTTATCATCTGATCGTGGTTGTATCTCTCTATTAGTGTTACTCGATCTTAGTGCTGCGTTTGAAACTATCGACCACAACATTCTTTTCAATAGACTCGAAAATTATGTTGGCATTAGTGGAATTGCACTAGCATGGTTTCAATTATACTTATCTGACCGTTATCTGACTTATCTGACTCTGTACATGCTACCCTTAGGAGATATCATTAGGAATCAAGGCATTAGTTCCCTTTCGAGGGAACTCGAACTGCGTCGACTACGACACTTTGGAGAACGCCCTTAGCGTAACGCATCTGTATGAATGAAACTAATCCAATCCTGATTGGTGTTGCGTCATGACGTAACGTGACGGCATACACGGAAGCTACAAAGGGACGCCGGCACAAAACAGAGTTAGCTTTTTGCTCTTCAGCAAGCGCTCTGTGTCAAACTGTCTGTCCTATTTGATGTTGTTTGTCCCATAAGAATTGTCCTAAATAAAGGTCTGCATTGCAATATAGAATCTAGTGGCTAGGATCTCGCGTTTGCCGAGGCAGGGCATAGATTACGGGTCTACTCTGCAATAAACATTCTGTGACTGGAATCTCGCGTTGTCGAGGCAGCACGTAGATTAAAGGTCTGCATTGCAATACAGAATCTAGTGGCTCGGATCTCGCGTTTGCCGAGGCAGCGCATTGATTACGGGTCTACTCTGCAATAAAGATTCTGTGACTGGGATCTCGCATTGACGAGGCAGCGCGTAGATTACGGGTCTACTTTGCAATAAAGATCCTGTGTGTGCGAGCATGCACAGTCAGCTCCTGAGGGTGCTGGCTGTGTTCATTGAGAAATATCTCGACGCGCGCAGCCGTGCGTTTTCGGGTGTTTCAGCCTCGCGCCCGTTGATTTTCTTCTCAAGAGATGAAAGCAAAATATATTGTGAACGACTCGAATCTCGCGTTTGCCGAGGCAGCGTGTAAATACGGGTCTGCAATAAAAGGGACACACGCGATCTGTGAAATAATACTGTTGACTTTCTTCTTGAGGGATGAAAGCCACATATATTGTAACGACTCGAATCTCGCGTTTGCCGAGGCAGCGTGTAGATTACGAGACCGTATAACACATATTAAAACAGTATTGTCTGGTTGTGGCGAACAGGACGGCCGAGGGACGTGAGAGAACGGCGCGAGGCCGGTGGTGCGATTGCTAATGAGCAACACCTGTTGAGCACACCGGTCTCGCATCTCTCACGGAGGAGCGGAAGCATAAAGGGGGAGCGACGACGTTGATGATAGAGAGAGGAACAGGCCTGATTTTAGTTGTTTGGTTTTTGTATTTGTGTTTTATTTTAGCCAGCAGTCGTCCGCGAGGGGCTGCTGGCCGTTATGTTTATTTTGGGTAAGCCAGCAGTCGTCCGCGAGGGGCTGCTGGCGGTATTTTAGTTTGTTTATTTTATTTTTAATAAAGTTTGTTTAAATGTTTGCCGGTTCCCGCCTCCTTCTTCCCTGAACATTGTTACACTGGTGCCGAAACCCGGGAAGAGGGAGGAACGCGCTGTCAGAGAGTCCTCGCCGCTGTGGGGAGTCCGCGGTGCCATCGAGCATGGTGCGCGAGTCGCCGCCGCTCGCCGTGGGCCGGAGCCTGCTGCCATCCGCCGAACGAGGGGAGGAGCAGGGAGCGGGGGACTCGCAGCCATGGACGCTCGAGGCGGTACGCTGGAGTGAGTTGCCGGTGGGACGGTCGAGCTCGCTGCCGGCCGCCTGGGTATTGCAGGGGCGGCTGCCATCCGGGAGGGAGAGGGGGAGTCGCCGCCGCTCGCCGTGGGCCGGAGCCTGCTGCCGTCCACCAGCGAAGGGGAGGAGCAGGGAGCGGGGGACTCCTGCCGTCTGCCCAAGGCACCCGAGGAGCCGTCGCCGTCCACCGGGCGGCGGAGGAGCGTCGAGCCGTCCACCGAGGGCTACCCAGCGTCACCGCCAGGCGCCGCGGAGGAGATCGCCCAACTGGTGGGGGACCAGATGGCAGCGCGTTGTGGGAACCGGACCAAATTTTTTTTTTTTTTTCCTCTCTCCCCTCTCTCGATCTGTCGCTCCTCATGCTTCCGTCTCCGTTTCCCTCGGCTTGTCGATCCATACCCCCCAGGGATCGCCGCCGCCGGGGGGGAGTAGGCACAGGCTCGTGGGTACCCCCCGGCCTGTGAGGGGCGATGGGGGTATGTGGCGAACAGGACGGCCGAGGGACGTGAGACGGCGCGAGGCCGGTGGTGCGATTGCTAATGAGCAACACCTGTTGAGCACACCGGTCTCGCATCTCTCACGGAGGAGTGGAAGCATAAAGGGGGAGCGACGACGTTGATGATAGAGAGAGGAACAGGCCTGATTTTAGTTGTTTGGTTTTTGTATTTGTGTTTTATTTTAGCCAGCAGTCGTCCGCGAGGGGCTGCTGGCCGTTATGTTTATTTTGGGTAAGCCAGCAGTCGTCCGCGAGGGGCTGCTGGCGGTATTTTAGTTTGTTTATTTTATTTTTAATAAAGTTTGTTTAAATGTTTGCCGGTTCCCGCCTCCTTCTTCCCTGAACATTGTTACACTGGTAATTATGGCTGCATCTAATTTTAAGAAATTAAAATGATGAAATATGATCTGACTTTAGGAGGTTAGATATTTTAAATCAGCCTACCATTTAGACCGTGTTTTACTTATACAGTGTTTATGGCTGCATTTAATTCTGAGGAATTAAAATGATGAGCAGCGAATGCATGCTGCTCTGTCTGCCCCACAGACTTCCGGCCATGCAGTGTTCCTTCTGCACATCGAAAATCGATTTTTCCCTGCCGGTCCTCCACTTCAGGGTATCGAAAACGAGACGAGAATAGCAGGGCTATCCCCCCCCGTGGAGGGACGAGCGAGAATCGCTCCTCCGCGGAGCCCTCAAGAAATCAATGTTTGTATCCAGCGTCAAGTGCGCTTCGGGAAAGATCGGTTTTCAGCGAATGCGCGCTGCAATGTCCGCTCCAAGGGCTTGCGGCCAGGCAGTGTTCGTGTTCACCCATTGGAAACGGTTTTCGATTATTCCCTGCCGGTCCTCCCCTTCAGGGTGTCGAGAACGAAACCGAAAGAGCCTCCCCTCAGGAAGTCGATGTCTTTATCCCGCCGTTAAGTGCGCTTCGGGACACATCGGTTTCCAGCGAACGCACGCTGCTCTGTCTGCCCCACTGGCTTGTGGCCAGGCAGCACTGGAGAATCGTTTTGACCAAACCCTGCCGCAGAGCCGCTTCAGGGGATCGAGAACGAATCTTAAATAATACCCAAAATCAGTCTCGAGAGGCTGGTTCCCTTAGTAGAATATTTCAAAGTATGGTAAGACCTGCCAAATATTTTTCCTTGGGTCCTGAGAAGGGTTACAGGCTGCAGTTCGATTCCACCCACCGAAATTACATTTACATGTACGAAATTACAAAACATTTTCTGAGAGTGTTAGGGCTCATGGCAGCAGTGTCCAATGTCATTTCATTCTGCAGTGGTGGTTGAAAACCAAGGGGTTTCCCCGAGTGGGAACCCGTTCCACATTATTAGGGTTATGCGCAGAAGCCTTCGTTCCCTTTCGTTGTCACTCCGAGTTACGTCGGATGACGACGAATGGGGTTTCGCTTAGAAAGCCTATCAACTTCGAATATTACAAAACGAGCCAATGGCAAAGAAATGCCATGGGTCTGCGGAATTTGCATGACGTAACTCCGCCCCACCTCGTGGGTATAAAAGGAGGAAGTCCGCAACAGCAGTTTATGTTTTCGCTTCGGAGCCAAGTGTATTCTTCTCTCCACAAGCCAACTCTGAATTATCAGCTTCACGAACGAGTGCCTCGAGTGTTGGTGTGACGGCGATCTCCGGCGAGTGCGTGCTTCCTGCTTATCTCTGCAGTGGTTCATCAGAGAGCGCGTGCTTCCCCGGGCGCTTCAACACTTGAGTTTTCTCTCTAAAAGAGCGCACGCGGCACGTCTTTTTAAAGACGGCTCGCCCGTGCATTTAAAAAAAAAAAAAAAAAAAACGAATGGTTGCGGCAGCTTGGTATCGGACTCTGATGGGCACGAGCGTTGTCTGGTATGTTTGGGCTTGATCATACTAGAGCAGCGCATGTCATGTTGTGGTCTCCACGGATGCCTCCACCACGGGCTGGGGCGCCATGTGCAATGGACATGCTGCTGCGGGCTCCTGGACAGGACCCCAGCGGCTATGGCATGTCAATTGCCTCGAGTTGTTGGCAGTACGCCTTGCCCTGCACCGCTTCCGGGCGTTGCTCAGGGGTCAACACGTACTAGTCCGCTCAGACAATACCGCTACTGTAGCGTACATCAACCATCAAGGTGGTCTACGCTCCCACCGTATGTCACAACTCGCCCGCCACCTCCTTCTATGGAGTCAGAAGCATCTGAGGTCGCTTCGAGCCATTTTCATTCCCGGAGCCCTGAACTGTGCAGCCGACGAGCTCTCACGGCTTCAGCCCCTCCCTGGAGAATGGCGACTCCATCCCCAGTCGGTTCAGCTGATTTGGGACCAGTTCGGGGACGCACAGATAGATCTGTTTGCCTCTCACGACTCGACCCATTGCGCCCTGTATTTTTCCCTGACCGAGGGCACGCTCGGCACGGATGCACTGGCGCACAGCTGGCCGCCGGGCCGCAAATATGCGTTTCCCCCAGTGAGCCTTCTTGCGCAGACCTTGCGCAAGGTCAGGGAGGACGAGGAGCAGGTCATTTTGGTCGCGCCGTATTGGCCCGGCCGGACCTGGTTCCCCGAACTTGCACTCCTCGCGACAGCACCTCCCTGGCCCATTCCTCTGAGGAAGGACCTTCTTTCTCAGGGACGGGGCACCCTGTGGCACCCTCGCCCCGATATCTGGAGCCTCCACGTGTGGCTCCTGGACGGCTCGAGGTAGGTTTGAGTACCCTTCCACCAGCGGTGGCGGCTACCATCACTTCCGCTAGAGCGTCGTCCACAAGACACGTCTACGCGTTGAAGTGGAACCTCTTCGTCGTCTGGTGCTCTTCTCACCGAGAAGACCCCCGGAGATGCTCGATCAGCGTTGTGCTTTCCTTCCTTCAGCAGGGGTTGGAGCGAAGGCTGTCTCCCTCCACCCTTAAGGTCTATGTTGCCGCCATTGCCGCACACCATGACCTAGTCGAAGGTAAGTCGGTAGGGAAGCACGACCTGGTCATCAGGTTCCTGAGAGGAGCGAGGAGACTAAATCCTCCTCGCCCTCCTCTCGTTCCCTCTTGGGACCTCTCAGTGGTTCTAACTGCCCTGAAGAGTGCTCCCTTTGAGCCCCTGCAGTCAGTCGAGCTTAAGTTCCTGTCAATGAAGACAGCGCTCCTGGTTGCACTGGCCTCCATCAAGAGGGTAGGGGACCTGCACGCTTTCTCCGTCGACGAAGCGTGCCTGGAATTCGGACCGGCTTTCTCTCACGTGATCCTGAGACCCCGGCCCGGATATGTGCCCAAGGTTCCTACCACTCCCTTTCGGGACCAGGTGGTGAACCTGCAAGCGCTGCCCCTGGAGGAGGCAGACCCAGCCTTGGCACTGCTCTGTCCAGTACGCGCTCTTCGCGCCTATGTAGACAGGACGCGGTGTTTCAGGACCTCAGACCAGCTCTTTGTCTGTTATGGTGGGAAGTTGAAGGGAAAGGCTCTCTCCAAGCAAAGGTTGTCTCACTGGATAGTGGACGCCATTGCCTTGGCTTACCAGCAGCAAGGTCGACCGTGCCCCCTTGGTGTGACGGCCCACTCCACCCGGAGTGTGGCATCCTCTTGGGCTCTAGCGCATGGCGCCTCGCTAACAGACATCTGCAGAGCTGCAGGCTGGGCGACACCTAACACATTCGCCAGATTCTATAATCTCCGAGTGGAGCCAGTGTCCTCTCATGTACTCGCTTCAACTAGCTAGTACCGGACCCGCTCAGGTGTCTTCGCTTGCTCGCCATTCCACTCCACGGACTGGATACGTGCGATATTCTCCTCAGGTGAGCTTCCCCGAAAGCCCTGAGTTCCTCCAGCACTCCTGACGTCGGCGCCAGTGTCTATTGCCTGCGCGTCGGCTAGGTGCCTCCCGTGTGCATGGTCCCTCCCCTGAGCGACCCCCACATGTGTATTTCCACTGTAAGCCTCTCTGAGCATGTTTCTTTCCCTTGGCAAGCCACCTTGCCACCCCTGGGGTTGAAATATTCCACCTGCGGCTGGACACCCCAGTGTTCTCCATATGTTTCCTTCGGGTCATATGTGTATTCTCTAAGTCCCCCCCCTCTGGGTTGGCATTAATTGCATACTTCCCCTAGCTTGGGATATGCTTCCCAGTGTACCTTGGTATTCCTGTGTTAAATGGAGTCCTTCGTCCAGTCTATGACAGGGATCTCGATTTACGCAGGGCACTGGAAGACAGCTGAGAAGGTGGCGTGATTAGACTGGTAACCCCATTCGTCGTCATCCGACGTAACTCGGAGTGACAACGAAAGGGAACGTCTCGGTTACGTATGTAACCCTCGTTTCCTGAGTAGGGAACGGAGACGTTACATCTGCCTGCCACTTTCCGCTGTACCGCGGGGATCGCCTGAGCTCAGTCTTGGCTCCTCAGCGAAGAAACATAAACTGCTGTTGCGGACTTCCTCCTTTTATACCCACGAGGCGGGGCGGAGTTACGTCATGCAAATTCCGCAGACCCATGGCATTTCTTTGCCATTGGCTCGTTTTGTAATACTCGAAGTTGATAGGCTTTCTAAGCGAAACCCCATTCGTCGTCATCCGACGTAACATCTCCGTTCCCTACTCAGGGAACGAGGGTTACATACGTAACCGAGACGTTTCCTATCTATGTGGAAAAAAGCTTGGTTTCTGTCCCAAGGCCCCGTGCTGGGAGCGTCATGTCGCCGGAAAGCCGCTTCGACAGACGCCTCCCTCACGGGCTGGGGCGCGGTCATGGATGGCAGGGCTCTGAGGAGCTTCCTCCCAGACCTCAGGGGTTACCACGCAGACAATGTGTTGGTGGTCTCCTTCTTGATTCATCAGGGGGTTCGGAGGTCCTGTGGTCTCAGGGGAAGCTGTTATCTCAGAGAATGCACGTCCCAGGGACCAGAATCAGAGAGCAGACATACTGTCGAGGCAGGGGCTGAGGCCCGGGGAATGGAGACTTCATTCCTTCTAGTTGCCCCGTATTGGCCGGCCCAGGTATGGTTTTCAGGCATCATAGCACTCCTCTGAGGAGGGATCTGCTTCCACAGGCAGGGGGCTCAATGTTCAAAGCCCTCGACTAGACCTGTGGAAACTTTGGGCCTGGCCCCTGAGGGGGCTCAGGACCTAGAGGCTGGCCTGTCGGCTGGAATGGTTGAGACCATACTCAGTTCCAGAGCTCTTTCCACAAGGAGATTGTATGGCCTAAAGTGGAATGTGTTTCCACTTGGTGTAGAGAGCGTGAGGTGGACCCAGTTAACTGCCCGGTTGGCTTCAGTGCTGGAGCTCCTCCAAGATCGCCTCTCAGCTGGTCTTACCCCATCCACACTCAAGGTGTACGTGGCTGCCATTGCGGCTTTCCACGCTCCTCTGGGTGATGGGCCTCTGGGGATACATCAGCTGTCGTACATTTCCTCCGTGGGGCTCGGAGGATGAGACCTGCGGCTCGTACCAGAGTTCCCACATGGGACCTGGCAGTGGTTCTCGAAGGGCTGGTCGAGGCCCCCTTCGAACCTCTGGAGTCGGCTGAGGCCAAGAACCTTCCCTCAAGTTAGCTTTTTTACTAGCCATTACTTCTCTGAGGAGAGTAGGAGACCTTCAGACGCTCTCTATATCTCATGGGTGCCTGAAGTTTGCTCCAGGCAATATTAAGGCTATCTTGCATGTGCCTAAAAGTGCCATCTAATGTGGCACGGCCTACGGTTCTTCAGGCTTTCATCCTCCACCTCACGTGACGGCGGATGAAGAAAGACTTCATTTGCTCTGCCCTATCAGAGCTCTCAAGATATATGTCCAGAGGTCTTCTTCATGGCGGAAGCCAGACCAGTTGCTGGTGTGCTTCGGGTCGCCCAAGAAGGGGCTTCCAGCATCCAAACAGACCATCAGTAACTGGGTCGTTCAGGCTATTTCTATGTCCTATCAGGTGCGCAGCTTGCCTTCACCTTTGGCCATGAGGGCTAATTCACCCAGAGGCATATCGTCCTCTAGAGCCCTCCTTTGAGGGGCCCCGATCCAAGAAGTCTGCGATGCAGCAGGATGGGCCACCCCTCATACTTTTATCAGATTCTATAGCCTGGAGATTTCTTCTACGCCAGGCACTCTAGTGCTCTCGTCCTAAGTGTGCCTGTGCGCAGCCTCACACTGGGACAGGTAGGGCTCGTTGTGGCATAGTGGGTACTCGTTCCCCAAAGTGTCGTAGTCGATGCAGTTCGAGTTCCCTCGAAAGGGAACGTCTCGGGTTACGGATGTAACCCTTGTTCCCTGAGAAGGGAACGAGAAACTGCGTCCCTCTGCCACGTCTTCCCCTGCCTGGGAAGCTAACTCTGTTGTGTGCCGGCGTCCCTTTGTAGCTTCCATGTATGCCGTCACATGTTACGTCATGACGCAACACCAATCAGGACTGGATTAGTTTCATTCATACTTCAGATGCGTTACGCTAAGGGCGTTCCCAAAAGTGTCGTAGTCGACGCAGTGTCTCGTTCCCTTCTCAGGGAACAAGGGTTACAGTCGTAACCCGAGACGTTTTCACTGTTATGCTGATGGTACTCAGCTCTATATTTCTTCATGCCCTGACAAAACTTACCAATCCACAAAATTAACGGAATGCATAGCTCATATAAAAAACTGGATGACTAGTAATTTCCTACTACTCAATTCTGAAAAAACAGAGATTCTAATTATTGGACAAAAAACTTCCTCACGTAATAACCTAGAGTACTGTCTAACACTTGATGGCTGCTCTGTCAAGTCTTCGTCGTCAGTTAGGAACCTGGGTGTGCTCTTTGATACCAATCTTTCAATTGAAAGTCACGTGTCTAGTATCTGTAAAACTGCATTTTTTTAACTGCATTTTTTAAAAAATATATCTAAATTACGTCATATGCTATCAATGAAAAATACAGAACAATTGGTTCATGCGTTCATGACATCAAGGCTAGATTGTGCTCTACTGGGTGGTTGCCCTGCACACTTAATACATAAACTACAGTTAGTTCAAAATGCAGCCGCTAGAGTTCTTACCAGAACCAGGAATATGACCATATTAGCCCGGTTCTGTCAACACTGCATTGGCTCCCTATTAAACATCGTATACATTTTAAAATATTGCTGATTACTTACAAAGCACTAAACGGTTTAGCTCCCTTGTACTTGAGCGAGCTCTTAACGCATTATAGTCCTTCACGTCTATTGCGATCTCAAAATTCTGGCCAGTTGATAATACCTAGAATATCGAAATCGACTGCTGGCGGTAGATCCTGTTCCTATTTAGCACCAAAACTTTGTAACAATCTTCCTAACATTGTCCGGGAAGCAGACACAGTCTGTCAGTTCAAATCTTGACTAAAAACACATCTCTTTGGCTTAGCGTACACATAACACATTATAGACTTCTATAATTCAATGTTAGGCTGCATAGTTTAGATCAGCCGAAACTGGGAACACTTCCCATAAATCCTGATGTACTTTGTACATCATAAGAAGCATGGCGTCTACGCAAACCGCCGGATCCAGGCCATATCCAGATCTGATGAAGGACCATCGCATGGACACGACGACAACGCATCCCTGAAGTGCCAGCCTCATCAGCTCTGTTGAAGGCCTCATGGACACCTCAACAAACTCGTCTCCATACCGGCGTCATGACTCCGACCCCCAACCAGATGGAACTGCATATATATTGTGAAAGTTCTGATCCTGACTTCTGACCTATAATGCTGCCTAAATCATAATCATACACTGTCCGTTCGTTGGCCCCCTGACTGAGCCTGGGTTCTCCCAAGATTTTTTTTCTCCATTCTGTCACCTGATGGAGTTTTTGGTTCCTTGCCACTGTCGCCTTTTTTGCCTTTCTTCGCCTTTGGCTTTTGGCTTGCTTAGTTGGGGACATTTAATTTTATATTTAACAATACTATTACAACATTTATTTCCTGTTGTCTCTGTAAAGCTGCTTTGAAACAATCTGTATTGTAAAAAGCACTGAATAAATAAAGGTGACTTGACTTGCAATGGGCTTTCCCTCGTTGGCAAGGGAGGTACGTTACTAGCACGTCCTTTATCCCCCACTTTATGCTTCGTGTTGGCGTGTCGGGTTTGCTGAGGCTGGTTGATGTAGTTTAAGGTGAGAGGCTTGGACCCAGGTGTCACACTCTCCAACCTTGCTGATAGTTGCAAGATTTCCTGAGATCACAACCACCCACTGGACCTTGAGTGAACCATTTCCTGGCTGCTTTCACCTGTGAATCGAGACCTTAAGCATTTTTGTGACATCTATTAACTCATCTTCTTCTCTGGCCGGTCGTCCTTTTTGGTCAGACCTGTAAAATTTCATGTTAAACATTAACCCTCTGGGGTCCTAGGTGTTTTTGGGGTCCTTGAGATGTTTTGACATGCCCTGACATTTGTGCTTTTTTCAGTTGCTTATAAACATATTAATGGCAAAGGTGTAATTACATTCTATTTAGCACAAACAGGGCTAACATAATATGTGAGCAAGATGTATGTACATGTTTGTATTTTTGAGAGAATATTGTTTATGAATGGTTATTGAAAAAACTATAACTTAAAGTGTCTGAAAAAAGGCCCCAAAACACATACTAAATATGTGTCCACAAGACTTTTGACTAATGGGTGTTGTTGCCTAGAGTTTTTGCTTCAAAATTATCTAAAAATCATCCTGCCTAATCATTTACACAAAACAATACATTGATTTAAATTTTATAAGACACTTTTTGTTTGGAAAGGCAATATGCGTCGAGGCGTGTTCACACCTGAGAAGACAATGGCCGGATAATGTGCGCATAATGAGCTGCATATTAATGAGCCTTTCACACATGGTGTGTCACTGGGTACCAAAGAATGCGATATATAAATTATATATATATATATATATATATATATATATATATATATATATATATATATATATATATATATATTTTACAATTACAAATTGTAACCAATTACAAATAGGTTACAATTACAACAACAATTACAATTTTAACAATATTTCAAGTGTATTCTTTCTTTGTAAAAAGTATACATTTTATCATACGTATTTAAAAAGGTAAGGATTCATTAGTTTGAATATTGGAACAAACACTATAATAACATCTTAATTCAATAATTCAATATACCTACTTTATTTTTGACAAAACATCATACTATAGTATATTTAACATATGAGCAGAAATTGGCGAACAAAAGCTTACCTATTTAATGTGGCAGTAGTCTTTTTTTACAGTCAAAACTTTATAATCTGTCCAAAACTAATCAGGAAATCTTGTCTAAACATTCATATTTAGTCTGTAACATATTGTGTTTATTATATATTAGCATATACATGTTAATTTGCAGTTTGTTGCTTATACAGACATTTTATTTCAACATATTTCAGTCTATTTTTACTCATCTCAGTAGGCTATAGCAATATAGTTTGGACGTGTTAATGTAAAAATAACATGTTTACTAATGTAGGTGCGAGAGTGAATGAACGGCCGTTCATTCATCATTTACACACAGACACGCAATTCATATTTAAACAGTCTTTTTGTGGTTTACAGACACTATTCAATATCGCGATTAGAACAAAGCACTTAAGAATAAATGACTTACTACATCAGCTGGATCCGTGCTCCTCGAAATGAAACTACCAGCACTTCTGGTACATTTTCCAGGATTATTAAATAGTATTATTCCTCACAGCGCAGCAAGACGAGGTAAAGTGCAAGATTCTTATTAAACATGATGTGTTTTATAATCCAGAGTGGGCGTTGGTATGTTTGCATGGCTTGCCTCAGATCATTTGCGTTTGAATAGTGCGCGCTCTCCGTGGGCGTGGCACATTAACACGTAATTAGGGATAATGAGCTGAAAAGAAAAAGATTGACATCTCTCTCTTTTCATACAGATTACATAAACTGAGAATATTTGTTTTTTATATAAATTAATTAATTTAAAAGAAGAGAGTTCAAGCTTTATTATGGAAAAACACTCGTGCCTGTATGACAAGTATTCGCGGAATTACAGTTAATTTTCGGACGCGTTTCAGAATGAACTTCACATTGAGAGAGACGGCAGAATGCGCATCATGTTTATTTTCATTATTTTATGAAAAACACAACATTTGTTTTTATTATGAGTGTACACAAATAAAAGAAGACATTTAATGATGTATTAATGATGACCGTTTTGAATGATGTATAACACTTATATGTAAGATCAAAATCAACAGAGTATTTTGAGTCTCTTTTGCACTGATAAGAAAAAAAGTGAGCTGGTCGCCCGCGTGACCGCCGACCCCAGGGGGTTAACAAGACAATATTTTATAGAGTTGGAACAGAATCAGTTCTGTTCGATGGGATCCATCATGACATCCTGTAAAAGGAAAAAGTTAAAAGCTTGCTTGCCCTCTGCCTTCCCAAAGTTATGCGCTGCGCAGGTGTGGCACTGTTTCTTTCTGCCACAACAATAACCCATGCCAGGATAGTTAGCCAAATTCATCCATGGTCGTGGGCATATTTTACCCAGTGGGCATATTTTACCCACTGGGCCCACTTAATAATTTTAGATACAGCTGTTTTGATTGACATAATTTAATTGTCTTGGTGTCTCACAGACCACCATCTGTCACACTCACATTCACACACTTCTACACACCCCTTCACACCCCTCTCTGGCCAGAGAATTATACATTTTTGTTTGCCTTAGCAGTTTGTGAACTGAATGGGGAACATATATATTATTATGGGTGGAATATCACCAAATCTGAACGGTAACAACTTTGACGACGACAGAAGCTACTGAACTTAGACACACTGTGGCATTCCCTTTGTGACAGTCTCTAAACGTTAGGATATCAATTGCCAATTGTCCAATGCAGTTGCCATGTGTTTGAGTTTAACTCAGTGAACATCAGGTCAAGTCAAGTCACCTTTATTTATATAGCGCTTTTTACAATACAGATTGTTTCAAAGCAGCTTTACAGAGATAACAGGAAAATAATGTTGTAATAATATCGTTAAATATAAAATTAAATGTCCCCAACTAAGCAAGCCAAAAGCCAATGGCGACAAAGGCGAAGAAAGGCGAAAAAGGCGACAGTGGCAAGGAACCAAAACTCCATCAGGTGACAGAATGGACAAAAAAGCCTTGGGAGAACCCAGGCTCAGTCAGGGGGATCATTTGAAAGTTACGCAGGATTTGATGAAGTTAGCAGCATTATAGGTCAGAAGTCAGATTGGATCAGAACTTTCACAATATTTATCCAGTTCCATCTGGTTGGGGGTCGGAGTCATCACGCCGGTATGGAGATGAGTTTGTTGAGGTGTCCATGAGGCCTTCACAGGTTGAGGTGTCCATGCGATGGTCCTTCATCAGATCTGGATATGGCCTGGATCCGGCGGACTGCGGTAAACCTTGGATAAACAGAGAGACTAATATTAGCATAGACGCCATCCTTCTTATGATGTACCAAGTACATCAGGATTTATGGGAAGTGTTCTAAACTATGCAGCCTAACATTGAATTATAGAAGTCTATAATGTGTTATGTGTATGCTAAGCCAAAGAGATGTGTTTTTAGTTTAGATTTGAACTGACAGACTGTGTCTGCTTCCCGGACAATGTTAGGAAGATTGTTCCAAAGTTTTGGTGCTAAACAGGAAAAGGATCTACCGCCAGCAGTCGATTTTGATATTCTAGGAATTATCAACTGGCCAGAATTTTGAGATCGCAATAGACGTGAAGGACTATAATGCGTTAAGAGCTCGCTCAAGTACTGGGGAGCTAAATCATTTAATAATAATAATAATAAATATAGCTGCAAGCAGCCATTACCGGGGCCAAGCGCAAGAAGCGGCAACAGATGCCATCATGGGTTGGAGTGGCAGATCAACTGCAGCAAGGAGCAATTAAGGACATTTTAAGAGAATTTTGGTAAAATGGCTGAAAAATCATATACATTAACTAAAAGTATGATTTAATGGATTATCACTTTCGACCAATAGGTGGCGCAGTTATGAAATCAATGCATTGTGATCAGAGTGAGGTGACAATGACACATACAAAGTTTGGTGTCAAAATGTGAGGGCATTGCAAAGATAAAGCCTAAATAGTCATTTTGGCAGCATGCCTCAACTTTGATGCTGTGGTATACGAAAACGGTTTCGTCTATCGTCACGAAATCCATAACTTTTAGTCGGCATGGTCTGGAGATGATATGATTCGATTTTGGTGAAAATCGGACGAATGGTCTAGGAGAAGTTCGAAAAAGAAGGTTTTGAAAGTAAATAAAGATGGCGGACAGGAAGTTCGTCCAAATACGTCAAACTTGGTATCTATGTTCTCAGCATGTCCCAAGGAATCTGTTAAGACCAGTGTCATTACAATAAGCATATTTTTTCAAAAGTTATTAGCATTTTTGGAATTTTAATTTTAACTTTTGACCAACAGGTGGCGCTGTCTCGAAATCTTTTGAGTACCTTCAGGGGATGGTGCTGGTGGCAAATTATGAGTTTCCTAATGTTACAGCAATGCATTCATTAAGTATAGCATTTTACATCACAAAACTGTATTGAAGTCAATGGGAATTTCATGTTTTTTTCTATTATAGCGCCAACAAGAGGCAAAATCCCACAATTTTTTTCATGTGTCCTCAGACTGAGCCCATACATGTGTGTGCCAAATTTGATGAAAATATCTCAATTCGCTTCGGAGTTATAGACATTTATATGAAAAAACACGTAAAAAATTACTGACACACGACTTTTATTGAATTTTACTACCCCTTACTATCAATATTTTCACATTAGGGTATTAGCATGTGGTTAACAAGCTATGATTGCGT
Organism: Gila orcuttii; assembly: GCA_026230005.1. Classification (NCBI taxonomy): domain Eukaryota; kingdom Metazoa; phylum Chordata; class Actinopteri; order Cypriniformes; family Leuciscidae; genus Gila; species Gila orcuttii. Next base: position 17,115,375 of record JAPDVR010000017.1, read on the forward strand.
ACTTCTGACGGTGGTTTCGTCTCAATCGGACTAACGGTTTTGAAGATATCAGCAAATGTTTTTTAAGCGCTAAATCACAACGCTACACAAACCGTAAGTCGAAACCTAGCATATTTGGTATCTCTGGACTCGGCAACGATTCAGGACCTCAACGAGATGACTCCCGTGAAAATAAGTCAACCACAGCCAGAGTTATAAGCATTTGAAAAATAAATTTTACCACTAGGTGGCGCTGTTTCGAAACTTCTCAGGCTCCTTCAGGGCATCGTACTGATGACCCATACCGAGTTTCGTAACAATTCGTTCATGCGTTCAAAAAATACAGCATTTTAGCACATAATTCAAAATGGCCGACAGCCAAAATGGCCGATCTGGGAAAATTGGATATCAGTCGACTCGGCATGACGCCCTGAATCTAAAGAGACCACTTTTATGATTTTTGGACAAACCGTTCAGAAGTTATGAGCGAAAATAGCCGTTTTTCATATCTCCGGACCAGTAGGTGGCACTGCGCCGAAACGCAGCATGTAGCCTCAGATCATGCTTGTGATGACATGTACCAAGTTTGGTCTGAATACGATTAAGCGTTGCGGAGATACAGCCTTACGTCTGTTTTCGCAAGCACTACGTAAAATTTGTTTGCGCGTTTATCGAAAGCGGTTTGACGAATCAACTTGACTTCCATAAATTTTTGTCGCCAATGCCTGGAGATGATCTGGTGCAATTTTGGTGAGAATCGGACAAACCGTCTAGGACGAGTTTGCAAAAGTAGGTTTTTTGGACAATTCAAAATGGCGGCCATATTTTTATGACGGAAAATGACGTCATAGGGTGCGATCGAATCATCATGAACTCAGGAATCAGAGGAAAAAATAATTTTGTTGATAGGCCAAACGGTTCAAAAGTTATTAGGATAATGATTTTGAAACTTTGGACAGGTGGTGGCGCTAGAGGGAATGAGTTAGAGACACCAAAATTGGTGCACTTACTGTTGGGACTGTCCTCTATCAGAATGTCAAACCGGAACAACTTTCCCGGACACGGTTCTAGGGGCTGCCATAGACGCCCAGTCGGAAGAAGAAGAAGAAATATAGCTGCAAGCAGCCATTACCGGGGCCAAGCGCAAGAAGCGGCAACAGATGCCATCATGGGTTGGAGTGGCAGATCAACTGCAGCAAGGAGCAATTAAGGACATTTTAAGAGAATTTTGGTAAAATGTCTGAAAAATCGTATACATTAACTAAAAGTATGATTTAATGGATTATCACTTTCGACCAATAGGTGGCGCAGTTATGAAATCAATGCATTGTGATCAGAGTGAGGTGACAATGACATATACAAAGTTTGGTGTCAAAATGTGAAGGCATTGCAAAGATAAAGCCTAAATAGTCATTTTGGCAGCATGCCTCAACTTTGATGCTGTGGTATACGAAAACGGTTTTGTCAATCGGACAAATGGTCTAGGAGAAGTTCGAAAAAGAAGGTTTTGAAAGTAAATAAAGATGGCGGACAGGAAGTTCGTCCAAATACGTCAAACTTGGTATCTATGTTCTCAGCATGACCCAACGAATCTGTTAAGACCAGTGTCATTACAATAAGCATATTTTTTCAAAAGTTATTAGCATTTTTGGAATTTTAATTTTAACTTTTGACCAACAGGTGGCGCTGTCTCGAAATCTTTTGAGTACCTTCAGGGGATGGTGCTGGTGGCAAATTATGAGTTTCCTAATGTTACAGCAATGCATTCATTAAGTATAGCATTTTACATCACAAAACTGTATTGAAGTCAATGGGAATTTCATGTTTTTTTCTATTATAGCGCCAACAAGAGGCAAAATCCCACAATTTTTTTCATGTGTCCTCAGACTGAGCCCATACATGTGTGTGCCAAATTTGATGAAAATATCTCAATTCGCTTCGGAGTTATAGACATTTATATGAAAAAACACGTAAAAAATGACTGACACACGACTTTTATTGAATTTTACTACCCCTTACTATCAATATTTTCACATTTGGGCAGCAGCATATTGTTAACAAGTTATGATTGCGTACTTCTGACGGTGGTTTCGTCTCAATCGGACTAACGGTTTCGAAGATATCAGCAAATGTTTTTTAAGCGCTAAATCACAACGCTACACAAACCGTAAGTCGAAACCTAGCATATTTGGTATCTCTGGACTCGGCAACGATTCAGGACCACAACGAGATGACTCGCGTGGAAATAAGTCAACCACAGCCAGAGTTATAAGCATTTGAAAAATAAATTTTACCACTAGGTGGCGCTGTTTCGAAACTTCTCAGGCTCCTTCAGGACATCGTACTGATGACCCATACCGAGTTTCGTAACAATTCGTTCATGCGTTCAAAAAATACAGCATTTTAGCACATAATTCAAAATAGGACGAGTTCGCAAAAGTAGGTTTTTTGGACAATTCAAAATGGCGGTCATATTTTTATGACGGAAAATGACGTCATTGGGTGCGATCGAATCGTCATGAGCTCAGGAATCAGAGGAAAAAATAATTTTGTTGATAGGCCAAACGGTTCAAAAGTTATTAGCATAATGATTTTGAAACTTTGGACAGGTGGTGGCGCTAGAGGGAATGAGTTAGAGACACCAAAATTGGTGCACTTACTGTTGGGACTGTCCTCTATCAGAATGTCAAACCGGAACAACTTTCCCGGACACGGTTCTAGGGGCTGCCATAGACGCCCAGTCGGAATAATAATAATAATAAGAAGAAGAATAAGAAGAAGAAGAACCGGAACAGATACAATAGGTGCCTCCGCACCTTCGGTGCTTGGCCCCTAATAATAAGAACCGGAACAGATACAATAGGTGCCTCCGCACCTTCGGTGCTTGGCCCCTAATAATAAGAACCGGAACAGATACAATAGGTGCCTCCGCACCTTCGGTGCTTGGCCCCTAATAATAATACATTTTATTTAGAAAAGCGCCTTTCAAGGTACCCAAAGACACTGTACAAATTAGTAAAATCAAAGAAATACAAAGAACTACTAAAACACAATGCAGTTAAATCCTCGATTAAATTCACTGATAGGATGAACAGTACAATCAGATTGGGACATAGATTACATACAAAAGTCCATAAAATGCCAAAAAACTGAGGAAACATAAACACCCTCAAAGGGCATACAGAAGTATACTGAGCACAAGTTGAAGACTAAGTGTAGAGAAAAAAAAATTAAAAACATGGAAACTGTGTAAATTAAAATCAAGGGACTGACAGGAAAGCTAAGCTAAAAATATATGTTTTTAACTTAGTTTTTAAAATGGATATACTTGTGCTTTGGCGTATCTCAAGCGGCAGGGCATTCCACAGTTTAGGACCTAACACACTGAATGCCCTGTCACCCATGGAGCGAAGCCGAGATGCGGGGACTGCTAAGAGACATGTATCAGTAGAGCGAAGGGTGCGAGATTGCAGGTATGGGATGAGGAGATCTGAGAGGTAGGATGGTGCCAAATTGTGTAGGGATTTATAAACAAAGAGAAGGATTTTATAATGAATGCGGTAATGGACAGGAAGCCAATGCAACTGCTGGAAGATAGGTGTAGCGAATTAGCTCTATGAAATATTAATAACCAATCATATCTTGTTATTATTGATTATGAATATTTGGGTCGGTTAATCAGATTAACTTTATGTAGCTACATTAACATTACAACCAATTACTCCATTCATTCTGTGAACCCTCAATATTGGTTATTAATTAATTAATAGAAATGTACATTTCCGGGGCATGGGAAATGTTTTTCTTACCAAGTACCACTAAGAGCAAGTAGTCAAGATCGATATGATTATTGACTTCCAGATATGAGCTTGAGACACTGACAACTTTACGTGTGATATGAACAAGACTTTATTAACTAGACTAAACATTTAAACTACTCTAACATACACATACATTCATGGATACAGTTTACCAAGGGAAAGAGAGCTTAAGAACAATACAGGAAAGCAAGAAGTTATAGCATGTTTGAAATTCAGCAGATCAACAGCCTTAAGCAAACCATCAGTTTAGTTCTAACACGTCCTTTAAGAGGTGTAAGGATACTTAGTCTCATTATTTGATACATTAAGTTTGATACTTGCATGTCTCGCCCATTTGAATTAAACTGTCCTGATGCAATTTGTTGAGGCTCCAGTTGATCTTTGCTGATGTTGTTTTGATGAGAGAGAACCGGTTGGAGTCAGAGGATCTTTGGTGAATGGAAAGACAAGGCCGCAGCCTGGCACAAGCTTGGGGGTCCTTAGAAAACTTCTAATTTAGCATCATCTTCACATCAGGACTTCTCAGGAAGGACCAAGAGAAAGTCAACGGGGGCTCAGAGAGCCAAGAGCGTCCAGAGAGTCCGAAAGCTAAGAGAGAGAGAGAGACTGATCTTGATCAGTGATTTAAAAGGGTGAAGATGTCACACCCTCTGGGGGTATGTGAGCCAATCCGAAGTTGTCCCTTTGGAGGGAGATTTTATGACTCTTTGTGTTCAGACACAGCACATTTGAATCTGTAATTTCATTGGGTGTTTAAGAGAAATAATCTTCAAGATTCTTATAATACCCATGCGTCACAAAGTTAACAAAATGTAATGTAAATTAACAAATGGGGAACGAAGATTGGAATTTATAGAGACCAAATATGGTTCACATATTTGTATGCAAAGTCTAAAACATTAACCCATTAGAGTTTACAAGAAAACAAAGGCCAAAACAACATCCGAAGGAAAATCATGAGATGTGAAAATTAGACACATGTTTATACATTTCTCAAGTGGTTATATATATATATATATATATATATATATATATATATACATACATATATATATACATATATATATATATATATATATATATATATATATATATATATATAATATATAGGATTAACAGGGTTTATTTCTCCTCCTCAGGAGAATTAAGTGAGTGTCACATCTCTCAGGAATTCCCTTTTAGAGGTCGTAAAAATCCTTATCTATGTAACAGGACCCCGAGTTCTGCCAGTGGTGTTAGCTTAATTGGGATGTTAGTTTCGGGGGAAGTTACACTGATCTTTGTTGGGAGAGTGAGTTTGCCGGACTATTCATTAGATAAAATTAAGAATTTGTGTGTGATTGGTCCAGACGCTACATAGGAGTAATATGATCCCAGGGCCTGGTGCAGGTGAGTAGTCTTGCAGCACAGTTTTGGACATACTGCAGCCTATTTAAGGTTTTTTCCAGAATGCCGTAAAGTAGAGCATTGCAGTAGTCAAGCCTTGATGTAATAAATGCATGTATAAGTGTTTCTGCTGCAGATGAGTTGAGGGAAGGGCGAAGTTTGGAGATACTTTTAAGGTGGAAGAAAGATGTTCTGGTGATATTTTTAATATGTGACTCAAAAGAAAGAGTAGGATCAAAGATTACGCCCAGATTTCTAACTTCAGCAGAAGTTGTAGTGAAATAGCCAGGGATAGATAGCTGCAGATTTTCTATTTTTTTTTAAATATTAGGGGTAGATATAAGAATAGCTTCTGTCTTATCTTGATTAAGTTTGAGAACATTTTGAGTCATCCAGTTGTTAATGGCATTTAAGCAGCTAACCAGGACAGGACAGAACCCTGGGGGACACCATGTGAAAGGGGTGAATTTGGAGATCTGAAATTCCCAATTGAAACAAATTGTTGTCTGTCAGTGAGGTATGATTTAAACCTAAAGACAGTGGAACACCAGTAATACCAAGCAAGGTCTCCAATCGAGAAAGTAGGTGGTTATGGCAAACCGTGTCAAAGGCAGCTGTAAGGTCGAGGAGAATGAGAATACTGACATGGCCCGAGTCAGCAGCCAACAGCAGGTCGTTGACTACCTTAAACAGGGCAGTCTCAGTACTGTGCATGGCCCTGAAACCAGACTGAAACTTTTCCCAAAATCCATGACATTTCAGGTACTCATGAAGCTGTTTGGCAACTGTATGTTCAAGGAGCTTTGCAATGAACGGAAGATTAGAGATGGGCCGATAGTTCTTATAATCCTCTGCAACTGCCCCAGACTTTTTCAAAACAGGAGTGATAGCTGCTGTTTTGAGAGACAGAGGAACAGAGCCCGAAGAAAGGGAGGAGTTTATTATTTGTACCAAAAGGGGGCAGAGGATAGGTAGGCAGACCTTGACCAGAGGGGTGGGCATAGGGTCAAGGAGGCAGGTGGTGGGCCTGGACTTACTTACAAGGTCAAAGACATCCTGTTCATCAACAGGTGAAAAGGCAGAGAAAGATCTGTTTAGTGTTGCAGTGGGGGACTTGGGGACATAATCTTGAGTGGTCTGAGTTGTCTGAAGCTGTTTGTAGATAGAACTAATTTTGCTGTGAAAGAATTCAAGGAATTCACAACAAAGTTTAGTGGATGGTGTAAGTGGGAAAGGTTTTTTAGGTTGGGTTAACTTATTAATAGTGGAGAAGAGAGCTCTCGGGTTGTTATAACCTTTGTCAATGATGGTTGTGTAATACATGGTCTTAGCCTGATTGAGAGACTCTTTGTAAATGGAAACATGTTCACTGTATGCCAGGGCATGAACAGTTAGGCCGGTCTTCCGACTAAGTCGCTCTAACTGACGTCCAGCCGCCTTCATTTTACGAAGCTCAGGTGTAAACCATGGGGCAGAGTGAGTGAAGGAGACTAGGCGTGTCTTCAGGGGTGCAAGAAGATTGAGAGAATCAGCAAGATGTGTGTTGTACAGCAGGACTAAGTCATCAATACCAACATCTAATGACTCTACGATGGATTTCGAATTTAGAGTGTCTAACAGAGCAGCTGTAGTAATGTTCTTTGTGTTCCTATATGTGATGGAGCGAGAGGCACGTAGGCGATGGAGAGACTCAGGAACAGCAAGATTGAGCATGATGGCTCTGAACAGAAAGATCTTTAGGACACACCTAAGTTGGCATGATGCCGGTGGCACAGTCAAGGTCTAATATGTGACTTTTTGAGTGGGTAGGGAAATCAACATGCTGAGTGAGGTCAAAACAGTCTATCAGATTCAGAAATTGTTCAGCAAAATTACAGTTTCCAGAATCTGCATGTATATTGAAATCACCAAACACCAGAATGGATGGATACATAGGACTAAAAGATGAGAGTAACTCAGAAAATTCCTTAATAAAAACAGAAGACAATTTTGGAGGCCGATAAACCAGTACTAACAGGAGCGGTAACCCACCAGTGAATTTCAAGATTAGACATTCAAATGATGAATAATTCTGCACGGGCACTGATACAACCCTATAGCTGGAGCGGAAAACCACAGCAAGGCCACCTCCCCGGCCAGTTAAACGTGGCTTAGCAATAAACTCATAACCAGGAGGAGTAGCTTCATTCAATGTAATAAAATAATTTCGTATCTGCCAAGTTTCAGTTAAACAAAATAAATCAATTCCAGCACCAGTAATGACACCATTAATAAAAGGTGTTTTTTTGTTAAGAGACCGCACATTAAACAAACCAAACTGCGCATCCCTAGAAGTAGGGTAGTCCAGGGAGGCTTCTTTATTTAGTTTTATAGAGTATAAGTTCTCAACGTCAGCAGTTCGCCCCACAGCAGGCCATGTCTCTCTACGAGACAAAATCCATAGTGATTCAATGTTGTTGGAGTGGTGGTAGCGGGCAAACTTCCGGCCGGAGCCCCTATGCAAATATTTGTGACGACGCAGCAGACCGAGATGTTGGTGTGCACGGAGGACATCTGGAATTTTGTAGACTTTGTTCCCAAGGCAGTGAAGATAGGTTGACGAGTATCTTAATGTCATGCCAGAGTCATAGAGGAGCCCATGCAAATAATTAGGCTCTCCGTAGAGTTAGTATTCTGGCCCATAGACAAGAAACCAGAGCAGCATCACAATTGTTACAAGCATTAGGACGGGGTATGAGTAGAACACCATCCAGCACAGTCCAAACAAGTGTACCAAACACAACAGCAAATAGCCATCTACTCAGACCCAGCCTCTGTAAACTAACACGTTAGCCAACAGGGCAACCACTTTGCACTCTAAGGGACAAGCAACGGAGATGGCCAAATCCCTTGAGTAGCGACAACAGTTCAAATAGGCAAGAACTCTCTTACAAAGCAAGCAGAGACTTACCAGCGAACAGTGTTAGTGGATCACTCCTGAGAGGGCTCGCACAGTGCAAAACAGGGAAAAGGGGAGGCGCGGCAACTGCCCGTCAGTTTGGCAAACACTTAGCAGTCTTGTCCGAGCCAAGCAATCCAAGCGGATAAGTGAAATAATCCCATGTTTAGGTACCAGTCAATATATATAGTAGGCCTCCTGGCCAGGCCTAGTAATCCAGCACGAAGTAAGCCTCCAAGGAAACAGGGCTCAGTCCAACGCCTGCTACAGTGGAATAAATGCTATCACAGATCCGGTAACGTTTGAAGTAGCGCATGAAACCTAAAACGAATATACTGGAAACAAACAAACAGAGACACCGGGGAGTAGCGGCAGCCAGACGCGCCAGCGTTCACTCGATCCCGGAAACAACATAAATACAAATAAATACAAATATAAAAATAAATACAAATACTAAATACAAAGCATTTAGTGCTTTGTAAGTAATCAGCAATATTTTAAAATGTATACAATGTTTATCAGGGAGCCAATGCAGTGTTGACAGAACCGGGCTAATATGGTCATAATTGCTGGTTCTGGTAAGTACTCTAGCGGCTGGATTTTGGACCAGCTGTAGTTTATTTATTAAACGTGCAGGGCAACCACCCTGTAGAGCATTACAATAATCTAGCCTTGATGTCATGAACGCATGAACTAATTGTTCTTCATTTTTAATTGAGAGCATATGACGTAATTTAGATATATTTTTAAGATGAAAAAAAATTTGGTTTTACAGATACTAGACACGTGACATTTCAAATGAAAGATTGGTATCAAAGAGCACACCCAGGTTCCTAACCGACGACGAGGACTTGACAGAGCAGCCATCAAGTGTTAGACAGTATTCTAGGTTATAACGTGAGGAAGTTTTTTGTCCAATAATTAGAATCTCTGTTTTTTTCTGAATCAAGTAGTTGGAAATTACTAGTTCCCTTTCGAGGGAACTCGGACTGCGTCGAATGACACTTTGGGGGAACGCCCCTCAGCGTAGCGCCTCTGAAGTATGAATGAAACTAAGCCAATCTCTGATTGGTGTTGCGTCATGACGTAATGTGTGAAGGCATACAATTGGAATCTATAAAGGATGCCGGCACACATGAGATGTCAGCTTTCTGTTCTTCAGCAAGCGCTCTCTGTTGTTGTATGTCTTATTTGGTGTTGTCTGTCAGTTACACAAGCACATACATATATTATCTATCATGGCGAGTGCGAGTTTCAGACGTTGTGTGCATCCCTGCCCTCGCTATATTACGGGTGGGGACACACATCGTTTGTGTGTGCATTGTTTGGGAATGCAGCACGCGCAGGCAGCTCTCGAGGGGGCTGCTTGCGAGAATTGTGAAGCTTTATCGATCCGTGTGCTGCGTTCCCGCCTGGCCATTTTTAATGAGGATGGGCAGGCTCGCGAGCCCCGTGGTGCGGGACCCGCGTCTGCCGAGGCGGCGCGGTGACGCTCTTCATGGGGCTCGCAGATGGATCTGACAGGGGATCCTGAGACTGCCGAGGCACATTCTCAGGATTCCTCTGCCAGTTCCGAGGTTCTCCCGCCTCGCGCGGAAGCCCGCTCCGCGGCTTCTTCCGAGCGAGTGGAGAACCCGATGTTCGAGCTGTCTGCTTCCGAGGAAGCAGACGTGCTCAGCATCGAAGGCCGGGCTTTTGGGGATGACTCGCCACCCCATGTCCCCGCATATGAGGAGCTGGTGGAGGTTGTTTCTCGTGCAGTGGCCAAATTAAATCTTAGTTGGCCACATGAAAGGCAGGAAGCGCCAGTTAAAAGCAAGTTGGACGAGCGCTTCCTGCAGCACAGAGAACAGCCTTGTCACCGGGTTTTGCCGTTCTTCCCTGATTTACACAACGAGTTGTGTAAATCTTGGAACAGACCACACTCTTCTCGCGTGTCCAACCCCCCAATATTAAATTATAGTAACATCATGGGGGCGCGAGAGAACGGCTATGGGACGATGCTTTCGGTGGAACAACCTTTGGCCACTTATTTATCTCCTGAGTCGGCATCGTCCCTAAAAACCCCGGTGCTGCCCACTAAGCCCTGCAGAGATACATCTTCCTTAGTGGGCAGGGCTTATATGGCTGCGGGTCGGGCTGGTGCGAGTCTGCATACCATGGCATTTCTCCAAGCGTACCAGGCCGACCTTCTAAGGGATATTGATGAGGGCGAGGGTCCAACTCCCGATGATATCGCGGAGTTGAGGAAGGCTGCAGATCTGTCTCTCCGAGTCACCAAAGAAACGGCCTGCGCTATCGGCCGTTCCATGGCGGCGATGGTGGTCTCGGAGAGACATTTATGGTTGAACTTATCGGGCATCAAGGAGAAAGACAGGGCTTTCCTCCTTGATGCCCCGATTTCGCCTTCTGGCCTGTTCGGCGACGCCGTCAACACCGTCGTCGACAGGTTTCAGGAGGCGAAAAAGCAGTCTGCAGCCTTCAGACAATACCTCCCTCGCCGCTCAAAACCGAAGAAGCCTGCCCCCAGTGGGCAGCCGCAGCCAGCCACCAGATCCTCCGCCTACAGACAGGCGCAAAAGGAGAGCGTTGCGTCTAGAGCCCCTCCTCAAGGAGCCTGGGGGCATAGACGACGCTCTCAGGCGAAGCCTCAGCAGCAGCAGGGCGACCTGAGGGCCGTCCTGCAGGCTAAAAAAGCTTCGTCCAAGAGGTCCTAGCCAGCCTAGGTCCTCTGCGGGCAGCCCCACCCGTGGCGGAGCGATCGATGTCGACTTCCCGCCGCCAAGTGCGCTTCGGGACGCATCGGTTTCCAGCGAACGCGCGCTGCACTGTCCGGCCCACAGGCTTGCGGCCAGGCAGCAATCGCGTCCGGCCATCGAGAATCGTTTTCGGTCGAACCCTGCCGGAGATCCGCTTCAGGGGGTCGAGAACGAATCCCGATTGGTACCCGAAGCCAGGCTCGAGAGCCTGGTTCCTTTGGTAAAATATTTCGATGCATGGAAAAATCTCACGAATATTTCGCCTTGGGCCCTGCGCACTATTAAAAAGGGGTACAGGCTGCAGTTCGGTTTACGCCCACCAAGGTTCAACAGGGTGGTCTGGACTGCAGTCGACCCAGTGCAGGGTTGGATATTGGAACAGGAAGTAAACTCCCTGCTGGTAAAGGAGGCTATAGAACGTATTCCTCCACCGGACAGGGAGTCCGGGTTTTACAGCCGCTACTTTTTAGTTCCCAAAAAGACTCATGTCGGAAAACCGTTTCGACAGACGCCTCCCTCACGGGCTGGGGCGCGGTCATGGACGGCCGCTTTACGACAGGCCTATGGCAGGACCATCATTCCTCCTGGCACATAAACTGCCTGGAGATGTTGGCGGTATTCCGAGCTCTGAGGAGCTTCCTGCCGGACCTCAAAGGTCATCATGTCCGTGTGAGGTCAGACAATATGTCGGTAGTGGCCTATTTAAACCATCAGGGGGGGCTGAGGTCTCGCCCTCTATGCAGACTGGCGCATCAGATCCTCCTGTGGTCCCAGGGGGTCTGCGATGCAGCAGGATGGGCCACCCCCCACACCTTTATTAGGTTTTAGTTCCCAAAAAGGATGGGGGGTTGCATCCAATAATAGATCTCAGACACTTGAATCGTTCTCTGAGGCGATTCAGGTTCAAGATGCTCACTATTCTCATCATCGTGAGTCAAATTCAATCCGAGAATTGGTTTGTCACGATAGATCTAAAGGATGCATACTTCCACATATCCATCCTTCCATCTCACAGGAAGTTCCTGAGGTTCGCTTTCGGGGGCGAAGCGTACCAATATCGGGTTCTTCCGTTCGGCCTAGCTCTCTCCCCACGCACATTTACCAAATGTATGGATGCAGCTCTAGCACCCCTGAGGCTCCAGGGCATCAGGGTACTCAATTATATCGACAACTGGCTGATTCTGGCCCAGTCACAAGAGCTGGCGGTTCGGCATCGAGATGTCGTCCTCGCCCACATTCAAAGCCTGGGGTTGAGACTCAACACGAAAAAGAGCGTGTTGACACCAGCCCAGAGAACCACGTTTCTGGGAGTGGTGTGGGACTCGGTCATGATGCGGGCACAATTGTCTCCTGCATGAATCGAGTCCATTCTGGCCACAGTGTCCAGGATAGAGCTAGGCCAAGCCATTACTGTGAAAGTGTTGGGGCTCATGGCAGCAGCGTCCAACATTATTCCATTTGGCCTGCTGCACATGAGGGCCCTCCAGTGGTGGTTGAAAACCAAGGGGTTCTCCCCGAGGGGGAACCCGTTCCGCATGATCAGGGTTACGCGCAGATGCCTTCGTTCCCTATCTATGTGGAAAAAAGCTTGGTTTCTGTCCCAAGGTCCAGTATTGGGAGCGTCATGTCGGAAAACCGTTTCGACCGACGCCTCCCTCACGGGCTGGGGCGCGGTCATGGACGGCCGCTTTACGACAGGCCTATGGCAGGACCATCATTCCTCCTGGCACATAAACTGCCTGGAGACGTTGGCGGTATTCCGAGCTCTGAGGAGCTTCCTGCCGGACCTCAAAGGTTATCATGTCCGTGTGAGGTCAGACAATATGTCGGTAGTGGCCTATTTAAACCATCAGGGGGGGCTGAGGTCTCGCCCTCTATGCAGACTGGCGCATCAGATCCTCCTGTGGTCCCAGGGGGTCTGCGATGCAGCAGGATGGGCCCCCCCCCACACTTTTATTAGGTTTTACAGTCTGGACATCCCGTCTACGCCTGGCACTATTGTGCTCTCGTCCTAAGTGTGCCTGTGAGCAGCTTCACACTAGGACAGGCAGGGCGCGTTGTGGCATAGTGGGTACTCGTTCCCCCAAAGTGTCATTCGACGCAGTCCGAGTTCCCTCGAAAGGGAACGTCCTCGGGTTACGACTGTAACCCTTGTTTCCTGAGAAAGGGAACGAGGACTGCGTCCCTTCGCCACGCCTTCCCCTGCCTGGGAGCGCTTGCTTCATCACAGAAGCTGACATCTCATGTGTGCTGGCGTCCTTTATAGCTTCCGCTTGTATGCAGTCACACATTACGTCATGACGCAACACCAATCAGAGATTGGCTTAGTTTCATTCATACTTCAGAGGCGCTACGCTGAGGGGCGTTCCCCCAAAGTGTCATTCGACGCAGTCCTCGTTCCCTTTCTCAGGGAACAAGGGTTACAGTCCTAACCCGAGGACGTTTTTTATATCAGCTATGCATTCCGTTAATTTTGTGGATTTGTAAGTTTCGTCAGGGCGTGAAGAAATATAGAGCTGAGTATCATCAGCATAACAGTGAAAACTAATGCCATGCTTCTTAATGATATCTCCTAAGGGTAGCATGTACAGAGTGAACAGCAATGGTCCTAGTACTGAGCCTTGTGGTACACCATACTGAACTTTTGACAGATAAGACATCTCTTTATTTACTGCTACAAACTGATAACGTTAAGATAAGTATGATTTAAACCATGCTAGTGCAACTCCACTAATGCCAACATAATTTTCGAGTCTATTTAAAAGAATGTTGTGGTCAATAGTGTCAAATGCAGCACTAAGATCGAGTAACACTACTAGAGAGATACAACCACGATCGGATGATAAGAGCAAATCATGTGTGACTCTAATGAGAGCTGTCTCGGTACTATGGTATGGTCTAAATCCTGATTGAAAATCCTCCCAGATTCCGTTTCTTTCTAAAAAGGAACATAGTTGTGAAGATACTGCCTTTTCTAGTATCTTTGACAGAAAAGGTAGATTCGAGATCGGCCTGCAACTGACTAATTCTGTAGGATCAAGTTGCGTTTTTTTAACAAGCTGTTTAACAAGCCAGCTTCAAAGTTTTTGGTACGTATCCTAATGACAAAGATGAATTAATGATATTAAGAAGAGGATCTATGACCTCTGGAAGCATCTCTTTCAGTAGTTTAGTCGTTATAGGGTCTAACATACATGTTGTCGATTTAGATGATTTAACAAGTTTTCTTCAATTCTTCTTCTCCTATTGCAACGAATGAATGGAATTTTTCCTCAGGGAGACTACAATGCACTGCCTGATGCGATACTGTAGTAGACGATTGCATAGTTATAATTTTCTCTCTAATATTATCAATCTTGTAAGTAAAGAAGTTCATAAAGTCATTACTGCTATGCTCTTTAGAAACTTCAGAAGTAGAAGCTTTATTTCTTGTTAATTTAGCCACTGTGTCAAATAAATACCTAGGGTTGTGTTTGTTTTCTTCTAAGAGAGTAGAAAAATAAGCAGATCTAGCCGTTTTTAAGGCTTTTCTGTACGCAATCGTGCTCTCTCTCCACAAAATTTGAAAAACGTCTAGTTTTGTTTTCTTTCAGTTGCGCTCCATTTTTCTGGCTGCTCTCTTAAGGTTCCGAGTGTGCTCGTTGTACCACAGTGTTGGATTATTTTCTTTAATCTTCTTTAAGCGCAAAGGAGAAACTGTGTCCAAAGTGCTGGAAAAGAGAGAGTCAAATGTTTCTGTTGCAATATCGAGTTCTTCTAACCTATCTGGGATGATGAGGAGATGAAACTGATCAGGAATATTATTAATAAAGGAATCTTTAGTGGCAGAAGTGATAGTTCTAACATATTTGTAACAGAGTCAGCTTTGTAACCTTTGCTAAATGGAGTATACACGAGACTAGATAATGATCTGAGATGTCATCGCTCTGCTGCATAATTTCAATGGCATTAACATTGATTACATGTGACAATATTAGATCTAAAGTATGATTATGACAATAAGTGGGTCCTGACACGTGTTGTCTAACTCCAATGGAGTTCAGAATGTCTCTACATGCCAATCCCAATGCGTCTTTTTCGTAATATGTATGTATATTAAAATTACCAACAATTAGGACTTCATCTGCAGCCAGTACTAACTCCGATAAAAAATCAGGAAATTCTTTGATAAAGTCTGTATGGTGCCCTGGTGGCCTGTATACAGTAGCTAGCACAAATGTCAAGCGCAATTTATCATTTACACTAGATAGTGTTACATTAAGCACCAACACTTCAAAAGAATTATATTTGAAACTAGACTTCTCAGTAATTCTGAAGATATTACTATAGATTACAGCAACAACTCCCCCTTTGCCTTTCAGACGAGGTTCATGTTTATAACAGTAGTCTTGGGGGGGAGGGGGGTCTCTTTAAATTACCCATTTAAAGTTATGTAATGTAATGTAATGTAACACATGTCTAGGTTATAATCTGTAACCATATTAACATTAACATTAACAATAAGTTCTTTTGAAGTAAGGGATCGAATATTCCAAAACCCAAGCTTTATCATTTGTTCATCTGTATAATATCTATTTTTTATTTGTTGAACATGGATTAAATTTTTACTCTTAAATGGGTTTGGGAGTTTTTTGTATTTCCTAATTCGGGAAGACATATGCAGGCCATTTCTGACAACACCTGGGTTTGACCCAGTTTACCTATACCAGGGCTCCTCATCTCCTGACTCCTGAACTCGTCAACGGTCCTTAAGAGTGATTGTCTTGCTGAGTTTAGTTCTAACTCACCAAACACACCAAACAAGCCAATCACAATGTTCCAAATTATTTGTGAATTAAAACAGGTGTGTTTGATTAGGGTTGGAATTAATGTCTGCTGGACACCAGCCCACCAGGACTGGAGTTGAAGAGCCCTGGCCTACACTGTACTCACATAGATCCCAGACCCACTGCTCACTCTAATCCCATATACTCTTCTTACCTAACCCACCCACGTTTGGTTTGTCCAAGAGGGTGACATATGTATTTCTCCATTCTGACCCATATAGAGATTACCTATGTGGGTACTACCTTGGCCCCATGTAGGCAGCCTTTATTGGACTGATTTTGTTTGCCCATATCTTAGCGAATTGGTTTGGCCAAGCGAGTCCCATATGTATTTCTCCATTCTGACCATAGACTGTAAAAAAAGACGGACGACGCCCCTTCACTCTCTTCCATTGGTGGAAAGTGAAGCCGCCAAAGTCCTAATACGGCGCTGACATCTTGGGCTGATTTAGGACCTGATTCTACGCAGTAGTAAACTTGGGACCCGAGTCTGTGCAGTAGTGAGCGTGAAGTGGAGCCACGATATCAAGGTCCCGCCCTCACTCCCGCAGAAACGGTTAGTACAAAGTTTATTACAGAGCAACTCATTGTATCAGTGTGAAATAAACAGTTATGGATAGGGTTGGGTATCGTTTGAATTTGAACAATTCCGATTCCAATTTCGATTCTGCTTATCAAATCCGATTCCTAATTTCTATTCCAATAAGGTAAAAAAAAACAACCTTAGATATCATTCACATTTAATCTTATTGCAAAACATTTAATTGAAGCTGAATATCATGAACAAAAATCAACAGGCAAAAGAACTAGCCTAACCAATTTAAATTTCAAGCATTATTAAAGACAAGTAAACACTCAGTAATTAAAAAAGAACAAATAAAAAATCAGCAATGGCAACAAAAGATACAACTGAACAAATATGCGATTGAAATAAACAGTGTTTTAAGATTTTCAGGTTTTCAGGTACAGACACTGTTATCAAATGTAAAATAACTCGTTATAAATATACATTACAAATATACTTACAAAAGTTATTCAGTCAAGAACGAGTGAATTTTCTGTTTGTCTTTTGTTTGATTATTGTTATTTATTATCGAGACGGCAGTTGCTATCACTTTAAGAGCTGCCCAATAGTTACACATGCCTGCAGCACTGAAAACAGCGTTTCTCCTGCTTGAATGGTTTAAAATCACATTAAAATCACCTTTTTTGTGCGCACGTTTTGGATGCGTGTGCAGCACATAAAATAGCACACAAGTCGTCTCACGCTTGAATTGTTAAAAGTCATATTGAAATGCTCACAAAGGAATCGAAATTTAAATTTGATGACAAGTATCCGATTCCTGACCTCAAGTATTCGATTCCAGAATTGATTCCCAACCCTAGCTATGGACATGTCGAAATCAAAGTTGAATCTCCAATCTCCTCCCGAAAATCCCCCATAAAAGCCAGTTGGTGCCTCAGTGATTACTTCGTTTAGAGAAGCTCGTATTGCACGTATCCAGTCCGTGGAGTGCAATGACGAGCAAGCGAAGAAACCTGAGCAGATCCTAGTACCGGCTGGTTGAAGCGAGTACATGAGAGGACACTAGCTCCACTCGGAGATTGTAGAATCTCGCGAATGTGTTGGGTGTCGCCCAGCCTGCAGCTCTACAGATGTCTGTTAGCGAGGTGCCATGCGCTAGAGCCCAAGAGGAAGCCACAATCTATGTAGGCACGGAGGGCGTATAGGACAGAGCAGTGCCAAGGCTGGGTCTGCTTCCTCCAGGGGCAGCGCTTGCAGGTTCACCACCTGATCTCAAATTTGGGAGTGGTGGGAACCTTGGGCACATATCCAGGCTGGGGTCTCAGGATCACGTGAGAAAAGGCAGGCCCGAATTCCAGGCACGCTTCGTCAAAGGAAAATGCGTGCAGGTCCCCTACCGGGAGCGCTGTCTTAATTGATAGAACTTAAGCTCCACTGATTGCAGAGTATCAAGGGGAGCACTCTGCAGGGTAGTTAAAACCACTGAGAGGTCCCAAGAGGGAACGAGAGGAGGAGGATTGAGTCTCCTCGCTCCTCTCAGGAACCTGATGATCAGGTCACACTTTCCCACGGACTTACCTTCGACTGCGTCGTAATGTGCCGCGATAGTGGCAACATACACAGGGTCTGTGCAAGAAGGCTCACTGGGGGAAAAAGCATACTTGCGGAGGCCCTGCAGCCAGCTGTGCACCAGAGCGTCCGTGCTGAGCGTGCCCTCGATCAGGGAGTAAAACAGGTCGCAATGAGTCGTGAGAGGCAGAAAGGTCTACCTGTGCATCCCTGAATTGATCCCAAATCAGCTGAACCGCTGGGGATGGAGTCGCCATTCTCCAGGAAGAGGCTGAAACCGTGAGAGCTCGTCGGCTGCACAATTCAGGGATCCCAGAATAAATGGCCCGAAGCGACGTCAGATGCTTCACCATAGAACTCCAGAGAAAGGAGGTGGCGGGCGAGTTGCGGCATACGGCGGGAGCGTAGACCACCTTGTCGGTTGATGTACGCTACTGTCGCGGTATTGTCTGATCGGCCTAGTATGTGCTGGTTCTTGAGCAACACATGGAAGCAGTGCAGAGCAAGACGTACTGCCAGCAACTCGAGGCAATTGACATGCCATAGGTGCTGGGGTCCTGTCAAGGAGCCCGCGGCAGCATGTCGATTGCACATGGCACCCCAGCCCGTGGTGGAGGCAACTGTTGAGACAACAACATGCCTGGAAACTCGTTCTAAGGGCATTCCGGCCCGTAGAAAGATCAGGTTCGTCCACGGGGTGAAGATCTGACGGCAGGTCGGAGTAACTGGTACTTGGAGCATGCCTTGTTGCCATGCCCAATCCGAGCGGCATTGCTGCGGCTGCGGATGCCATATGCCCCAGGAGCCTCTGAAATAACTTCAGTGGAACCGCACTCTTGCCCTCGAACTAAGGCAAGTCAGCAGGGACTGCGCGCATTCGCTCGTAAGCTGCGCGCACATGGCGACCGAGTCAATATCCATACCGAGAAAAGAGATCCTCTGCACGGGGCAAAGTTTGCTCTTCTCCCAGTTGACCCGAAGGCCCAGACGAGCTAGGTGCCGGAGCACTAGGTCCCTGTGTTCGCAAACCTGGTCTCAAGAGTGAGCTAGGATCAGCCAGTCGTCAAGATAGTTCAGGATGCGAGCCCCGTGTTGCCATAGCGGCACAAGGGCTGCCTCGACGACCTTCGTGAAGACGTGAGAGGACAGGGCTAGCCCGAATGGAAGAACCACGTACTTGTATGCCTGCCCCTCGAAAACAAACCATAGAAACGGTCTGTGTCGAGGAAGAATGGAGACATGGAAGTAGACGTCCTTCAGGTCGATCACTGCAAACCAATCCTGTGGCCGCACACATTCGAAAATGCGTTTGGCCGTGAGCATCTAGAATGGAAGACTGTGAAGGAATCGGTTCAAGAGGCGCAGGTCCAGGATTGGACGAACCCACCGTTTTTTTTGGGTACAATGAAGTTGGGGCTGAAGAAGCCGGACTTCATTTCGGCAGGAGGGGTGGTCTCGATCGTACCCTTCGCCAGTAGGGTGATGACCTCTGCACGCCTGACAGGGGCATTGCCACTCACCGCGGTATAGCGGATTCCCCGGAAGTGGGGAGGAGACCGTGCGAACTGAATCGCATAGCCGAGCCTGATGATTCTCGTGAGCCAGCGGGACAGATAGGAAAGCTCCAAAACTGAACCAGCGGGGTCATATGAACCACAGAAGTACCCACGATGGGGCAGCGAGGCGGAATGATCAGCCCAGACGTGAGAGGCGGAGCGTCCCGTTGTGGGGGCACGGTCATATCCCACATCCTAACAGAGGAGGCCAGGGAAGGACCAGCATTCCACGGGGGCCTGCTCTGTCAGGGGTCTGGCGATAGAGGGGGACGAGACTGGCTAGGCTCGTTAACGGCGCGCACTGCCATCCGCGCCCTCTGGGGGCTCAGAGATGGGAATGTCAGTTCTTTGGAGAAGAGGTTCTCCCCCGGCCCTCCACCGCCAGCCCTGCAACCACTTCCTGAAAGAACTGCAACCCATCTCTGAGCTGCCCGTAACGGGAGCGCCGCATCGCCTGGTGTTCGGCAGGCTGCGGGACTGGTACGGGCTGGGGCGCCTTCCTGCGACCAACTCCACGGCGCGGCCCGGGTGAAAGCTGCTGCTGGGGCCGGGTGGGAGGGGGCGGAAGTCGCAGGAGGGCGCGTTCGGCGGCAAGCGGACTGAGGCGTCTGAGCCTGCGGCTGGGTGGCAGCAGCTGGTCGCGTGGTCAGAACATGTTTGATAGCCTCAGTCTGTTTCTGGGCGGCCGAGAACTGTTGGGCAGAGTCCTCGACCACGTCGCCGAAGAGGCCAGCCTGGGATATGGGGGAGTTGAGGAAGCGGGTTCGCTTAGCCTCGTGCATATCAACCAGGTTAAGCCAGAGATGTCTAACCATGCATGTGGACATCACCTGACCCAGGGAGCGTGCCGTCAGTGGCGGCATGCAGCTCTTGGATGAGCCCTGAATCAGGTCTACCCTCGTGCATGTCATTGAGCACCCTCAAGGATGGCAATAGCATGCAGTGAGGCGGCAGCCTGCCCCGCAGCTCTGTAGGTCTTTGCCACCGGAGTAGACAAAAAACCTACAGGCATTGGAGGGGTGCTTAGGGTCGCCAGGTGGAGGCGCTGTGGGGACACAGATGTGTTGCCACAGAACATTCCACGGGGGGAACCCGAAGTATTAGCTTTGTATTTCTTTCTGTTTTGAACCATCATTTACTATCATTTCTAATTGTTTATACTACAGCTTACCCAACATCTCAGATTAACCTGACATCGCTAGCTTCCGTTATTGTTAGCACAACACGCTAGTAACTCGCTAGCTTGTTAACGCGCCACCTGTGCACTCAGTTATTTTTTTTTTTTCTCTCACGCGCCCGTGCCTCTGAGTTCATAAAAAGCCCAGGTGAGTAAGAATCAGTCAACAAACATGGTGAATAATGTCTTGTCCTGTTATTGTCACCTGCACTTCATGCCACATGTTTAGCATAGCCTTCCCCGTCGGCAATATAGGGTTTATATGTGATAAATGCAAGGAGACAGTCAGGGTGGCGGAGAAGATTTCAGAATTAGAGACACGCATCCAAACTTTAATTGAGGATAGTAAGTGTGCTAGAGCTTTAGATACTATTTTGGATGCGCCTAGCATAGTGAACTCTCTACATGATTCGGTTCCGGCTGAATTATTGCTTGTGCAGCAAGGCAAATGGGTGACAGTGAGGGATCGCTCTAGTCGCAGATCAAAAAACCACTCTTCCGTTCCGATTACCATAACAAATCGATTTGCCCCGCTCAGTGAGACACCGACTGAGTATTCTGTTGATTGTGCCCTGGTAATTGGTTATTTGATCACATGGAACCAGAGCGCCTGACAAAAAAGCAAATTTCAAAGTGCTGGCTAATGCTAATCATAAATTCTCTAAGATTGTTATTCACGTCGGCACTAATGATGTTTGACTCCGCCAGTCGGAGATCATCAAAATTAATATTAAAGAGGTGTTTGAACTCGCAAGTACGATGTCAGGCACTGTAATTTGCTCTGGCCCCATTCCTGTTCGCAGGAGTGATGAGATAGTTAGTAGATTGTGTTCACTCAATGGCTGGCTGTCTAAGTGGTGTCCGCAAAATAATATAGAATTCATAGAAAATTGGAAATGTTTTTGGGGCAAACCTGACCTGTTGAAAAGAGATGGTATTCATCCCTCCTGGGATGGTGCTGCTCTTCTCTCTAGTAATTTGGCTCATAGTCTTAGAGATAAAACATGACAATCTGGCGCTCAGGTCAGGAAGCAGATAAACTGGCTAAACCGACTGTCTGCTAGCGGCCTCGCTTCACCAAGATCAGATAAATCCCATCACATAGAGCCTCTTTCACCTAGATATCATCATATAGAGACTGTGTCTGTTCCCCGAATTTGGATATCCAAAAAACGTCCAAACCCATCTAAGGTTAAAAATTTATTTGATGTTCAATAAATAAAAAATAGATATAATACAGATGAGCAAACGATAAAGCTTGGGTTGCTGAATATTCAATCCCTTACTTCAAAAGCGCTCATAGTTAATGATATGATTTCAGATTATAACCTAGATGTGCTGTGTTTGACAGAAACCTGGCTAAAACCAAACGATTACATTACTTTAAATGAGTCCACCCCCCAAGATTACTGTTATATACATGAGCCTCGTCTGAAAGGCAAAGGGGGAGGTGTTGCTGTAATTTTTAGTAATATTTTCAAAACCACTAAGAAATCTAGTTTTAAATATACTTCTTTTGAAGTGTTGGTGCTTAATGTAAAAATGTATAGCGTAAACTATAAATCACGTTTGAGAATTCTGCTGGCTACTGTATACAGGCCACCAGGGCACCACAAAGATTTTATCAAAGAGTTTGCTGACTTTCTATCAGAATTAGTATTGACTGCAGATAAAGTACTAATTGTTGGTGATTTTAATATACATGTAGATAATGAAAAAGATGCATTGGGATTGGCATTTAAAGACATTGTAAACTCAATTGGAGTTAGACAACACGTGTCAGGACCTACTCATTGTCGTAATCATACTCTAGATCTAATATTATCGCATGGAATCAATGTTGATGCTGTTGAAATTTTGCAGCAGAGCGACGACATCTCAGATCATTATGTAACGAAACCTGGGTCAGGCTTTGGAGATATGTATTCAAAAATTGGTAATTTTTCAATTAATAATTATTCATACGGGTTGACCCAGATAATCATACATGTTAAATCTCCCAAAAAGGGGTAATATTTTCCCTGCATCTGTATTTATATGTGTACCTAGACAATTAACCACAAGGGATTATAATTAATTGCATAAGTAGACTATATTTTACAGACAGGTTATTATCAGCTCAATTGTATATTAATACTCAATCACAACGGATTATAATTAAATATTTAATATATCAATTATGTCTATCATAGATCGATCGTCAGGATAAACTTTAAGGGGATTAATTTATAATCGAATCATCTGTTTGTCCAGCAAACCTGATCATTCGATCTAATCAAACCTCACCAAAATTATCCTACTTACAGACTTTCAAGAGAAGTTATCCCTCTGGCCACAAGGGACAACCTTCCTGGTCTATAACGATACTGTTTAAGTATCAATAAATGTTGTAAAGCACGTAGCTTTGGATCTTTATACATTAAAGGGACTTGTATATGAGCGAGAGACAGACTCAATAAATGAATATAATGAATTTAATAAAGGAAACGTCTCGGTTACGTATGTAACCCTCGTTCCCTGAGTAGGATGACGACGAAAGGGGTTTCGCTTAGAAAGCCTATCAACTTCGAGTATTACAAAACGAGCCAATGGCAAAGAAATGCCATGGGTCTGCGGAATTTGCATAGCGTATCTCCGCCCTACCTCGTGGGTATAAAAAGAAGACACTGGCAACATGCAGATATGTTTCTTCGCTGAGGAGCCAAGACTGAGCTCAGGCGATCCCCACGGTACAGCGGAAAGTGGCAGGCAGACGTAACGTCTCCGTTCCCTACTCAGGGAACGAGGCTTACATATGTAACCGAGACGTTCCCTTTCGTTGTCACTCCGAGTTACGTCGGATGACGACGAATGGGGTTACCAGTCTAATCATGCCACCTTCTCGCCTGTCTTCCAGTGCCCTGCGTAAATCTGAGATCCCTGTCGTGAGACTGGCACGGACGAAGGACACCTATTTAGCACAGGAATACCAATGTACACTGGGGAGCATATCCCATAAGTTAAGAGGAAATATGCAATTATTGCCAACCCAGAGGGGGGGGGGACTTAGAGAATGCATATATGACCCGGAGGGATGCATATGGAGAACACTGGTGTGTCCAGCCGCAGGTGGAATATTTCAACCCCAGGGGTGGCAAGGTGGCTTGCCAAGGGAAAGACACATGCTCAGAGAGGCTTACAGTGGAATACACATGTGGGGGTCGCTCAGAGGAGGGACCATGCACACGGGAGGCACCTAGCCGACGCACAGGCAATAGACACTGGCGCCGACGTCAGGAGTGCTGGAGGAACTCAGGGCTTTCGGGAAGCTCACCTGAGGAAAATATCACACGTATCCAGTCCGTGGAGTGGAATGGAGAGCATTCTCTCCATTACTAGCATACTAGCTGGTTGAAGCGAGTACACTGGCTCCACTCGGAGATTGTAAAATCTGGCGAATGTGTTAGGTGTCGCCCAGCCTGCAGCTCTGCAGATGTCTGTTAGCGAGGCGCCATGCGCTAGAGCCCAAGAGGACGCCACACTCCGGGTGGAGTGACAAAGACAAAGAGCTGACAAAGAGCTGGTCTGAGGCCCTGAAACACTGCGTTCTCTCTACATAGGTGCGGAGAGCACGTACTGGACAGAGCAGTGCCAAGGCTGGGTCTGCCTCCTCCAGGGGCAGCGCTTGCAGGTTCACCACCTGGTCCCGAAAGGGAGTGGTAGGAACCTTGGGCACATATCCAGGCCAGGAACTTAAGCTCCACTGATTGAAAAGGCTCACAGGGAGCACTCTGCAGGGCAGTTAAAACCACTGAGAGGTCCCAAGAGGGAACGAGGGGAGAGCGAGGAGGATTCAGTCTCCTCGCTCCTCTCAGGAACCTGACGATCAGGTCATGCTTCCCAACAGACTTACCTTCGACTGGGTCATGGTGTGCGGCAATAGCGGCAACATAGACTTTCAGGGTGGAGGGAGACAGCCTTCGCTCCAACCCTTCTTGAAGGAAGGAAAGCACGACACTGATCGAACATCTCCGGGGGTCTTCTCGGTGAGAAGAGCACCAGTTGACGAAGAGGTTCCACTTCAACGCATAGACGTGTCTCGTGGACGACGCTCTAGTGGAAGTGATGGTAGCCACCACCGCTGGTGGTAGGGTACTCAAACCTACCTCGTCCCGTCCAGGAGCCACACGTGGAGGTTCCAAAGATCGGGACGAAGGTGCCATAGGGTGCCCCGTCCCTGAGAAAGAAGGTCTTTCCTCAGAGGAATCGGCCAAGGAGGTGCTGTCGTGAGGAGTACGAGTTCGGAGAACCAGGTCCGGGTGGGCCAGTACGGCGCGACCAGAATGACCTGCTCCTCAGACCAGGGTCTGCGCAAGAAGGCTCACTGGGGGAAACGCATATTTGCGGCCCCGCGGCCAGCTGTGCGCCAGTGCATCCGTGCCGAGCGTGCCCTCGGTCAGGGAATAATACAGGGCGCAATGGGTCGAGTCGTGAGAGGCAAACAGATCTATCTGAGCGTCCCCGAACTGGTCCCAAATCAGCTGAACCGACTGGGGATGGAGTCGCCAATCTCCCGGGAGGGGCTGA
The DNA here is from genome assembly GCA_026230005.1 of Gila orcuttii. Taxonomy (NCBI): domain Eukaryota; kingdom Metazoa; phylum Chordata; class Actinopteri; order Cypriniformes; family Leuciscidae; genus Gila; species Gila orcuttii. The sequence goes on from JAPDVR010000017.1 coordinate 17,140,478, forward strand.
AGCTGTGAAAGCTCGTCGGCTGCACAGTTCAGGGCTCCGGGGATATAAATGGCATGAAGCGACCTCAGATGCTTCTGACTCCAAAAGAGGAGGTGGCGGGCGAGTTGCGACATACGGCGAGAGCGTAGACCACCCTGACGGTTGATGTACACTACGGTGGCGGTATTGTCTGATCGGACTAGTACGTGTTGATTCTTGAGCACGGCCCGGAAGCGGCGCAGAGCAAGACGTACAGCCAGCAACTCAAGGCAATTGACATGCCATAGGCGCTGGGGTCCTGTCCAGGAGCCCGTGGCAGCACGTCCATTGCACATGGCGCCCCAGCCCGTGGTGGAGGCATCTGTCGTGACAACAACATGCCGAGAAGCTCGTTCCAGGGGCACTCCGGCCCGTAGAAAACTGAGGTTCGACCACGGGGTGAAGGTCTGACGGCAGGTCGGAGTAATTGGTACTCGGAGGGTGCCGTGTTGCCATGCCCACCTCGGGACTCGGTCATGAAGCCAAAGCTGAAGCGGTCTCATATGAAGCAATCCGAGCGGCGTTGCCGCGGCCGCATATATGCCCCAGGAGCCTCTGAAAAAGTTTCAGTGGAACTGCACTCTTGCCGTCGAACTGTCTCAGGCAAGTCAGCAGTGACTGCGCGCGCTGGCGCGTAAGCTGCGCGGACATGGCGACCGAGTCGATTTCCATACCGGGAAAAGAGATCCTCTGCACGCGGTAAAGTTTGCTCTTCTCCCAGTTGACCCGAAGGCCCAGACGGGCTAGGTGCCGGAGCACCAGGTCCCTGTGTTCGCAAACCTGGACTCGAGTGAGCTAGGATCAGCCAGTCGTAGAGATAATTCAGGATGCGAACCCCGTGTTCCTGAAGGGGAACAAGGGCTGCCTCGACGACCTTCGTGAAGACGCGAGGAGACAGGGCCAGCCCGAATGGGACAACCGCGTACTGATATGCCTGCCCCTCGAAAGTAAACCGTAGGAAGGGTCTGTGTCGAGGGAGAATGGAGACATGAAAGTAGGCGTCCTTCAGGTCGATCGCTGCAAACCAATCCTGGGGCCGCACACATTCGAAAATGCGTTTGGCTGTGAGCATCTTGAATGCTCACATTCAAGATGCCTGTGAAGGTTGCGGTTCAGCACGCGCAGGTCCAGGATTGGCCATAACCCACCGGATTTCTTCGGGACAATGAAGTACGGGCTTTAGAAGCCGGACCTCATTTCGGCTGGAGGGACAGTCTCGATCGCACCCTTCGCCAGCAGGGTAGCAACCTCCGCTCTCATGATAGGGGCATTGCCACTGACCAAAGTGGAGCGGACTCCCCTGAAGCGGGGAGGAGACCGTGCGAACTGAATCGCGTAGCCGAGCCTGATCGTCCGAGCGACCCAGCGGGACAGGTTGGGGAGCTCTAACCAAGCTCCCAAGAACTGTACCATCGGGGTCATACGAACCACAGACTTCCCATCGGTGGTGCAGCGAGGCGGAATGACTGGCCCAGACATGGACGGCATAGCGGCCCGGTGTGGGGGCACAGTCATTGACCGCGCCCTGACAGAGGAGACCAGGGAAGGATGAACGTTCCACGGGGGTCTGCTCTGCCAGGGGGCTGGCGACAGAGGAGGATGAGAGCAGCACGGTCCGGGGACGGCGTGCACTGTCATCCGGCTCTGGGACAGAGGGGGACGAGGGGTGCACAGCTCGGAGGCGGCGCACCCTGTCGTCCGAGAACTCTGTGTGCTCAGGGATGAACATGTCACTTCTTCTTTAACCACATTAGGGTGCTGCCCACCCGGGGGTGAGCAGCAGGAAGTGGAAAACAAAGGATTCTCCCCCGGCCCTCCACCGGGGGAAGGAGTGGTCCTGCTACCATCTCCTGAGAAGTGACCATCATCCCTGAGCAGCCCATCTCAGGAGCGCCGCTTGGCCCGGGGGGCGGGGCAGGAGAGGGCTGTGGCGTCCCCCTGCGGCCTCCAGAGCCAGCCCGGGTGAACGAGCGGGGTGGGAGCCGCGGGGGGGCGCCTTCGGCGGTGGGTAGACTGAGGGATCTGAGCGGACGGCGGGGCCGTCGGGACAGAATATGCCTCAGTCTGCTCATGGGCGGTTGAGAACTGTTGTACAGCCCACAACCGCACCGCCGAAGGGCCGACCTGGGATATGAGGGTGTCGAGCAGACGGGTCCGCCGGACATCCAGCACATCGGACAGGTTAAGCCACAGGCTTGAATGGTGGGTAGCTCGATGAAGAGCCCTGGGTCAGTCCTACCCTCCTGCATGTCCATGGGCACCTGGGCCAGGTAGACCAGCAGAATGGCCATGGCATGCAGTGAGGCGGCTGCCTGTCCTGGGCGCTATAGGACTTCGCCACAAGTGTAGACGAAAAACTACAGGCTTCGGACGGGTGCTTAGGATCGCGCCGAGAAGAAGCACTCTGAGGACAGTTATTTTAGTATCACAACAGAGCGTTCAACCGGGGGACTCCAGTGTACCCATGGGCAGCGGCCCCGTGGAGGGGAGGATGGGCGGAGAAGATCAATGAGGGATCGCTGGAAGACAGGGTCTTCGAGGATTTCGAGATCTCCTGATGCACATCCGGGAAGAGAGGTATTGGAGTGGACGCCAACAGGTGTCAGCGGCCACACCCAAAAACCAATCGTGCAGCAGCGAGCGCACAGGACAGGGTGGAAGGTTCCAGACGGATAGTCGGCGCCTTTGTTCCACACCAACACCCACAGGTCACCCTGGCCACCAGCCGAAGTAGCACCTCACTTAGTGTTAGATCGGGGTGTGGATGAGGGGACTCTCTCTCTAACGAGATCACTGAGTCTCGACCGTAATGACGCGATGGTCACGTTCCCGCGGGGAGAACGTGAGTCATCCACAAACGCTGCTCTAGCGTGATCAAGCCCAAGCATGCAGAGCAGAGAATGTGTCCATCAAAATCAGAAATGAGTCAACCGCAACCAGAAATGCACGGGCGAGCCGTATTTAAAAAGACGTGCCGCGTGCAAGCTCCTTTGTGAGAGAAAAGTAACTCTGAGAGTGTTGAAGCGCCCGGGGAGAAACACACTCACTGGCAAACCACTGCACAGATAAGCAGGAAGCGCGCACTCGCCGGGAGATCGCCATCACACCAACACCAGAGAATCTTGCTCGTCTGTAAAGCTGACAGTTCAGAGATGGCTTGTGGAACGAAGGATTAACTTGGCTCCGAAGCGAAAACATATCTGCATGTTGCCAGCGTCTTCCTTTTATACCCACGAGGTAGGGCGGAGATACGCTATGCAAATTCCGCAGACCCATGGCATTTCTTTGCCATTGGCTCGTTTTGTAATACTCGAAGTTGATAGGCTTTCTAAGCGAAACCCCATTCGTCGTCATCCGGCGTAACTCGGAGTGACAACGAAAGGGAACTACCTATACAGTTACTAACGTTACAAGGAATAAAATGTATTTACAACAAAATACAACGACAATGAAAGAGAATGCATCAATAAAGAGAGCGAGAGAATGAGAGAGAGAGAGAGAGAGAGAGAGAGAGATCCGTAAGGATCACAGTTTTGCAAAATTCACCTGGACAAAACCCTCTGAGAGACCACAAGAAATTAACATCACCCTAAACGGGGGTAAACAAATCTTAATGCTATGAAAGCTTAGTAAACGAAATACTTCCACGTTAGCTCTGTTGTGTGGCTGATATGAAGAAGGCGTGTGTGTCTCGATCCTGGGAGCGTCACGTGTTCACTCGTTCTTCCAGAGCGAGCCAAGCGCGGCGATTTTGAATGTCCGTTTGAGGTGAAGTTGCCGGTTGATAATTCAGACTAAGTTCATTTCACTCGTCGGTGGAAATGAACCAAGGAGAATTCGAAAATGGAAAATAAAAACTTAAAGAAACAAACAAACAAAGGAAAAGATCCTCGGAGGGGGATCACGCGGAGCAGTTACATGATGCGAAGAGAGAAGAAGAAAGAGAGTCAGACTGATCTTCATCAGTCATTTAAAAAGGGGTGAAGATGTCACCCCCTCTGGGGGTATGGCAGCCAATCCGGAGTGTTCCCTTTGGCGGGAGATTTTATGACTCTTTGTGTTCAGACAGCACATTTGAATCTGTAATTTCATTGGGCGTTTAAGAGAAAGAATCTTCAAGATTCTTATACTACCCCTGTGTCACAAAGTTAACAAAATGTAATGTAAATTAACAAATGGGGAACGAAGTTTGGAATTCATAGAGACCAAATATGGTTCACATATTTGTATACAAAGTCTAAAACATTAACCCATTAGAGTTTACAAGAAAACAAAGGCCAAAACAACATCCGAAGGAAAATCATGAGATGTGAAAATTAGATACATGTTTATACATTTCTCAAGTGGTTTTATATATATATAATATATAAGATTAACAGGGTTTATTTCTCCTCAGGAGAATTAAGTGCGTCACATCTCTCAGGAATTCCCTTCTAGAGGTCGTAAAAATCCTTATCTATTGTAACAGGATATTCACTAGGCAAAACCAACACTCTGTGTGTGTGTGATTGGTCCAGACGCTACAACTACTTATACACTCACAGATCCCTCCATCGGACCTGGGCAATCGGACGAACATAACAACATATCAAATATATTTCGGTAAAGTCTTTATATGAGGAAATTAATAAAGGTCCATATGTGTGTGTGTGTGTGTCATGTCTCTCTGCGTTGTGGGGAGCACGCAACACTGGGGGGGGGGGGGGATTTGGAATTCCTTTGATGCGTCCAAAGTGAGTCGAGAGGAGGGTGCGATGGTCTCTGGGGAGTATCGCAGAGTCGTAAATGATGTCAGAAAACCAATCTCACCCCAGACTTTCTGGCGCATAAGCTAGAAACAAAACTTAGACAAATAAGCTAAATTGACAAGCCTTCCTGAGACTCAGAATGGTTGTCATGTGAGACTGTCCAGATACGCTACAGTCCCCCTTTTCGTCGGATGAAGTCCCTGTGTGGACATCATCGGACGACAATCATCACAATGGGTGGATGGCAGGTGAATCATGACGGTCGTGTAGCAGGTGGTTCCTACTTGTCCTCCGCCTTTGGTTCCTCGGGCTGAAAGTCCATTTCGATGAGGTTTGACATGGTCTCTGTCGTGGCACCCTTTTTCCGCAGGTTCCATTTGAAGCCTGGAGAAAAAGCATCTCTGTGCTTGGTCATGGACGCACGCATCTCATTGACTCTTTTAAACAGGATGAAGGCCAGGCCCAGGGTCACGGCATAACCTACTGTTGTAGAGAGACACAGCGCGGTGTCAGCTGCGGTCCAGGCTTGGACGACAGGTGAGGTAGTCGAGATGGGCGGTTGGGACAAAGCTTGGAGGGCTGTGGAGGGCTCTTGGAGGATGGCACCTTTCGGTACTTGAATCCACATGCTCTGGTTGAGCAAGGTGACACGGGTGGCCGTGTCATGCTGGTCGTAGGTGAGTGTAGCTGTGCGCACAGGAGTGTTAACGAGCTACTTGTCGCCTACAATCTCTGCTCGTGTCTCAGTGACTTGAGTGCGAGGCTTGGCTTCGGCAGGGCAGCGTGTGTCGCTGACCATGGGTTGCAACCCGCAGATTCCGTCAGTGTTGTCTCTGAGAAAGGTTTTGCTAGGGCAGAGATAGTGAATGTCTTTGGTTAGGGTGCACATGTGCTGGTTCGGGGCCAGGTACAGCTTTGTGTCGCTGTCGTGTTGGGATGGCGCTACCCAGGGAGTAGGCAAGGTGTATTTGTAGAGGGTCAGTTGGCATGGTGCTGGCGGAAGCCAGCACGGTTTGCACAAGGCTTAAGGGTATCAGGTACGGTGTAATTCTACCCATGGCTAAGCTGTCAATGGAGGAGTTCACCTCCCGCAGCATGTCTCTCATCAGGGCTGTGACCAGCTGAGTTTGAGCAAAGTCATTCTGGAAGACAGTAAACAGCTGTTTCATGGAGTTCACTGTCTGGTTCAGCAGAACGCTGTGAGTGTTGAGAATTACAACAGTTCCCTTCAATGTCTTGCAGATTGTCTGCAGGGATGCACTCTGTGTGGTGAGTTGTTGTTTTAGCTGTGGGATCTCAGTCTGAATTTCAGCCACATGCCGCCTCACGGTGGCTAGGCTTACTGTGTTGACACTGGACATACCAATGTTAAAAAGGTTTCCGACAGCAGCTGCGGCTCCGAGCAAAGCTCCCAGGAACCGTTCCGTGTGACGGTCGTGTCCGCCTAACTCAGCTGTAAAGTGAGTACCTCGGTCCGAGTTGACTCTCAGTGGCAGTCCGAACCTGGAGAAGAGGTGGTTCATCCGGAGGTATGCCGTGGTCTGGGCAGTGTTGTTGGGTGCTGGAAGACACTCTACCCACTTTGTGAACTGGCACACGACCGTGAGGAAGTACTTGTTGCCCCTTCGTTGACCTGGGCAGAGGTCCTACCCGGTCGATTTGGAGGTCTGACCATGGAAATGTGACTCCTCTGTGTTGCAGTGGAGGTCTGTGGTTTGGGTTTGCCGGTTGAACCTGGCAGTAAACCAGGCATTCTCTGACATATTCTGCCACGTCTTTCTGCATGCGGGGCCAGTGGGCCACTTGCTTCAGTGTCTCATAAGTGGCCCTGGTGCCGTGTTGTCCGGCACATGGTGCGTCGTGGGCATACAGCATGACCCCCCTTAGGCACTGTGGCAGCACAAGCTTTGGCGCAGTGATGTCATCAGGTGCATACGACAGAATGTTGTGTCACACGCATCATGTGTTTGATGTCATGTAGACGTCTGAGGCACGGGTTATCTGTGAGTTCAGACGGTGCGATAGGGTGGTTGGAGGGGTCTGAGAGGTGGTTCAGAATAGTCTGTATGGATGTGTCAGAGGCTTGCATGTTTGCTGTGTCGTTGTTTGACATCTGTGGAGCTAGTGTTAGAGGCAGTGAGGTTGGTACTGTTGCAGGAAAGGTTAGTTTGCTACGGGTTATCACTGCAACTTTAAACGTAGGTGGGTGGGTTGGAGGTGACCATAGAGTGCCGTGCAGTGCGCCAGTCTTGGCACGGGCATCAGTTTGGTCATTCAAGTCTTTGTCAAGGCCCGGTTGCCTTGAGTGTCCTTTCAACTTTTTCCAGTAGACAATCATGCTGTGTGTTTTTGTGATGTCATCACATGCCTGGAACAGGTGTTGGTGTGTGACAGGCATGTTATTTGAAGTCTTAAAGCCATTTTGTTTCCAGCCTGGAAGGTGGTATGGGAAACTGAGTCTGGCATAGTTAATGTCTGTGCACATAAGGAGTTCTTTGATGTTATGCGTCAACGCGATTTGCAGCGTTATGAGAATGGCTGCTACCTTAGCATATTGTGATGACTGCGGGCCCAACTTGAAGTATTGTGGTGGGCACGGTATGTCATTTACCCACAGCATGCCCGCACCTGATTGGCGAGTGCCCTCATGGTGGTAGGAACATCCATCGATGTAGGCTGTGGGCATACCTTGGCACGTATTCTCTTTAAAGTACCTGTGACAGGTCAGTTGTTGTTGTTGGGGTTCTTCTACATCCACCGTCGCAGCTGGTGTGTTATCAGAGCAGTTTTGGCAGGCTGCCAGGCCGTGGCCTAGCGCAGACTTGTGATTTTGAGCATAACGTGCCTCAACATTGCGCCCCTGGAGGGCCATTAACCTTGTGGTTATGCGTGAATTGGTGATGACGTCATCTCGGATGTGCTTGCTGTTGAGGAACGTTACAGGCTGGTGGCAAGTCTCAATGATAACTTTTTGGGCTCCAATGTATTTGGAGAATCTCTGGATGGCCCATACAGTGCAGAGCAGAGCTTTTTCACAGTCTGAGAATTTAATCTCTGGTGGGAGAAGTGTCTTGCTGGCATATGTAACGACTCTTTTGTCTTGATCATGCCTTAGGTACAGGCCAGCACTGAGACAGTGGTTGGAGAACCCAGCTTCTAGATAGAACTCTTTTTGTAGGTCAGGGTAAGCCAGACATGGAGCTGTGCATAGGTGTCATTTTAGCTCATTCATGGCATTTTCTTGAACTTCTGTCCATACAAATGGGCAGTCTTTTTTCAGAAGGGCAGTTAGAGGTTTCGCAATGTCTGAGTAGCTTTCGCTGAACTGCCGTGAGTAATTGCACACCCCTAGAAAGCTTCGCAGCTCTGAGATGTTGCTGGGTGGCTTGATGTTTTGAACAGCTTGAATACGGCTGGACTGCGGTTCGATGCCCCGTGATCCGATGAGTAGGCCCACATAGTTGACTTTGGTTCGACACCACTGTCCTCTGTGGAGGGCGTTCTTGGCGCCGGCAGTGGATAATTGGTTCAAAACATAGTCTATCTCTTTCAGGTGGTCAGCCACTGTTGTGCTTTTCATGAGACCATCATCAACGTAGATAAGGTTACCTCTCATTCTGGCATCCGGGCCAGATGGGGCTGAATAGGTGCTGTTGCATGGACGGATGACACCTTTTTCAAGCATGGATTCGATGATCTCTTGCATCGGTTCATGTGAAGCGATGGGGATCTTGTACTGCCTGACAAAAGTGGGAGGAGCAATAGGGTGCATTGGGATGCGCACAGTGTGGAGTTCAGTGAGACCACAATCTAAAGAGTCTTTGGCAAAGGATGCTTTGAACTTGTAAAGAACTTGTCTGAGTCTTTGTAGATCTGCATCATTTTTAATTGCGTCAGCGTCTTTTAGAATTTGCTGAACTTGAGACTCAAATCCTGGGTACGGCTCCTCTGTTGGTGTGTCGTCTGTCCTGTTGGCAGGTAGAGGTGCAGCAGTGTCGTCAGTCTCGCAGGCAGGCTGTTTGGAGACTGTGTATACTGCAAGGTGTTGGTTCTCTGTCAGTTCTGTTCTGCATACCTGGTCTTTGTCCATTGGCATGACCGAAGTGATGGAGATGAGTTTGAAGGGTGCTGCGAACACTGTGTGGTTTGTGCTCCCTTCGGGTATCATTGAAGATGGAATGGGCCCAATGATTGGTAGTGTGAGTTCAAAGTCATGGAAGTCGTGGCTTACTAGCCATCCCACTCGGTAGGCCTTGGGAATTGTGATGTCCCTTGCCATGCAGTTGTTGAAAAGGATGTAGACTACACAAGATGACACTTCGGTAAGGGGTGTGGCTTCCAGCGTGAGTCCAAGTTCAACACGTTCAGGTGAAGGTTGAAAGAAGCCCAGCGTGTGGTTTAGGATTTGACCACAACGCATGTTGAGCCGGACAGCGACCCCTTTGGTGAAGGCTGGTATCACAGTTTCCTGTTCGTTGATTAGGGTGCGAACCTCAGGAATGGTCTGACCTGACAGGAGGTACTCAGTGTTGGTTGGAACAACAGGGGGCTGTAAAGTCAATGGGGCCCACACTACCTCATTAATGATGTCCACATGAGTCTTGAGGCGAGTCAGGATGTCTGCTCCGATGTAGACATAATGGGGCGGGTCTGGGAGGAGCAGGAAGCAATGGGTCAGACACCGGTGGTTCCAGTTCAAGTTCAAAGCGCAGACACCTTTGGCCGTCATCATGGTTGATGGGCACGTGTTTAAAGGAAAACGGGTGTGCTTGCTGGCAGAAGGAAGGTCAGGTGTGTCTTCAATGAGAGCATTGAATAGTGAGACACTGATGGCTGAGTTGTCTGCCCATAGTGCAAGTACAATGTCAGTAGTGGTTACATCATTCAACTGCAGGTCAGTTGTGACCTTGGGGCAGAAGGAATCAGAGTCTTTGGTGAGCTGAAATGTGCAGAGTGGTGAACTTGAATCTTGGTCTGGTGCTGGAACTGTGTCCCCTTGGCTGGCTGTGAGAGTTCCCGTGAACTCTGTGACCTGACAGTCTGGCTCTGCGGGAATTCTCGTGACCTCTGTGACCTGACAGTCTGGCTCGTTTGGCCTGTGTGACTGGAGGGGGAGGGGTTCCCGCACTTGAGCCCAAACTTTCAGTTGTTTGAAGTCCAGTAAAGGTTCAAAGCGATCTAGCAGGTCTTTGCCAATTAGAAGTGGGTAAGTGTTCATTTTTGAGGTGTACACTGGGTGGATCAGACTCATAGAACCAATTGTCAGGTGAATGGGAGCTACCTGTTCGAGCCGGATGTCGTTCTGGCTGTACGACTGCACATTCAGCTCACACGTTTGAGATGTCAGAGTTCGATCTTGTTTCTTAGCTTTAACACTGAGTCTTTCAAAGAGTTGAGCTGACATTAAAGTAAGGTCTGAGCCAGTGTCTAGCAGGGCTTCAAGGCTCACCTCATTTTCCAAAGTGATACCCAGGACAGCATTTCATGGTCCTTTGGGATTTTGGTCCCAGTTGTAGGAAATTGTGCTGTTTTGCTCAGGCTGTGCAGCTGTCAGCTGTGGTGGCTGGGTGATGCTGTCACTTTGCGACGTGACAGTTAGCTCTGTGGTCTGTGACTGACGGGCAGTGTTCTGGGTGCTTGGATTTACGCTTAGGCATAGGATGTCTGGCTCTTTCCTGTTGTCTTTCTTGTGAGATTTTCTGTGCAGAATCTCTTTTAGCACCTTAAGGATCTCTGCCCTCTCTGACGTGTCTGCACTGTTTTGGTCTGATGTGGGCTCAGACTTGGGCTTACCAGTGGCACGTTGAGAGCGGTTCCGATGCCGGCTTTCTGGGCTTGATGCTCCGGACAAAGGGGATCGGCTATTTCTGGGTCGCCGGCTGGCTTCCCAGGTGGCTCCACCCCTTGGGTTGTTGGATGGGTGTTGCCGGTCCCAGAATCTTTCAGAGCGCCTGCTCTGGTGCTTCGGACGAGCACCATTGCGGTTGTGCTGCCCTCTGCTGTCTTGACTCTCTGTACAAAGGACTGTGGTGTTGTGGGGCGCCCTCTAGAGTCAGCTCTCAATAGTGTTCGGAGAAAGGGAAGATTGTGTGGTTTTTCACAGTCTTTTCGGACACAGTCTTTTGCTTGACATAAGCTTTGTGGGCCAAGTCTCGTAGCTGTTGGGTAGACATGGTCCGTGGATAGGCCAGGACGCCCATGTGGTGACTCACTGTGGGATGCAGATTTTGGAGGAACAGAGTTCTGAAGTTGAAATTCTCTTCCATACCTGGCTCGTTCCGTGCTCCGAAGTAGGCTTGTCGGAGTCGGCCGTAGTAGGTCTGTGGGGTTTCAAGTATTGTCTGCTTGAGGTCCATGGCGATGAGGAGCCCTTGGTCTGATTCTGGATCAGAGAATTCTCGGATCAAAGCTTGTCGCAGCTGCTGGTAGTCAGTTTTGACAGTCTTTGTTTGACGGTCTAGGAAGCTGCACACATCACGGCTAGACGTAATTCTTAGCAGGTAAAATCTGTCCCAAGTAGTTGCACTGGCGACAGTCTGTAAATGAAAGTCAATGTCTTGCAGCTAGGCATGCACGTCGTGGCCTCCTGCAGGGTTCGGAGTGAATGTAGGGATGTTTCTGGCCAGCTTGTCGAGTTCTTTGGGGGCCATGCCGTGGTTAGCGGCAGGGGTTGTCTGGAAGCTGGCTGGTGACATTTTGAGCAATGGGCTTTTAACCCCCCTTTCAGCTCTGAGTTTGTGGCTGAAAGGTACGGCTCGGCTGGTTAGGGGAAACTTTGTGGTGTGCGTTTCCCCTTCCCAGTCATTCTGCAGTCTATAAGAGTGTTTCAGCTCTCTGTGAACAATGTCAAGTTCGTTTTTTAGATCGTGTCTCTGCAGAGTAAGCTCGTGGATTTCAGCTCGGGCTGCGTGCAAGTGGTTTTTGCAGGCCTTGGCTTTAGCGTCTCTTTCTTTTATTTCAGTCTCTGCTCTTGCAAGGAGAGCTTCACCTTGTCGGAGTTTCTCGTTGAGTTCCTCTCTGGCGTTTCTCTCCGCTTGCTTTCTTTGGTCTGTGTCGAGACGAAGATCACACAGGGCCTTTTGAAGTCTTTCCGCTTCTTTCTGTAGCGCTGGTCTGTTGCATCCTCTGTCCCGTGCTGGTCGTGGGTCTCGCGGAGTAGTTGATCTAGACGGCTCTGCGCGTGGTCCTGGTTCCTCCGGGCCTCCTCAGCTTGAAGCTTTAGCGTTGCGGCTTCCTGCTCCAGGTTGATGCTGCTCCTTTCTCTGAGCCGTGCCTGGGCGACGAGGGTGTGAGCGAGGTTTCGGCCCAGTCTTTGCAGTTGTAGCTCTGGGTCGGATCGTGGGCCATCAGCTTGTCCACATCGGCGTCCTTAGGCAGGAAGGAGGTCGTCATGGCTCTCGACCATGACTGTAGGACCGGAACATACTGGCTCACTGTGGGCGAGAGGAACACAACACACACAAACAAAGAGACCAATGCAAGTTCGTTCTAAGGTTAACAAGCTATACTCATACGGGCTATGCCGTTTATGAGAATTTTGGGGCTAACTGATGTAAACAGTTAGCGGAGCCAATTAACTTGGGTCGACGAAGGACCCAAACTAGAGATTTGACAGGCCGTAGCCTAGCGGGTCACGTGATGACACCGGCTGCTTGGTTTGTCGCTCTATTATTTAGCTTCCTTGGTGGCTCTCAGAGGTTCTGTCTCTAGGTGAACTGAAAGGAACAGATCACAACAGAACAGAAAAATAGCAAGATTGAAAAGGTTGAAGTAGAATGAAACAAATAAGTAAATAAATGAATAGGTCTGTAATGAAATGGACAAATACTAACACAGAAAGTGTTGTAGTAGATAAGGAGGCCTGAGCCTGCTATCCAGGGTTTAAGATAGGGCCAGCAGGTGAGTGGGGGCTATCGGGGTGGAAACCCTAGGATGATGGCTGTGGCTTGGAGAAGAGATGGGCCAAACACTTAAAATATCCGGGAGATATCTAGTATTCGGTGGCTTATAGTAAGTGGAAAGGGTTTTACTAAATTTAGTTTACCTGCGGTGAATTGAGGCCACTCTGGTGCGAACCCGTGGCTCAGTCACTCCTCCGACGGTTCCCAACACTTGACCGCAGTGTTCTCGGGCAACTCCGTTGTCTCCCTGTACCCTACTGCGCCCTCTCAAACAACCCGACTTTAAACACAACCGGCACCCCGAAGTGGTCAACCGCCAGACGGCACGGCAAAGTGGATTTTCCCTAGAACCCTCAAAAAGAGTGGCCCCTCTTTAGGCCTCGGTTTAGGTAATAATAATAATAATAATACATTTATTTATAGAGCGCTTTCCATCAAAGTGCTTTACAACAGGAATAAAGATTAAATTGCAAACAATACAGTAAAAATTTTAAAATAGTAAGAAGTAATACCACTATACAGAAACATCAGAAATCACTGAACATTCAGGACTCTTACACAGCAATGAATAAATAGGTCTTAAGCTTAGATTTAAAAACATCAATTGAACTTGCCAGCCTAATATCAGCTGGGAGACTGTTCCATAATGTTGGAGCACGAAAGGAAAAGGCTCGCTCACCAACCGTTTTCCTCCTAACCTTTGGTACAGTCAGAAGTCCTGTCCCTTGGGAGCGCAGCACCCGCGTAGGCACATAAGAATTTAAAAGATCAGACAGATACAATGGTGCAAGGCCATTCACTATTTTATATGTTAACAACAAAACCTTGAAATCTGCTCTAACCTGAACAGGGAGCCAATGCAGTGAGGCCAGCACTGGAGTTATATGCATGTATTTAGATGATCCAGTCAGAATACGAGCTGCAGCATTTTGGACCATCTGCAGACCTCGCAAACTTTTTGTAGGCAACCCCGAGAACAATACATTACAATATTCAAGCCTAGATGTAACAAAGGCATGAATAAGGACCTCAGCATCTTTCAGTGTTAATATTGGTCTAATCTTTGCAATTTTTCGGAGATGGAAAAAGGCTACTTTAGTCACCTCTTTAATATGCAAATCAAATGACAGTGACCGATCGAAAACTACCCCAAGATTCTTTACTCTATCCTTGCACTGAATGACTGAATCATCAATGGACAGAGTAAAATTGCCATACAAATGTCCTAATCTAGTTGGTCCAATAGCTATCATCTCAGTTTCTGCTGAATTCAGTAACAAGAAGTTAGCTGATAACCAGCTTCTCACAGCAGCCAAACAAGTCGCTAACTTAACCGAATCAGATGCATTTCCTGCAATAACTGGCATATATATTTGTAAATCATCAGCATAGCAATGAAAAGCTATCCCAAAAGAACGAATGATTTGACCCAGTGGCGCTAAGTATAACGAAAACAGTAGCGGACCAAGGACTGAACCCTGTGGGACCCCGTGCTGAAGAGGAAAATGGTCTGAAAATGTGTTATTATAAAACACACACTGAGATCTCTCTGAGAGGTAGGACCTTAACCACTTAAGCACCTGACCAGAGATGCCAAAGTATTTCTCGATTCTGTCCAAAAGAATACTGTGGTTAACAGTATCAAAAGCTGCGCTAAGTTCCAACAACAAAAGGACTGATGTTAAGTCTGAGTCAGCAGCCAGTAACAAATCATTTACCACCTTTGTGAGTGCTGTTTCTGTCGAATGTTTTGCTCGAAAAGCAGACTGCAGCGGCTCAAAAAGATTATTAGATGACAGATACTTTAAAAGCTGACTTGAGACCACTTTCTCAAATACTTTAGCTAAGAAGGCCAAATTAGAAACAGGTCTGTAATTTTACAACGAGTTTATATCCAGATTTGGTTTCTTCAGTAGTGGTTTAACCACCGCAGATTTAAAATAAGCTGGAAAAACTCCTGTGGAGAGTGAAAGATTTAAAACAGCTAAAACATACCGTCCTAATGTTGGCCATAGTTCATTAACAACCCAGGCAGGCAAAGGATCCAGAGAGCAAGTGGTCCCTCTTGCAGTTACGATAATTTTAGTCAACTCAGCTAAGGAAATCGGCTCAAACTCATGATAGCCCTCTCCAATAAAAGATGGTCCTGTAATAGCGCAATCTAAACCCCCAACCTCAGACTGGGGTATCAACGTACGGATGTCATTAACTCTCTCATAGAAATACATCATAAAATCATGTGCTGACAAATCCATACTATTTACTGGCTGCTGACACTGTGTAAGTCTGTTAACAGTTTCAAATAAAAGTCTAGGGTTATGCTTATTATTCATAATCACATTAGAATAAAAGGCTGCCTTAGCAGTAGTCATCATAGTCTGATAGGTGGTCAGACTATCATGCCATGCCCTATAATAAACTTCAAGCTTAGTATGGCGCCATTGACGTTCAACTTTTCTACAGCATTTTCTGAGAGTCAATAACTCATCATTTAGCCAAGGGGTATGATTTTTTGGAGAACACTTCCGTGTCTTTGCAGGGGCCACCCACTCCAACAAGTCCCGAAGTGCACCATTAAAATTATCTGTTAAACAGTCCACCGAAAAGGCTTGACTAAAAACTGGATCCAACACATCGGGTAGTTTCAAATTTAAGTAATGTAAAGCATTAGAGCTAATATAACGAGATAGCCTTGTCTTCTGCACCATTTTCCCCATACTGAATGAATTAGGGATAAACATGTCAAATAATATCAGCGAATGATCTGAAATTGGTATGGCACTGATATTATTAACTGACACAGACAAACCATAGCTTAATACTAAATCTAGTGTATGACCACGCTGATGTGTGGATTCAGACACAAATTGTGTGAAACTAAAAGACTCAATGACATTTAAAAAGTCTTTAACTAATGGCTTATCATCACAGCAAATATGAATATTAAAATCACCAACAATTAAAATCCGCTCATACTGCAAAATGAACCTAGATAAAAAGTCGGCAAACTCGGAAATAAAATTGTCATTGTACTTAGGTGGGCGATAAATTACAGCAATCAAAACCACAGAAGGTTTAGTTATAGTAAATAGCTGCGATTCAAAACTAGAATAAGGATCACAGTTTAAAATCTGTTTGCAATTAAAACTGTCATTAAGAAGTGAGACAATACCCCTTCCTCTTCCAGAAAGTCTCGGAGTGCTGAAAAAAATGATATTAGGAGGACAGAGTTCAATCAGGGGCGACTCGTCACCCTCACGCATCCACGTCTCGGTTATGAACATAAAATCCAGAGCATGGGAGTTACAAAGTTCGCGAAGAACGAATGTCTTATTTGACAGTGACCGGACATTCAGAAGACCCATCTGGACCTTTATTTCTCCAACGACCGATGGCATATTGTACTCCAGTAAATGTAGGTTATTCACACACACACCGCCTCCTCTACACCGCCTCCTCTCAACCCAATAGGGCCACAACAGCTGATCCGATGCCGGGAGCGCCGGACAAACAGGTTGAATACACCACTGCCGATGCACCAAATCCAGATGACCATAGTATGCAGACATACCAACAATCGGATCCATATAAGTCCTTCTCAGCAATGTTTTTAGCTTAACACGCTTACCAGAGCGTGTACCGCGAGCACGCCGACGTCTCCTGCGAGATCTCACCCGGGGCAGGACAGCTGCATCTTGGCGGCGAAGTTCCTCCGGCACCGCAAACAGGAAAAGTGGCAGACCCATGCCATTTCCACCCTCGACACTGGAAAATCTCCCAGAAGAATCCCAAATATCGAACAATGCCTGGCGCCCATAAACCAGCGACGATTTAGCGTTACTCACCAGCAGAGACGCTACTAGAAGCAAAATAAGTGGCATAAACAGTGAAGATGAGACAAAAACAGGAGCAGAGAGACGGCCTGCCATGACAGTCGGCGCCATCATCTAGGCTTGTTTACCCCTAAACAATTTTGGTAATTATTCCAAAATTGCCTTGTGTGTTGACTGACGTGGTTGACGTTACCTATTGGAGTGCCAAATTGCTGATGTCGCAGTTGCGTGCCGCAGCGATGGTACGGGATTCGGGAGTGTCCGAAACTCACACACGGCCAGTGTCAGTACCGCCGGTCGGGTAACCCAGCTTGCGGGATACCAATCAGAGAATGCCGCAACTCACCACAGTGCTCTAGTGAATGCCACCTATAAATACACAAAGGTTAAACAAGTGAAACTTAAAGTGGATTAAGGCTTGCTTGTTTAAACCAAATGGATTGATTTTTTTTTTTATGTAGCAATAAGAGTCAAAGGTTTTACTAAATAATAATAAACAAAAGGAAATTATGATAATGATGGTATTTTATCAAAATAACCTAACCCCAAAAGAGAAAATAGAAAATAAATAAAACCAGATGAAACACAGGAGGAGGCAGGCTGTAGTAGCGTGTTGGTGCCACCAGGGTGCGACTTCCTCAGTGGTGGTGCACCTGACTGAACAGACAAACTTGATTAAATTCAAAGAAGTTTAAATCAAATTTAAATAAGCATGCAAGAAGAATTAAGGAAAATCAGAATAATATCCGATAACTACCAATGATAACGGTAAGGTATCATTAATAATTATGGAATAATCAAAAGAGAAAAGTCGAAATAAGCCAAGCAGGATGAAACACAGGAGAAGGCAAACCGCAGTAGTGGTATTTCACCACAAGGGGGCGCACTTCCTCCCTGTGGTTGACCTGGTTGAATCAGACATTTTAATTTAAGTTCACATTCAAAGTTGTTTGAACCAATCTTAAATAAGCGTGTAAAAGAATTTAAGAATCAGGATGATATCCTGTAATAATTATGATAACAGTGAAGTGTCATCAATAATTATAAAATAATCAAAAGAGAAAAAGTAGAAATAAAACAATTCACAACAGAACTAAAGAGAGCTGAGTGAACAGACTTCGCGGGAGGCGGCCACTAGGTGGCGGATTAAAATGACGTTAACCAACACGAAATAATATTCGCACGAGCAAAGCTGTAAATGCAAATAATTATTGAGAATTTATACAGGCTAATTCACTAGTCACACTAGAATTTAGCAGTGAGAGAGCATTCTCTGATAACGCCACGAGATGGCGCTATTGCACTCATGCAGGCTAAAATCAAAAGGCAAGGTGTAATTTGAGACTTCTAAACACTTAAAGGACGCCCTCTGGTGTTTAGCAAGCGGAATTACAACCAACTTTAATGTGATTCAACACTAAGAGCGTTTCTACGCGTCGATTTTCTGCAAAAATCACGAGTAATTAATTGAGACCTCGGCAGGTCTTGCGGTGCTATTATACTACACACAAACGGGTGGCAGAGTTTCTTTGCTGCACTACGCGTAAATGTGGACAATTGTACGTCTGTCGTTTCGACTCCCATTACACATTATCAATATAGCACTTATGATTCCAATGTGTTAGGTTTTCGATTGATTAGCTACGTCAATGTTAACCAGGAGTTATCGTTAATCTAACGATTATAATATCAGATCAGGCCTTTTAACTGTAGATGGAGAACATCGTCCATCCAGTTGTATTCGCGCGGCCTGGAGAAGATTTCTTCCTTCTACCAAGAGGATTTGATATTAAAAATGTAGTAGCCTACTGCAAAGAGATTTTCATGTTTTTTTTGTAGGAACAAATTTAATACTATGAAACTGCAGTTTACTTTAACGATTAACAGTGACCAAAATGTTTAGACATATTTAGGGCTGTTAATCGTGCTGAACTGAAATTGGCTTTGTGCCTTTGTGGTCAGTTTAGTCCGGGAACTCGCGTTGCGCGACTCACGGTTTGAAGCGCGCGTACAATATTAACAACAATATACACATAGATTGAAACTGAATTGCACATAAACAAGTTTAAAATGTGCCTGCATTCTCCACCAAACTGTAACGAAATCTGGGTCAGGCTTTGGGGATATGTATTCAAAAATTGGTAATTTTTCAATTAATAATTATTCATACGGGTTGACCCAGATAATCATACATGTTAAATCTCCCAAAAAGGGGTAATATTTTCCCTGCATCTGTATTCATATGTGTACCTAGACAATTAACCACAAGGGATTATAATTAATTGCATAAGTAGACTATATTTTACAGACAGGTTATTATCAGCTCAATTGTATATTAATACTCAATCACAACGGATTATAATTAAATATTTAATATATCAATTATGTCTATCATAGATCGATCGTCAGGATAATCTTTAAGGGGATTCATTTATAATCGAATCATCTGTTTGTCCAGCAAACCTGATCATTCGATCTAATCAAACCTCACCAAAATTATCCTACTTATAGACTTTCAAGAGAAGTTATCCCTCTGGCCACAAGGGACAACCTTCCTGGTCTATAACGATACTGTTTAAGTATCAATAAATGTTGTAAAGCATGTAGCTTTGGATCTTTATACATTAAAGGGACTTGTATATGAGCGAGAGACAGACTCAATAAATGAATATAATGAATTTAATAAAGGAAACTACGTATACGGTTACTAACGTTACAAGTAATAAAATGTATTTACAACAAAATACAACGACAATGAAAGAGAATGCATCAATAAAGAGAGCGAGAGAATGAGAGAGAGAGAGAGAGAGATCCGTAAGGATCACAGTTTTGCAAAATTCACCTGGACAAAACCCTCTGAGAGACCACAAGAAATTAACATCACCCTAAACGGGGGTAAACAAATCTTAATGCTATGAAAGCTTAGTAAACTAAATACTTGCACGTTACCTCTGTTGTGTGGCTGATATAAAGAAGGCGTGTGTGTCTCGATCCTGGGAGCGTCACGTGTTCACTCGTTCTTCCAGAGCGAGCCAAGCGCGGCGATTTTGAATGTCCGTTTGAGGTGAAGTTGCCGGTTGATAATTCAGACTAAGTTAATTTCACTCGTCGGTGGAAATGAACCAAGGAGAATTCGAAAATGGAAAATAAAAACTTAAAGAAACAAACAAACAAAGGAAAAGATCCCCGGAGGGGGATCACGCGGAGCAGTTAAATGATGCGAAGAGAGAAGAAGAAAGAGAGTGAGACTGATCTTCATCAGTCATTTAAAAAGGGGTGAAGATGTCACCAATCCGGAGTGTTCCCTTTGGCGGTAGATTTTATGACTCTTTGTGTTCAGACAGCACATTTGAATCTGTAATTTCATTGGGTGTTTAAGAGAAAGAATCTTCAAGATTCTTATACTACCCCTGTGTCACAAAGTTAACAAAATGTAATGTAAATTAACAAATGGGGAACGAAGTTTGGAATTCATAGAGACCAAATATGGTTCACATATTTGTATACAAAGTCTAAAACATTAACCCATTAGAGTTTACAAGAAAACAAAGGCCAAAACAACATCCGAAGGAAAATCATGAGATGTGAAAATTAGATACATGTTTATACATTTCTCAAGTGGTTTTATATATATATATAATATATAAGATTAACAGGGTTTATTTCTCCTCCTCAGGAGAATTAAGTGTGTGTCATATCTCTCAGGAATTCCCTTCTAGAGGTCGTAAAAATCCTTATCTATTGTAACAGGATATTCACTAGACAAAACCAACACTCTGTGTGTGTGTGATTGGTCCAGACGCTACAACTACTTATACACTCACAGATCCCTCCATCGGACCTGGGCAATCGGACGAACATAACAACATATCAAATATATTTCGGTAAAGTCTTTATATGAGGAAATTAATAAAGGTCCATATGTGTGTGTGTGTGTGTGTCATATCTCTCTGCGTTGTGGGGAGCACGCAACACTGGGGGGTGGGCTTGGAATTCCTTTGATGCGTCCAAAGTGAGTCGAGAGGAGGGTGCGATGGTCTCTGGGGAGTATCGCAGAGTCGTAAATGATGTCAGAAAACCAATCTCACCCCAGACTTTCTGGCGCTTAAGCTAGTAACAAAACTTAGACAAATAAGCTAAATTGACAAGCCTTCCTGAGACTCAGAATGGTTGTCATGTGAGACTGTCTAGGTACGCTACAATTATCTAGTCTCATGTAAATTTCATTTAGCCAAGGCTGCAAAGCCGACTCCGTGTTATAAATATGTTAAACCTATCACTTCTGCCACTAAAGATTACTTTATCAATAATCTTCCCAATCAGTTTCATCATCTCAGCATCCCGGATAGCTTAGAAGAAATTAAGCTCTAGCATAAGTTCTGCCGGGAAGACTCAATTGTTACGTCACTCATTACCTTCTCATCTATCCAATCGTGTTCTAATACTTGTAGTGTATAAGATAAGTACTTACATATGTCTGAGTTTGCAGATGCTGACACTTCCATTTACCTCCATCCTCCCCACCACCACCAAGACGGTTCCTTTCACTCCATCCTCCCCTCCACCACCAGGATGGTCCCTTCCTATACCTCCCAGGGGGTCGGCTGCGTCCCTGCCTTCGTCTTCAGGCAGGAAATGCAGAGTCCGGACCCTCGGATTGGGAGCAATGGACGGGGCCTATGCCAAAGAACTTTATTGCTTGATGGGCTGTCAATAAATGTATAATTGTTACAGTATTTATTCTCACGAGTCTTTTTGGTATGATATTGCAACAGAAACTTTTAACTCTCTCTTTTCCAGCACTTTAGACACAGTTGATCCGTTGTGCTTAAAGAAGATTAAAGAAAATAGTCCAATGCCTTGGTACAAAGAGCACACCCGGGCCCTTAAGAGAGCAGCCAGAAAAATGGAGCGCAACTGGAAGAAAACAAAACGTCTCAGGTTATGACTGTAATCCTAGTTCCCTTTCGAGGGAACTCTTGATTGGTCGATGACGCTTTGGGAACGAGAATGCCCAATACGCCGTACTTACAAAATGCCAGATGATAAAACTGTCGGCAAACTAAGTAAGAAGCACCTGGGAACCTGGGGCAGCATCCAGGTCCAAGCTGTAAAACCTCACGAATGTGAGCGGTGAGGACCAGCTCGCCGCATCACAAACATCTTGGAGAGAACTCCAGATAATAAAGCTTAGAAGCCATACACCTAGTGGAATGAGCCCTGACCACCAAATGGTTGGCCAGAGGCCTCACAAGCAAGAAGAATAGTCTCGACTATCTATTTGCTCAATATGTTGGATTTTCTCGACAGAGAAGTCCGATGAACATAAGTGTCCAGTGCTCGCACTGGGCACAAGAGGTTCAGCTTTTCCTGGTCCGATAAACGGGGGAGGACAGAAACCTGCAGCACAATAGGCCTCAGAATAATGGTAGGCACCTTAGGAACATATCCATGTTTGGGGTAAGATTGCCTTGGCCATCCCCGGTGCACTCAAGGCAGGTGGGGACCGAAAGGGCCTGAAGGTCTCGACTCTTAGAGGGACGAAATAGCTAGCAGAAAATAATCTTAAAAGAAAGGAACTTCTCTGAGACCAAATCTAAAGGCTCAAAGAGAGCCCCAGATAGGCCTTCTAGAACTATTGCAAGGACCCAAGCCGGCACCCTAGTGCAAGTTGCAGGCCTCAGCCTCAAAGTGCCACGAAGGAAACAAGTGATCAGGGGGTCTTGACCCAAAAATGTACCACCCACCAAGGCGTGGAAAGCCACAATGGCCGCCACGTATACCTTAAGCGTGGAAGGACATAGACCTGATACAAAGCGTTCTTGCAGAAACTCGAATACTGTGTTTACTGAACAGTTAACCAGATCCCACTGACGCTGGTAACACCAAGAAGTGAAAAACTCTCGAAATAGTGAATATAGTTTCCTCGTAGCGGGAGATCTGGAGCTTAGAATGGTCTCAACAACCTCGGTTAAGAGACCACTCTCTATGAGTTGGGCCCCCTCAGAGGCCAAACCCACAGTTTCCAAATCCCCTGCCGGGGGTGCAATATTGCATCCCCTGTCTGAGACGGAAGGTCTCTCCTGATCGGGACCTCCAAGGGAGGGCCGTTGAGGAGAAGAATTAGGTCCGCAAACCAAATTTTGCTTGGCCAGGGTGGTGCTACTAGCAATAGGCTTATTCCATCCTGGCGGATTCACTCCAGAACTCCTGGGAGCAGAGCAACAGGGGGAATTGCGTACAGACGTAGCCTTGGCCACGTCTGCACCATAGCATCCAGCCCCGAGTTGGCTGGTTGAGTGAGGGAGAACCAGAGTGGACTGTGTGTCGTATGTTGAGACGTGAACAGATCCACTTCTGCCTGGCCGTAAAACTCCCATACTTGCTCCACCGCCTCAGGGTGGAGTCCCCTGGCCTCAGCCCCTACCTCGACAGGGTGTCTGCTCCAATATTCTGGCCCCCTGGAATGTACACTGCCCTCAGAGAGCGTATTTTCCCGAGGGACCAAAATAAGAGGCCACCAACGTGTTGTCTGTGGGACAAGAACCAGAGTTTCCTCCAATAACTGCTGCGTGATCTTGATTGTATGGAGTGGGTTTCCCCTTGGGGAGAACCCTCTGGTCCTGAGCCCCCACTGTAAAGGTCTCACGTACAGAAGGTCAAAGGGTATCACATTGGACGCTGCTGCCCTGAGGCCTAACAGTCACTGTTCCAGAGCAACACATGATGGCCCCTCAGGTCTGGGAGGAGATGTCTCAACGCATTGAAGACGACCATCATCTCTAGGCAATTCATGTGCCAAGAGAGATGATGACTCCTCCACAAGCCCTGAGCTGAGACAGAACGGCTCGCATCGTGACTGAGTCCCAGACCACTCCAAGAAAAGTGGTCCTCTGTACTGGAGAAGCACACTCTTCTTGGCATTGAGCCTCAACCCCAACCTTCGCATATAAGTGAGGACGACATCTCGATGCCGAACCGCTAACTGTTCTGATTCCGCTAGAATCAGCCAGTCGTCTATGCAATACAGAATGCGTATGCAGTGCAGCCTGGCGGGGCCAGAGCTGCATCTACGCACTTCGTGAATGTGCGGGGTGATAGAGCTAGACCGAAAGGAAGTGCCTGATATTGGTGTTCTTTGCCCCTGAAAGAAACCCTCAGGAACCTCCTGTGCTGAGGGAAGATGGAGATATGGAAGTATGCGTCTTTCAGATCTATCGCGACAAACCAGTCCTCGGATCTGATTTAAGTCACGATCTGTTTGAGTGTCAGCATCTTGGACTTGAGTTCCAGCACCGAACACTTCAAAAGACGAAGATCTAGTATGTGATGCAGTTCTCCATCCTTTTTTGGAACAATGAGATAATGACTGTAAAGACCGACGCAATGTCGGGTGAGTACACCTGCACTATAGCTTTCTTTACTAACAGGGCCTTTACCTCTTGCTCCATTACCAGAACCTGCTCGGGATGCACTAACGTGAGCAACACCCCGTTGTAACCTGGAGGACGAGAACCAAATCTGCCTCTTACTACTAACTGCAGGACCCATAGAGATATATCCGGCAGTAGCTTCCGCGCTGCCAGAAAATCTACCAAGGGAACCAGCCCCTCGAGGGTGTAGTTGTGAGCTTTCACATGTCAGGTTGCAGGCCTCATCAGGCCTTCCTGAATGTGAGCTCCCACGCATTATGACTATCAGGTTACAGGCCTCATCTGGCCTTCCTGATCATGGGTAAAATACAGGCCTCAAAACCGGCCTCCTGAATATAGAGTGATGAAGTACATGTACCTTTACTTCATCTATTTTTCTTTGTACGGATCTTAGGCCAGGGGACTCCACCCTGAGGCGGTGGAGCAAGTATGGGAGTTTTACGGCCAGGCAGTATCTTAAACCCATACTTATGGTAAGTCACACGACGGAACGTCTTGTGTACTTTCTAAAAATCCATTTTTTATGGTAAGGGTCATGCGCTGTATGCTTCGGTCCTTCCTATGTGGCCAGACCCAGGTCTTTTCACCTTGGGTCCCACTCTAGATGCGTCCTGTCGTCGAAGTATGCTACGACAGACGCCTTTCTCTAGCTAACTTCCACATTTTGATCCAGGCCTTCCTGGATTCAGAATGGCTAAGTATATGCACTTTCGTTTCATGTACTTTCTAAAATCCATATTTATGGCCTTTCTGGAAGTAGCCCCCACATGGTGCGGTTGTCAGGTTACAGGCCTTATCAGACCTTCCTGAAAGTAAGCTCCCACAGGTTGTGGTTGCCAGGTTTCAGGCCTCACCGGCCTTCCTGAGTTTGAGCTCCCACCTACTGTGGTCGCCAGGTTACAGGGCTCACCCGGCCTTCCTGAATGTGAGCTCCCACATACTGTGGTCGCCAGGTTACAGGCCTCATGGGCCTTCCTGAGTATGAACTTCCACATGCTGTGGTCGTCAGGTTTCAGGCCTCATCGGCCTTCCTGATATGAGCCCTCATGTACTGGAGCTCCCCACATAGGGGGTCATCAAGGTCTTAGGCTTTTGTAGACCTTCCTGGTTTTGATCCCTCTCTTACTTCCTCAGTGTTCAGAATGAGCACTGGGTAGACCCGTGGATTGAGTTGACAACTTCTGTCGTTTCTTGAGGTTGAGTCGCACTCTCCGGGGGATCCCGTCTCTGTGATCCGGAACTGAATGGTTTCACCCAGCTTCCCAGGTCTTCGGATTTTGGGTGCCTTATCCAAGGCAATTTCTGGAGGTTCTGTCTCGGACAGACAGGCAATGGCCACACGGTGCGTCTTAGTTTAGATCACCAGGCCAGCCTGGTGGCATTTCAGGAGGCATGCTCTCCTGAATAGTGACTGGCTGGGAGTCCCTCGGGTCCCCTAGCCACACTCCCTAGAAGGGACCCCTTCTATTAGGAAGTTGTGGTCCTAAGCCTTTGAGCTGGCCCAGATATACCCATTAACTATGTTCTGGCAGTTTCCTGGTTCATTAGCTTGGGCTATGACCGGTAGGGAGTGCTGTCACTGACAGCCCAATGTGACCTTAGGGTGAGTGGTTTCAGTGTTCTTTGAATTACTGATTCTGACAGTTGTCACTGCCCTTGGGAATGCACTCCCCTCAGCATGGCGGAGTGGGTATTTCGTTCCCCAAAGCGTCGATGACGTATTGTTGAGTTCCCTTCGAAAGGGAACGTCTCAGGTTACGACTGTAACCTATGTTCCCTGAGAACAGGGAACGAGACAATACGTCTCCCTGCCATACCTCGGGGCCTGCATGCAACAGTCCCTTCAGACGATAGGATGTTGTCACGGTCTCAAGGCGCCCTTTTTATATATCCAGGTTGCGTGCTCATCATTCGAGCTGATGATGCATGGGCTGTCGCCGGTCAACATGATTGCTGTGAGTTGATACTTGATTTCAGACACCTGTCACGCCTGAGGCGTTCCCCAAAGCGTCGATGACGTATTGTCTCGTTCCCTGATCTCAGGGAACATAGGCTACAGTCGTAACCTGAGACGTTCATGCGTTCATGACCTCAAGGCTAGATTATTGTAATGCTCTACTGGGTGGTTGCCCTGCACGCTTAATAAACAAACTCCAGCTAGTTCAGAAGTGGGTAGTTCAGAAGTGGGCGGAGTGGGTATTTCGTTCCCCAAAGCGTCGATGACGTATTGTTGAGTTCCCTTCGAAAGGGAACGTCTCAGGTTACGACTGTAACCTATGTTCCCTGAGAACAGGGAACGAGACAATACGTCTCCCTGCCATACCTCGGGGCCTGCATGCAACAGTCCCTTCAGACGATAGGATGTTGTCACGGTCTCAAGGCGCCCTTTTTATATATCCAGGTTGCGTGCTCATCATTCGAGCTGATGATGCATGGGCTGTCGCCGGTCAACATGATTGCTGTGAGTTGATACTTGATTTCAGACACCTGTCACGCCTGAGGCGTTCCCCAAAGCGTCGATGACGTATTGTCTCGTTCCCTGATCTCAGGGAACATAGGCTACAGTCGTAACCTGAGACGTTCATGCGTTCATGACCTCAAGGCTAGATTATTGTAATGCTCTACTGGGTGGTTGCCCTGCACGCTTAATAAACAAACTCCAGCTAGTTCAAAACGCAGCAGCTCGAGTTCTTACCAGAACCAGGAAGTATGACCATATTAGCCCGGTTCTGTCAACACTACATTGGCTGCCTATTAAACATCGTATCAATTTTAAAATATTGCTGATTACTTACAAAGCACTAAATGGTTAATGGTTTAGCTCCGCAGTACTTGAGGGAGCTCTTAACGCATTATAGTCCTTAACGTCTATTGCAATCTCAAAGTTCCGGCCAGTTGATAATAACTAGAATATCAAAATCAACTGCTGGCGGTAGATCCTTTTCCTATTTAGCACCACAGTCTTCCTAACATTGTCCGGGAAGCAGACACAGTCTGTAAGTTCAAAGCTAGACTAAAAACACATCTCTTTGACCTAGCATTCACATAATACATTATCGACTTCTATAATTCAATATTAAGCTGCATAGATTAGGTCAGCCGGAACCGGGAACACCTCCCTTAAATCCTGATGTACTCGTTACATCATAAGAAGAATGGCATCTACGCTAATTTTAGTGTCTTTGTTTATCCCGAGGTTTTCCCGCAGCCTGCCGGATCCAGACCGTTTCCAGATCTGACGAAGGACCTTCGCCTTGACCCGATGACAATGCAGTGCTGAAGTGCCAACTAGCCTCTCCCTATGGAGGATCCCTATACCACTCTACAGATAAAGCGTTGTGGAATTTTCGGTTCGCGTACCTACCCGAAGTGATAAAATAAAATTCTGCATCAAAATCTATAGGCAAGACAAGTAGTTTGTTTAGGCATGGTTTGTAGGGAATTACAAACCTGTGCACATATATTCAAATGCACATAACTATAGAATCAATTCTTAATGCGCATGTGAACGTCATCAGCGTCTATCACAGGTTCGCGTTTAAAGTCTGTTTAGAGAGAACGGTGTCATCTTAGCGACCCCTAATTTAATAACAAATGACCATTTCGATGGAAGTGAATCAATCAAAACTATCTTTAGCTGGAAATAACATTATTCAAGAACCACTATAAAACCAAACCAATCTCTGTTACCTTAAATTATATGTTTATCTCTGTAAAAAGCTGCTTTGAAACAATCTATATTGTTAAAAGCGCTATATAAATGAGGATGACTTGACTTGACTTGTACCCTTGGCAGCGGCCTCTGCGAGGGCAGAGAAGGTGGAAGAGGCTGCTGAGCAGTCGCGAAGAAGTCAAAAGAGACTCCCACGATCTCATGACCTCTTCATGCACGTCCGGGTAGAAAGGTATTGGGTTCGCCTCCCCCAAAAACCAATCATCAACCTTGAGTGCTCGGGACATGGCGGAAGGTTCCACACAAGCCCAATACTCGCGGTGGCCCGGGAAAGCATAGCTGTCAACTCTGGATCAGACTCGGTATGCGAGCACACCCGAAGGTGGCAGCACAGCTGAACCGTCATCTCCAGAGGACTCCAGCTCACCATGTAATGCGGCGATAGACATGATTTCATCTGCTGGGGTGCCAAAATGAGAAGCTGGGCCAGTCAGCGTTCTCAGAACGCGACTGGTCAGCGAACTCATCCGGAAACCACGCGGGTTGCGATGTGAAAGAGGGGGGTGTGGACCGAGGATAATTCGTCGGGTTGTTACCACACCATCTGCCTCAAGTCACCCTGGCCACCAGCCAAAGTATTTCCTCTCGTGGAGAGAATAGATCGGGGTGTGGATGAGGGGACTCTCTCTCTCGGTCATCGAGTCTCGACCATAACATTGCGATGGTCATATTCGCGGTCATATTCGAACATGACGCATCCACGAACGCTGTCTGAGCGTGATCGAAGCCCACACGTCAAACAGCGTTCGTGCCCATCAACTGAATCTATCAGACTACCGCCCTCAGAAATACACGACCAGAACGTCCTTAAAAAGACGTGCCAAGGGCAAGCACTTTTTGTGAGAGAAAAGCTCGCAGCAGTGCTGAAGCGCCCAGGGAGAAACACACACGCTGTTGCAGACCACTGCTCAGATCAGCAGGCAGGAATGGGAAACTCGCTGGAACCCGCCGTCACACCAACACCGACTGGAAGCTGCTCGTCTAGAAGATTCTCGAAGATAATCAAAGAATAGGCTGCAGGAGTGAAGAGCACTAGTATGTTGCCAGCATACTTCCTCAGTGGCGTGCACGGGGGGGGGGGGGGGGGGGGGCCTCAAGCCCCTGCCCCTTTTGTCTCAAAATGTATTGTGCCCTTTTCTGATAATTGTAAATAATAATAATTATTATTATAAATATTATAATAAATAACACACTTACACACCCTTGCCACTAACAATAATAATACAAATAAAATATAATATATAACAAAAATTTGGCGGAGAAGTGGTAGGCGGAGTTTCCTTTGCAGCGTCTCATACGCATTTAACGGTTCTGGTACGTACTACGCAGCAGTTCGCGCGAGTCTCTTCAAACGAGCAGCAGGTAACGTTTAAGCTAATACGGAAAATTACATTTATCCTACCATCACCACGCTACTCTAAAAGTTGCTGCAGCATGCAAGTTATTCTTAACTACAATAAAAGTATAACTCGATTTCAGACGCATTCTGAGTGACAATGTCATTCGGTTTTATCCAAGGAATAAAAGTGCAAGGGGAAATACATGTAACAGTTAGTTAAATTAAATCTTAAGTCCATGTCCAACTCTAAATTGTAAGGAACTTATATCTTTGATTTCATAGTAACGCTTAACAATAAGGTTCATTTGTTCATTAGTCATGTATGAACTAACATGAACTAACCATGAGCAACACATTTGTTACTGTAGGCTATATCTTAGTTAATACTACAACTGTTAGTTGTTTATTCATGTTATGTCACAGTCAGTGCATTAACTAATGATAACAAATACAATTTTGATTAAAATGTTTTAGTAAATGCTGAAATTAATATTAACAAAGATTAATAAATGCTGTAGAAGTGCAGTTCATTTAGCTAATTTTAACTAATGAAACCTTATTGTAAAGTGTTACTGATTCATGATAGCTAACACTGTCTTTCATACATATAATACATACATTAAATTTACAACATCAACAAAACTAAAAATTAATTTGTTTTGTTTGGTAAAGTAAATAATATTTAGTAATATTATCATAATTTCCCTATTTTCATTTGATGTGTTATGCATTCTAATAATTGTATCAACATATTTTATTATAATGCCAAGGAAAGAAAGAATAGAAACAAAAAAAATCAAGAAGTAATAATTTTTTTTATTTAGTGCCCTTTTTGGTCCCTCCACCCCTGCCCCTGAGGAGGTCTGTGCACGCCACTGTACTGTACTTCCCACGAGGTGGGACGGAGTTATGCTATGCAAAATCCGCAGACCCATGGCATTTCTTTGCCATTGGCTCGTTTTGTAATAATCGAAATTGATAGGCTTTCTAAGCGAAACTCCATTCGTCGTCACAATGGAACTCGTAGTGACTACGAAAGGGAACTACAGTGCGTTATACTGAGCACAGAGTATATTCCTCCCGCGGCTAACGAGGACAACGCACTTAAAGAATTGCACGACATGATCAGCATGCACGAGAACGCACACCCAGATGCTGCTATGGTGATCTTAGGAGATTTTAATCATTGTGATCTCTGGAAAATTATTCCAAGATTCCATCAGTTTGTTAACTTCCCCACTAGGGGAAATAGCACTTTGGATAAATGATACAGCAATATTAGAAATACTTATACTACTGTCTCCAAGCCGCACTTTGGGAAATGTGATCACCTTGCTATTCTGCTACAGCCCATTTACATCAGGAGACCCAGACACAGTCAGAACTGTGAATATGTGGACTGATTGATTGATTGATTGATTGATGCCTTTATTCATCCCCACAGGGGAAATTCAGATGTCCAGCAGCATATAGTGTGTGTAGACTACCAACAAGCATTCTCACCGCAATACACTCATAAAAACACAGATGATAACAGTTAAATCTACTATCTATCTATCTACTTACTATCATTAGTAGTAAATAATAGTAATGCACTTCACCTAGATCCATTATACAGTCTTATAGCGGCTGGAACAAATTACCTCCTATATCTCTCAGTCCTACAGCTCATGGATAATGCATTAGCGGAACTGCAGGGCTGTTTGGAGGCCACAGATATGAAAATCTTTAGGAAAGCTACAGACAATATCCATGAATATACAGATACTGTTAGCAGCTATATTGACTGGTGCACTTCCATCTGCATCCCCTCTAGAACCATTAGAGTGCTTCCTAATCAGAAGCCTTGGTTCAATGCGGATGTGCGCATCAAAATTAGAAATCGGTGTACAGCCTTCAAGTCAGGAGACATCATGGAGTACAAGCATGAGCTCCAAAAATCCATCAGGGCCGCCAAGAGGGCATATACCCAGAGACTTGAGAGCTGTTACAGGGAAAATAACACCAGAAGGATGTGGCAAGGAATCCAGTCATTCACCAACTACAGGACAGATGCAAACAGAACTGTGATCCAAGACACCTCTCTACTGGACAATCATGGACAAACAACTTCTATGCTAGATTCGACCAAAACAACAGAGATACACCCTTAAAAGCCCCCTATAACTCAGAGGAGATTGTACTGCAGGTGACGCACTCACTTAAAGATCTGAGGAAGGTGAACCCCCATAAGGCTGTGGGACCCAATGGTGTGGCTCAGAGAGTCCTTAAAGTCTGTGCTGAACAGCTGGCGGAGGTGTACACGGACA
Source organism: Gila orcuttii (assembly GCA_026230005.1). Taxonomy (NCBI): domain Eukaryota; kingdom Metazoa; phylum Chordata; class Actinopteri; order Cypriniformes; family Leuciscidae; genus Gila; species Gila orcuttii. The sequence continues at coordinate 17,171,792 of JAPDVR010000017.1, forward strand.
TTTTTAACACCTCTCTCCTACAAGAAACAGTCTCACGTAACATTAAGTCCTCTATTATCGTGCCGGTTCAGAAAAAAACAAACACAACTACAATGAATGATTTTAGACCAGTGGCACTTACATCGGTTGCCATGAAGTGTCTGGAGAAGCTGGTCCTACAACATATAACTTCTGTGGTTCCAGACACAGTGGACCTCCTGCAGGCACTTATATACTCACAATATATATGTACGGTTATTGTTTCTGGATTACAGCCCCGCCTTTAATACGATCCGGCCGATGAAGCTGACCGGTAAGCTGGCAGGCCTGGGGGAAGCAACAACCACTGTAACTGGATAACGGACTTCATCAGAGACAGGCCACAGGTGGTGAGGATGGGAAAGAAGTTCTCAGCTGAGCTTACAGTGAGTACAGGAGCCCCGCAGGGCTGCTGTCTCAGCCCCAAACTCTTTTCACTGTATACACATGACTGTGTCACCAGCGAGGACAATAATAATATCATCATTAAGTATGCAGATAATACAACTGTCCTTGGACTCATCAGAGGGAGTGATGAGTCATCATACAGGGATAGGGTTCACAAGATCACCATTTATGGGGAGGACAATGATCTAGTTATTAACATTGACAAAACCAAGGAACTCATTCTGGACTTTAGGAGGAGAGCTCCCGTCCTACAGCCTCTCACCATCAAGGGGACTGTAGTGGAGCGGACTGACAGTTATACGTTTTTAGGACTTCATATCTCAAAAAAACAATATTGTTTATGATAAATTAAAAGTTAAATTTTTTTTCAAAACGCTATAAATCCATCCATTTTTTTCAAAACACTATAAATCCATCAATTTTTTCCGAAAATGTATGGTTTGTCTTAAAAAAAAAAAAAAAAGAAACGAGAACATGCAACATATAATCAGGGGCTCATACTATAAATTAATATAAATTAAATTTAGTAACACATTTAGACTAATAGTCATTTGGTGCAGAACCTGAAAATAGTAATGATATCAATAGTTATTCAATAAGTTATTTAGTAATACATTCAGAGTCATTTTTAGTAAAGTGTCAAACCTGTAACAAGTAGGACCAATTTGTCCACTACATATGCATGAAAAAAAAAAGCGAATTATTAAAAATATTCAATAATGATAACGATATTCAAAAGCAGTGATGGGCACCCCTCCACCACATGCACACACACATGCATGAATAGGCTACACAGCATGTGAGCAAAGTGGAGCGGCGTGACGCTTAAATATAAGTTAAAAAAAAACTTAAACATACGTTTCATATTTATGTTTAATAATATAATGTTATTTTTTAAATTTCATCTATGTTGATTATATGAAAAGGGAACCGCATGAGATGAGTAAGATAGGATCATAAGATGCCCAATATATCAGAAAACATTTGGAATGGGTCAGACATGATTTTGACCACTTATTAAGTTTTGTTTAGTAGAAAGCCATTCTTTAAAGTGAATTTCGTTTTGTATAAATTGTATCTTCATTTTAATCAATGTTTCATCAACAAATTGACTGGATTAATAAATAAGAAGCAAATATAGCAGACATATAATCAGGACACGGAGGCGCCTGCGCGTGAACTGGAGCGCGTCTCATAAATGAACCGAAACACAGCGATACTTGCCTCACAGTCCTGAGAAGTAAGTATATATTTCTCAGGACTGTGAGGCAAGTATTGCTGTATATCTATAAAAAGCTTGAAATGTCTACTTTTAAACAAAACAATAAAAAACGAAAAGAAATTGGCTACTCTCTGCGTATGTAGGCTAATTCGAAGTGTGCATTTCTCTCTATATGCGCGTTCACTACTGCGAAGATGGCGAGTCAGCATCGTCAACTTTATCTTTGCAGCTGACACTGACAGAAAACACTAGTTAAATTCAAAAATAAACAATTCAAATGTTTCATGCATAATCATTACTTTTGTCGGTTCTTTGTGGCAAGCTTTATGCGTGCGTTGAGATGCGGAATAGGCAATTAAGAACGCTCATTATGGTTTCTCTCCCATATATATTGAAGTAATTAAATCAATATAAATATGTGATTAATCTAATGGCTTAAATGAACTACTACTAGTCCACTAGAAAACTAGCACTCATTTTGAGGAATTAATGAACATAAACAAACCTCTGTTCAGAGTGCCGCCGTACTGGATTGCGTAGAACGCTCAACGAATTCTGATTAGTGGAGAGGATTTATCGCGTTTAGGCTAAAAATAGGTTTGGCGCTTATCGCGGTTTGGAAAGAAACTGCATCTTGCAGTACATTTTAAACAAGGAAATATAGCGATTTGGCATGAAACGTTGATGGAGCAGTGAATAGGTTCAGTACACAGAAAAATTACATGACACACTCATTTTTTTTTTTTTAAATGGCGTTTATCGCAAAAGAGCTCTTCATATACACCCAGCGCTGCAGAAGGAAAGCACAGAACAGGTGGTGTTTGTCCCATCCTTAGGGACAAACACCACCCAGCTTATGCTTTGTTTAAGTGGGTGGACACAGGCTATAATATAAGACACCGCAGGCCTGTGAGTATCAGCACTCACAAGGCCCATCTGTTTAACAGCTTCTTTCCAGCCACTGTTAGGTTAGTGGCACAGGACATTATGGAGGGCAAAAAGTACCCCATTCCATGTTTTTAATCCAGGTGCATTATAATTATCATTGTAATGACTTGTGCAATAGTACTTTATTTAGAGTTTCTACAATGCGCAATATTATTAATTTATTTTACCTTTTACAATGTGTATTTATTTAAACTAGAAAGGTTTTTTTATATATAGTCTCTCTTTTTTTGCATTTTAAAATGTTTCGTTTTTCTGGACTTGGTTTGGCCAAGCGGGCCCCATTTGTATTTCCCCATTCAGAACCCATATAGAGATAACCTGGGTGGGTACTACCTTGGGCCCATGTAGGCAGCCTATATGGGACTGATTTTGTTTGCTCATGTCTAAATTTGGTAAACCCATATGGGGCCCATTTGTGTTGCCCATATTAAGCCCATGCAATCATTTCCCATTAGTGACCCAGCTAGGACTCACATAGTGAGACCACCTGTTTCACCCTTGTAGGACCTACATAGGACCTTAGCTGACCCAAGTGGACCCCAGATAAGATGACTATTTTAGGACCATGCCCATTTGGTACCCATGTAGCTCTAGCATAAACCATGTGGGGTCCACATATACATGTTGGCTGAGAATATTCATCCAGTTCCTTTTGCTTGAGGTAGCACCCACATTGGTTTTCCCACTGTAGTACCCACATATGTAATCTTTGATATTCCTTTTGCTTGAAGATCAGATTCATCACGCTGGTATAGATTCGAAGCTGGCCATAGGGTCTGTGTGCTGAGGACCTGTCTGGTTCTTAGGTCTTTGCTGAGGATCTGTGCCGATGGCTTTCATGTATACGAGGCCTTCACAAAAGATTGTCTAATTGACATGGTCTCTGCTGACATTCAGGGCTGCGTTGTGGTCATGTCTAGGTGCAGGTTCACCATCTGGGATATGGACTAGATCCGGCTGACTACGGTAACCTTGGGATAGACAGAGAGACTAATATTAGCATAGATTACATTCTTTTTCCGATGTAACAAGTACATCAGATGTACATCGATTGACCTAATTTATGCAGCCCAACAATCTGTTAACGGGTGTGAATTATAGAAATGTGATAGTGTTATGTGTATGCCAGGTTAAAGAGATGTGTATTTAGTCTAGATTTAAACTGACAGAGTGTGTCTATTATCAACTGGCCAGAATTTTGAGATTGCAATGAACGTGAAGGACTTCAATGCGTTAAGAGCTCACTCAAGTACTGAGGAGCTAAACGATTTTGTGCTTTGTAAGTAATTAGCAAGATTTTAAAATATATGCGATGTTTAATATGGAGCCAATACAGTGTTAACAGAACGGGGCTAATATGGTCATACTTCCTGGTCCTAGAAAGAACTCTAGCTGTTGTATTTTGGACAAGCTGGAGTTTGTTTATTAACCTTGCAGGGCAACCACCCAGAAGAGCATTACAATAATCTAGCCTTGGGGTCATGAATGCATGAACTAACTTTTCTGCATTTGTCATTGTTGTAATTTAGATATTTTTAAGATATTGCTAGAAATATTGTTTTTCTAATGAAAGATTGGTATCAAAGAGTACACCCAGGTTCCTAACTGACAACAAAGACTTGACAGAGCAGCCATCAAGTGTTAGACAGTATTCTAGGTTATTACCATATTTTCCGGACTATAAGTCGCATTTTTTTTTCATAGTTTGGCTGGTCCTGCGACTTATAGTCAGGAGCGACTTATATATCAAAATTAATTCATACTGACTGACATGGACCAAGAGAAAACATTACCGTCTACAGCCACGAGATGGCGCTCTATGCTGCTCCTGTTGCCTACCCCTGAAAAAATTAACTGAAAACAACTGAAAACTGAAAAACTGTGAACTGAAACATTAACCTAAAGACAACTGAGAAAGACTGAACATAAACAAAATGCCCCCAAAAAGAGAATCCTATTCTGCAGATTACAAACTGCAGTTAGTAAAATATGCAACCGAAAACAGTAATCGAGCAGCAGAAAGAAAGTTTGGAGTAAGAAACTTGTGAGAGACTGGTAAAAAGCAGATGTTACTCTAACTGTAATTAAGAAAACAAAGAAAGCTAATTGCGGGCTGAAAGCAAGATGGCCAGAGCTGGAGGAACGAGTCCACAGATTGGTACTTGAACAACGTGCTGCAATAGTTCAGTTCTCAGTTCTCACGCATGCGTCATCTGTTCTGCCCACACAGAAGAAAATTAATAGTTGAAATAAGTAGTTTTTTTGCGCACAAAAAGTATTATAGTTGCTTGATAAACTTAAGGTTGAGCCACTGTAGTCACTTGGACTATTTTAACAATGTCTCTACTAACTTTTCTGGGCTGGCAGATGAAATTACCTTGCAGCCTATGAAGGAGTGAGTCAGCTCTAAGATTTCATCAAAAATATCTTAATTTGTGTTCCGAAGATGAATGAAAGTCTTACGGGGTTGGAACAAGATGAGGGTGAGTAATTACTAACAGAATTTTCATTTTTGGGTGAACTAACCTTTAACCAGGGCCGTGCACAGGGGGGTGGCCCGGTGGATAGAGCCACTGCCCCTCTGCCCTCCTCGACTGAGGTGCCCCTCTTCCCCACCCCCACCGCTCCGCTTCGATCCGCTCCGCTTAAAGCACTCCGCTGATTCCGCTAATCCGCTCCGGGTTTTCCTGCTCGCTCTGCAGCATCACTCACAGTATGCGTCTGCTGCACTCTCTTGAAACTGAGAGTGAACAGGACAGTTCACGAAAGCTGTCGCATTAACAGGTAGGCTATGCAAGACAGTGGTTGAATCTGCAAAATTATTCATTTGTTTTTTTTGTTTTTTTTTTGTATTTATGTCGGTAATGTGTTGCTCTTGGTCTTCTACTAGTGCTAACCTAACTTGTACAGTACAACAAGTTCTTTGAATTAGCTGCTTGTCTAGTCAAATTACTATACTCTCGATCAGATCTAATACAAATAACTAAATCTTCTGTTGTTGCCACACTTTGTGCCAACAACCAAAAAAAACAACCAAAAAAACAACAACCAATGCCTTCACAAAAAAGAAGACAGAGACAGAGACAGAGAGAGAAAGAGCGAAGGGAGGCTGCTAAAGGTAGTTCAACACTGCAAACATGGATTCAAAGCTCCAGCAAGCCAGCAGGTAAATAATCATATAGAACAGTTAGCAGACAGTTTGTCAGTTTAATTTTTGTAAGTATATTTCCCATTATAATCACTTGTCTTAGTTGACTAACACATCATAGGCTCTAAATGAGTTGTATGTTAGCATAGTATATAGATAGATTTATGCTGTATGCTAATATGAAATTAAATGTCTATTATTTATTACTCCATTGAAGATGAGGCAGAGGCAGATTCAGAGAGTGAGGGAGAACCCATTGAGCATCAGCCAAATCAGACACTTACAGGTAAGTGTTGTTAAACTGGCTGACAGTAAAGGATTGTGAATATGCTAGAGTTTGATAACAATAAAGATAATAAAAATTATTTGAATGGAAGAGTAATTATATTACAAGAACATAAATTGAATTAGCACTAAGCCTAAAAATGGTATTTAAAATATGATTGTAACAGGTTTGTTATTCATTCTCTATAAGATGAAGGTAAATATAAAAATGTAAAACAGCAAATAGTTTCTGTTATTATCAGCAATGTGTAATTGTGATTTTCTATCAAAACATCTACAAAAGTCTTAAATGTATTTGAGCGTGTGCTGTCTTCTCTTTTAATTGTATATTTTGTAATAACTGGATAATTTGTGTTAACAAGGAACCACCCCCTTAGTGCCCGTTTTTTTGGTTTAGGCCACTGCCCCTTAAAATGTCTGTGCACGGCCCTGCCTTTAACCCTTTCAAGAAATGGCTAAAGATGCATCCTTTTCGTCAACACTTGACTTATTAATACTAACACTTTTTATTCTATTCTATTTATCTATTTATTTGTTATTTATTAAAAAAAAAACTTGCTACATGTAATGTGATAACTGGGACTTGTCATAGCAATTATATATTGTTGCCCTATTGTTGGTTTGATTGCTTCTATTGTTCTCATAATACTCATAAAAAATTAAAGTAACGAGAGCAGAATTGCCAACTTCTCGTTCCATTGATTCTAGAAGCACCAGAAGTGTTTCCTTGATTAAGTACCCAAATTATCTGGCGAAGGAAATGAAAAATGCTTAACCATCAAGCAATGTGCCTGACCTGTCAGAAGGCTCATAAGTCGGTCCATCAATATTGTTCGCTTATATTCACGAACCGCCATATGGGAAGGGAGTAAAAGGGGTTCACATTCTTAAAGTAAGTCAGAAAACACACACACACACACACACACACACACACACACACACCATGTACTGTATCTTATTAAAATAAATAAATATATAAATATACACTCAACCAGGGTCATACTGTAGTTACTTCAATTTAGGTTGCATATATGCACATATATTTATAATGCTATTGACAATGGCTGCAGATGTCACCATTTACCATCTTAGTGCTGCAGATCTGATTACATTTCTGAACAGATGAGCTAGCTAGTTAATCAAAAGAAAACATCACAATTTTTTTTCAAAACATCCTTTTTATTGTTTTATAATAAGCATACTGTATGTTCAAAATGCAACAATGCAATGATATTTAATGCACTGAAAATCAATCAAATAAACCTTTGCTTTGGATTTGGTCACAAGGATTTCTAATGTCTGACCATTTGTTCAGCTGGAAACATGTTTTACTTTACATCTCCACTAATAGCTTTGGCAAACAGCTAAATTAATTTTAAGTTAATTTGAATTGAAAGTTAATTTGCACATTCTATACATATTTTATGTGCAAATTGATTTCCTGTTTTATGACTGAATGACAGGGCAAACCTCAAAAAAGTGTGTGGTATGACATATCACTAATAATAGAATAAGCTATTTCAGTTAAAGTGTTGTTAAGTCCATGTGGCTAACTGAGTATTTTGTATATTTTATTTACTGAACACAACTAATTGTAAATCACAAAATATATATTTTAAAATAATAATAAAAAAATCTGTAAAGAAATGCTGTACCGTAAATTAACTTTCAATAATTTTAACACACATCCCATTCTCACGGAGTGAAGTTAGCAGATTTGCTGGTCACAATCTCATCTTCTTTACAATTACTACTTCTTAGAACGTCCTGTAGCCTGTAACTTGTAGCCTGTAACCTGTAGACTTCCTGTAGCTCAATGCCAAGGTCATGGGTTTGATTCCCAGGGAAAGCAAGTGAAGTGATAAGAATGTAAATGAGTACCTTGAAATGCAATGTAAGTCGCTTTGGATAAAAGCATCTGCTAAATGCATAAATGTAAATGTAGAACAAATAAACCTTATTTTACCTTAAACAAACAGCATAAAAGATGCTGCAGGGTGGCTGCCAACTGTTGGGAGACAGAGAAAAGCTCACAAAACTTTAAAGACAATCTTAAGTGATCCCTTAACATTGTCAGCTTCTCATTGTATATTTGTCTTGTTCTTAAAATCACTCAAGAAAAAAAAAAAAACTCTTTCTTTAGTCCATGCCTTCTCAGCACTGCTCCGCCTCAATGAAGCCCTCTTTCTCATAACCCCCAAGATCAACCTCAGCATAGCTGGAATGACATCCTTGATTCCGAAACTTCATGGAGGGCCAATAGTTATTAGTGCGACGCTGTGAATAAGAGACACCACAACAGCATAACAACAATCAATTTTATTTCATTTTAAATGATGAGTTGATCTAGAGAGTAAAGTAAAAGTGATGGATGGATGGATGGATGGTGGATGGATGGATGGATGGATTTGCGCTTACCTGCATGAGGTAAATAGGAGGAGCAACAGTTGGATGTGTGTTAATGTAGTAGACAGCCAAGAGGGTCAAGAACACCAGTAGAACCAGAGCTGCGACTACACCTGCAATGATGGCTGTGTGTTCTGGTGCCTCTTCCTCACCTGAAAATGTAAAAGAAAGTGAAGCAATGATAAACAGGAACACAAAGTGGTTATTTTCAGTTCGAAAAATACCAAAAAAAATAATAATTAATAAACGTGGATGTGCAAAAGTTTAAATGAACACAGAGAGCACATAAGACAGACGGATGATTCAGCTCAGCATATATATGGTGAATCACAAGCAAAATCATGAAGTCTATATCAGTACAGCACCAAGCAGCATTTTAATCTGAGGCAGAGGCTGCATTCAAATTTAACTTGTAAAAACAGCTGCAAACAGTATACCTTAATAGTGCACTAAGAATGTTTTTTCTTTGTTGTTATTATTTTTAATGGTCTTGGCCTTTATACTGACACCAGACAACAATATTTTGTTTATTAATCGCTACTTGTTACTTCTTTTCATTGTTTTTTCTTCATTTCATACTGCATACTTAAATATAAGGGACATTGGATTTGTCAGGTTTTGTCACTGTTACTGGCTTCTGCTGGTGAAATGCAGCAGCCTCCATTGTGTACTGTATGTTATTTTAATATTTTTATATACTATTACAGTATTTGTTAATATTTTGAGGTTTAGTAATTTTGGGTTACACTTTATTTTAAAGTGTCCTTGTTACTTTTACGTTTTATCTGTGTATGTGTTTGCTTGAGTTGGACTTTTAGTTGGTATGTTCCCTTTTTCTTGTGTTTAGTGCCTGTTTGTATCTGTGTTTTCTTGCTGTTTCATTTTGGTTGTCACAGTAATTTATTAGCCATGTTTCCATCCAATTTTTGCATTGTTTTGTTATTGACAAAGCGAATATGCATAAAAAAGGTGTGTGAAGCTTGCTGTCTCCAGCTTGTTTCCATCCAATTGCCCTTTTACTGATAAAATGGTGTACATGACATCATCCCAAAAAAAACCCACATTGTTTTGTTGTATCACTTAAAAAACAATAAGTTACTGTCATAACTCCGGTTCTCTGAAACATCTAGTGGAGAGATCCACCTATGGAAAGGACATCCGTACCTGACCTCTGCAGAAGCATCCAATTGCACCAAGTCTGGCTAGACAGACAGAAGCTTACAGCCAATGCCAGGTAAGGCCCTGCAAGCGCTGCTGTTCTCCAGTAAGTATATTCGCTTCTCGTGTGGCAAGCGGGGCAAAGCTGGTGGATCTCTCCACTCTATGTTTCAGAGAACCGGGGTTACGACAGTAACCTATTGTTCTCTTTGATCATCTCGTGTTCGGGATCCACCTATGGGAGAGAGATGGAGAGCTCCCCGATTGCCCAATACACTCACAGTGAGGTTCTGTAAGCAAGAGGAAGATGGTCACCCAAAGGGGCGGTGCCTGACACGTCCCATAATCATGAACCCGCCATACTGACGCACACACATAACTGCTGTGTACAGGCAGGACATGAAACGTGTGTGGCACACATAAGAGAAGGAAGGGTTAAGATGACCCTACCCCCAAAACAGAATGTGCTACCGAGGAACTGGTGACATCCAGCCGATAGTAACGTACAAACGTATGGGGAGAAGCCCAGCTGGCAGCAGAGCAAATATCCTGCAACGATACTCCCCTGAACAGAGCCTAAGAGGCGGCTAAGCCCCCCGTGGAATGAGCTCTGATGTCCCCTCGGGGCTACACTCCCTTCGATTCAAATGCCAAAATTATAGCGTCCACAAGACAATGTGAGAGCCGTTGCTTAGATATGGGATTCCCCTTGCAATGGGGGTGCCCATGAAATAAAGAGCTGGTCACTCTTCCAAAAAGCACTGGTCCTAGCCAAATAAGTCCGTAAGGCACGAACAGGACACAGGGCATGCAGAGGAAAAAGGTGTAGGGTGAAAAGCAGACAGCTCTAACACCTCCGATGTGAACGCAGGGAAGCATTTCGGCATGAAGGCCGGATTAAGCTTAAGGAAAACCTTATCTCCACCAAGAGAGAATTTAGTGCACGAGGAATGGACCGAGAGTGCATGTAGCTCACTCACACATTTAGCTGATGCCAAAGCCAAGAGCAAAGCTGTCTTGAGAGACAGCAGCTTTGGGGAAATATTTGCCAGGGGCTCAAAATGGAATTGAGACAGAGCTTCCAGCACCATGGAGAGGTCCCATTCAGGGACCGTTCTTCTGATGACTGGCAAAGAGTGACGGGCACCCTTCATAAATCTGCGGATTAGAGGATGCTGCCCAACTGTTGAGCCCTCAAAACCCACATGACAAGCAGAAATCGCAGCCAGGTAGACCTTAATCGTGGAAAATGACCTACCCTTATCCATGAGGTCTTGAAGGAAACACAAAATATCAGGAACTGCACACTGATAAGATGTGAGACCACGCCCATCACACCACCCTTCGAACACTTGCCACTTACAGCCGTATAAGGACTGAATAAGAAACGGCCCTGGTGTTCTTTATAGTAGCAACCACACGTGGGGGAAGCCCTAGTGCGTTTAGGTTCATCCTCTCATGGGCCAGGCCCAGAGAGGCACCCTGTCCAGGTGTTGGTGATAAATCTCCCCGTTTGGTTGGGACAATAGGTCTGTGCGGAGGGGGAGGCGCCACGGCTGGGCATATAACAGAGGGATTATCTCCGCCAGCCATGGTGCTTTGTGCCACCTGGGTGCTATCAGAATTAGAGACAGGGCCTGCTTTCTCACCCTGGCCAGTGTGGGAATTACCAGGCACGGGGAAGGAAAAGCATACAGCAGCACTTTGGGCCATGGGTGGGCCCATGCGTTCACCCCAAGGGGCGTCCTTTAGCGAGAAGAACATAGGATAATGGTGGTTTTCGCGCAAGGCGAATAGATCTACGGTTGCCTGTCCAAATCTCAACCATATCACTATCTGAGGTTGGAGGCGCCAATCTCCATAAATTGGCTTCCCCCTCAATAGCAGGTCCTCACCTCTGTTCAGAATGCCTGGGACATGAGTTGTGCGTAACAACAAAGTTTTGACGAGCGCACGCCACCTTGACGGTTGATGTAAGCCACTGCCGTAGTATTGTCGCAGCGTACGAGCACATGATGTCCCTGCAGACGAGGCAGAAAATGATTCAGAGCTTTCCATATGGTCATAAGCTCTAAATAATCGATGTGCGCTGAACGTAGTCTGCTCGGCCACAAACTGTTCACCGTTCTGCCCTCCTGGGTGTCACCCCAGCCTGTTAGGGACGCGTCTGTCGTCACAACTTTCCACATCATAACCGTCCCCAGAGGGGTTCCCTGTGCGTAAAGTCTGTGCTCTTCTAGTGGAGCAAGGCTTGCGTCAATGTTACAGAGCGGCAAAGATCGCGTATCGGGCTGAAATGTAGTGACAAAACCCATTTCATGAACGCTCCCATTCTCAGGAGTCCCAGCCGCAAAACCTGGATAGATGAAGCCATAAGACCCTGCAGCCTGAGGCATGTACGATATTGTATTTTCGTCCCCTTTCTGAACTGCGACAGACAGTTCATTAGAGAGAATACGCGCTTTTGAGAGAGAGGCACTCGCATGCAGACTGAGTTCAACTCCAAGCCCAGGAAAATCACAGTCTGATTGGTTGTAAAATTTCTTTGTTCACATTCACCCTGAACCCAAGAGATGTGATATGTGTGAGCACACGGCAGGTGTCCTGCAACACTTTCTCCTTAGATTCGACTATAATGAGCCAATCGTCTATGTATGTCAAAATCCTCAGACCTGACATTCTCATGGGTGCTAAGCCCACCTCCGCACACAGACAGAAACTCATTGGGCTTAACGAGAGACCAAACGGGAGAACTGTGAATTCGTAACGTGCCTTGGTAGGCGAAACGAAGAAACTTCCTGTGTGGCGGATAAATGCTTATGTGGAAGAAAGCATCTTTCAGATTGACCGATGTGAACCAGTCGCTCCGTATTATGGCGCAGGTGAGCAAGCCATGAGTTAACATTCTGAAATTGTATTTCCTCAAATGTTTGTTCAACTCAAAGAGGTCCAAGATAGGGCGGAGAGAGCCGTCCTTCTTTGGGACCAGGAAATAACAGGAATAATATTCCTGGTTTATCAGATTGGGGGGCACCACCTGAATCGCTCCCTTGTTTCCTCTTTCAGAATTTGTGCGGCGCTCTCCTCCGTGTGTGAAGAGAGAATGCCGTTGAAATGCAGGGGTTTCATAGCAAACTGCAGTCTGTAGCCGTGCATTATTGTACGCGTCACCCATTCGGGACCCAAAACAGTTCTTTGTCACAATTCTTGACTCGCGAGTGTTCCCACCCGAGTGGGGGGAGAACACACAACGTCCACTGAACACATGGGCTGGGCAGCCTCGAGAGGGGGGTGGCCGACCCCTCCATAAGAAAGGGCAGGAAGAGAGTCCTTGCGGCTTGTGAACGCGGACTCGATGCCCCCATCGACCGAACATCAGGCAGGCCGCTTGCGTTTTGAGCCGGTGGGGGTAGTGTTCGAGGGTTTTCCCGCCGCGGCAGGAGTCGGTTTCGGGGGAAACCGACTCCTGGGCTTAGCAGAGGGTGGGTTGCTCTGTCGAGGCTGGGGTTTTTTACGGCGCCTTTCCTTACCCTGATGGAAATTAGGTCCTGAGACAGGGGGGTTAGGCAAACGTGCAGGGGAACATCACGCCTGGCATGGGGCCGCCTTTCTGGGAAGGCATAGCTTGAAGGCCTCGTTTTCCTTCTTGTCGTCACATCGTTGCTGAATTGATGGCCGGGCTCTACCGGGGCGCCCGCGATGCGCCTCTTCTCACTGTCAGGAAGGCCCGACATGGAGCTCCCACAGGTTTGGACGGCTTGACGAGCGTTACGGAGGATGAGGTCATTAACAGTAATGATCTCCTTCCACACCGCGGTTGAGGGGGATCCCTTGTCCAGCTGTTGGCCTAAGTCGTCCAAAATCTCCGCCTGGTAAGCAGAACGCAGGATTGGGCTGATCAGCCCAGATGAGAGAATTCGCGCCCCTGGAGCCCCCCGGTAGCGCGTCATCGTCACCGTGTCCCCCATCTGAGTCCGAAAGGCCGAGCGCGACACACTGGGTCGTGGCAACATTAAGGCGGAGTTTTAGGAGTTTTTTCGGTTGTATCAGGCAATGACTGCAGGTCTCCGGGTTCTCCAAAGCCTCTTCCGCGTGCTTAAGGCCCAAGCAGACCACGCAGAATGGGTGGAGGTCCTTCGCAGCAATCAGCGCACCACACGTGGCCGGGAAGGCCCGTGATAGGCTGTTCCCTGGAGAAGCGGCAGATTTAGAGAGCGACATACTGGAAAGAAGAACAGCCGTGGAAAGGGAAACAGATGAGAAGATGCGAGAGCGTGGGCGGCTCAGCAAACACAGCTAACTGGTAGAAACAAACTGTCACGCCTAGCGGAGGCTGATCTGGCGATTTGTCCTCCTGCAGACACGTAAAGTGAGCAGCGTAAATCCAACCAAACTGTGTAAGTGCAAAGATCACGAGAAGCGAATGTCAGCTGGAGAACAGCAGCACTTGCAGGCGTTATATGCCCGTAGGTAAGGGGGTGGGGGCTTACCTGGTATTGGCTGCGTGCTTCTGTCTGTTTTGCCAGACTTGGTGCAATTTGATGCTTCTGCAGAGGTCAGGTATGTATGTCATTCCCATAGGTGGATCTCGAACACAAGATGATGAAAGAGAACTGCACTTTCCGTACATAATTTCGTGTATATCGCAAATTATATAGTAGGCATATCTGTCGCATCTCAAATATTTGTAAACCGTAGAGAGTAATGAGAAAACTGAAATTTGCCAGTAACTATTTTTTTTTTTTACAAACAGGTTTTTTTTTTACTTTAAAATTAGTAAAGTAGTAAATATTAGGAAATATCAGAAGACGACGGCCAAGTGGAACAGTTCTTCTGACAGGACTTCTAACTGCCTGTCACAAAGCCCATGGGTTTGGACACAGGCAAGCTAATTTTATATTGTCCTGTATGCTACATTTTTGGCTCCATAATAAGAATGTTAGGAAGATTGTTCCAAATTTTTGGTGCTAAATAGGAAAAGGATCTACCACCAGCAGTCGATTTTGATATTCTAGGTATTATCAACTGGCCAGAACTTTGAGATCGCAATAGACGTGAAGGAGTATAATGCGTTAAGAGTTCGCTCAAGTACTGGGGAGCTAAACCATTTAGTGCTTTGTAAGTAATCAGCAATATTTAAAAATGTATACAATGTTTAATAGGGAGCCAATAGAGTGCCGAAGTTATGATGTCACTTTGTAGGACAACTCGGAAGTTAGCGGCGCATGGGTTCCCTCGATCGAAAAGCTATGCATTTTCCCCATAGACTTTTGGAAAATCGCAAAAAATAAGATCTGTGTTCAACAAAGAGTTGTGACCCATACACATTTTGTCTATCAAGATAATCTTTACAAGTTAATAAGCCTATATAAAGTTTAAAAAACCACAAGCAGACACAATAAAGTTTAAAAAACCACAAGCAGGTTATAACCAGGGTGGGAATTATGTAATTTTAGGGGCAAGGCCATTTGGCCTCCACCTTTTCTTTTTTTGGGGGGGCACCAAGGCCATATGACAGGGCACAAAGGCCATTGAGTACAATTCGATGGTTTTTCCATTCAGATTGATACCATAACATGGTAATTTCCTGTGTATCATGGTGAGCCTGACTGGCCTTACTGCAATGGATTCAGAGAAATCAAATTGTGAAATTTACAAAAACACAATTGCATCGGGAAATGCACATGTGCTGGTCAGCAATGTATTGTCTATGGAGGCCTATACGATTGTACAAATAAGAAAATTCAGCTTGAGATCAGGGCTTGTCAAATTCAGCAACCCTTGAATGTATTGAAAGAGGTCTCTGTTTCCAACTACAACCTGTTAAGCTGCAACACCACTTTTGAAAAATCCCCAGAAATGGCATACCCAAACTGAAACAGATACAGTTCATGAACCCTTTGTACTAAAAGCACAAGTATGATCTCATTTGAAAGCTGACACCTGGTAGTTTATTGTAAATGTAGAATTAATTATTGTCATAATGAAAAAAATTGTTATAAATCGATTTAACCTCTTAACCTTCGCCAGTGCGTCGGCGCACTGAAGCGTTTTTTTTTTTTATTTAGTTCAAATTTACTATCAGATTTAATGTTATACCTTGACAAACTATACATCATTAAAAAGATATAAGACTCAAGATTCAGTATTTGACCACTATTGTATTCTGAGAAACTTATAGTGACAGTTATGTCTTAATTTGTGTCAGGAGTTATGAAATGAAAAAATTAGTCCATACCTTTAATATGAATTATGAGCGTCAGCTGGTCCATTTATAAAAAAAACACTCCGTGCTGTCGTCATGACAGCGATTCACAAAACAACGTCCCTCAGGGCTTTAGCTCCAAAATGTGCAGACTTGGAGAAATATTGATATATTCTCATAGATTCACATCATATTTCTATAGACAGGAATAATATTTATTGAATTTATACCCAAATGCGTCGATGTAATCATTATGATCGCTTCTTACTGAGATGTGCTGTGTTTTCAATTCATACCAATAGCCTGAGGGCGCTATATGCACAATAATAGTCCATATATGGATCATGAAGAAGACCCATAGTCATGTGACATTCCAGGACGTCACTGATATAGAAAGTAGCTGACGATCGCTGTAACATGCAGATAAAGATGTTTTGAAGACAATAAACATGATTGCAATGATATTTGAGTTACCTGTGTTCTTCATGCCAGGTATTTCATAATAATAATAGATTATATTTATAATGTAATGCTAATCGATATAGATTTCATCATCGTGCAGAACACTATAAATAATAAATTCTGTCGGATTTTTTTTATCTGAAGCCAAATTAGATCACAGAAGATTATTTTAAACACTCGACTTGCGTTATAAAGTAAGTTTGGAGCACAAACATGGTTTTAATCTAATAAGTGGTCGTGTATTGATGATGTGCTAAGCTAACATGCTAGCTAGCCCAGGTGCACCTGCCACCAGCAGTTATTGTTTTGATTTTTTTCTAAATAGGAATGCTTACTGAAATGTTTCAGTGCATTTGATACCAGTTTCAAAAATTTAGTGAGAACTTTGATAAAAGAAATTAGGGTTTGAAACCCTATGAATAGCCAGTCATTAGTAGCTATAATGCAGACAAAAGAAATGCATATTTAGAGCAATAACCAGTCTGGAGAGGTGTGAATGTGTGCATGGGGACACTGACACTGAATGTGGCTCGTTTGCACCACAAAACAATAGAGACAATAGACTGAATAGGTGACTCAGAAGATGACTAAACATCAGTTTGCATTTTAGAGTCTAATCAAAATAAAGTAATTTGACATGATCTTGAAAAACATTTAACTCAATACAGAGTTTTAGACTTATCATTTTCAGATTTTAAATATAAAATGGTCTCACATATGGCTTTAGCTGCAGTGCATTTCTAGATTGCTCCAGGGCCAACTTCAATTTTATTTTCATGAAGATGTTTCATAAAAATAAATTTCTAATAACTTTACAAAACTTTGAAGCTATTTAAAAAAAAAATCATTATGACAATAATTAATTCTACATTTACAATAAACTACCAGGTGTCAGCTTTCAAATGAGATTATACTTGTGCTTTTAGTGCAAAGGGTTCATGAACTGTATCTGTTTCAGTTTGGGTATGTCATTTCTGGGGATTTTTCAAAAGTGGCCTTGCAGCTTAACAGGTTAAAAAAAAATTAAAGTTATGAGAATTTTTTTTATGAAACATCTTCATGAAAATAAAATTGAAGTTGGCATTGTATCAATCTAGAAATGCACTGCAGCTAAAGCCACATGTCTGACCATGTTATACTTAAAATCTGAAGATGATATGTCTAAAACTCTGTATTTAGGTAAATGTTTTTCAAGATCATGTCATATGACTTTATTTATTAGCTTAGCACACCATCAATACACGACAATTTATGAGATTAAAACCATGTTTGTGCTCCAAACTTACTTTATAACTCAAGTCGAGTGTTCTAAATAACCTTCTGTGATCTGATTTGGCTTCAGATAAAAAAAAAAATCAGACAGAAAATATAATATTTTATGTATAATGCAACGATGATAAAGTCTATCGATTAGCATAACATTATACATATAATCTATTATTATGAAAATGCCTGACATGGCTCGAAGAACACAGGTAAGTCAAATATCATTGCAAAAATGTTTATTGTCTTCAAAACGACATAATCTGCATGTTACAGCGATCTGTTAGCTCTGTTTGTGGTCGGGAATTTGGGATTTCCTGCATTGTCGAACGCTCTTCTTCATGTGTTTCAAATATGGACTATAATGTTCAGTAGAGCACCCTCAGGCTGCTGGTATGAATTGAAAACACAGCACATCAGTATACAGCGCTCATAATGATTACATCGACGCATTGGCGCTTTATACATGGAACTTGGACAGGGCCAGGGCACACAGGCCACTGTGGCCGTACAATGATTTTTTTTTTCACGGGGGATGAAGGCCAAAGTGTAGGGCAACGGCGGCCATGGCCGCGTGGCCGCGGTATAATTCCCACACTGGTTATAACTGGTGCGTTTTATGTCATAGATCAAAATGTGAAAATATTTAGAGGCTTTGTTAACCACAGACCTTATTTCAGGCGATTTAGCAAAAACCCATTCAAAAAACCCATAGACTTTAGGGCGAGGGAACCGGAAGTGCTAAAATGCTAACTCACTTCCGCGTTTTGGCCTACAAAGTGACGTCATAACTTCGGCACTCTATGCAGTGTTGACAGAACCGGACTAATATGGTCATACTTCCTGGTTCTGGTAAGAACTCTAGCGGCTGCGTTTTGGACCAGCTGTAGTTTGTTTATTAAGTGTGCAGGGCAACCACCCATAAGAGCATTACAATAATCTAGCCTTGATGTCATGAACGCATGGACTAATTGTTCTGCATTTGTCATTGAGAGCATATGATGTAATTTAGATATATATTTTTAGATGGAAAAATGCAGTATTACAGATACTCTATTCACGTGACTTTCAAATGAAAGATTGCTATCAAAGAGCACACCCAGGTTCCTAACCGACGACGACGACTTGACAGAGCAGCCATCAAGTGTTAGACAGTATTCTAGGTTATTACGTGAGGAAGTTTTTTGTCCAATAATTAGAATCTCTGTTTTTTCAGAGTTAAGTAGTAGGAAATTACTAGTCATCCAATTTTTTATATCAGCTATGCATTCCGTTAATTTGGTGAATTGGTAAGTTTTGTCAGGGCTTGAAGAAATATAGAGGTGAGTATCATCAGCATAACAGTGAAAACTAAACTAACCCTCTCTGCTTTTTCAGTAGGTACAAGCCCAGCCCAATAAGAAAAAGAAAGTACATTGACGGAGAAGTGGGTGCTCAACTCACCAAATAGTTCAAACTGAGGCTGGATTTGGTATAGTGAGGGCTATTATATTAAACAACTATAGGGCTAAAAGCATGAAAAAAATATTCTGCGGCAAAGAAAAAGATAGACACAAAATGTCAAAGAATAATTATTATTGTTGGCAAAACAACAATACTGGTCACTCCATCTTGTGTAACGATGGTGGCCACCCTAACATAAATAAATTATTTTAAAGAAAACTTCGGGCGCCAGACAGGATTAAACCTGTCAAAATTTAAATTAACCCATTAATTAGCAAAAAAAGAAGTAAACACCTGTTACACAAGGGATCACAATAATAATCCCCAAAAAATTCAGTTCACCATGGGATATTTATTCTTCAATGTTCATAATAGCCATAATAATAATAATAATAATAATAATAATAACAACACAAACTCCTTTAGGAAACTCCAAAGGAGAAATGAAATAATTTAAAAAAACAATCAAAATGAAGTACAACACTAGCAGTAGATAATCAACTCGGTCTTTGAAATCCGTGCAGAAAACACGTCACTCTAATCCACGTTTGCAGATTCGTGTCCACATTCATTCACAAATTGTCCATAAAAAATAAAAGAGAAAAAAAGTAAACATTTGATAAATATCACATCAAATAATAATTTTAACGGGCAGCAACAATTACTGAAAAAAAAACACTAAACACTCAAGGGGCTTTCACACAGGACGCGGAATGCGCTGCGCTGGTCGCTGGGTTGAGCGTTGCCCTTCAGATACAACGTGATTTGCGCTGCGCTATGCCATATGAGATATATTGAGATATATATATATATATATATATATATATATAATAAATAATGTACACATATAACATCGAAATCAACACACGAATCATGAGCTCAGTTCTTTTTTAGAATAAACCGCAGCGTGCGCGCGAGCAAGTCAATGGTGCGCCTCGCTGAGCTTGCGCTTTGGTCGACGCAGCAACAAAACGTCTTCGCGCGGCGCAAGCCATTGAAATGAATGGGTTTCATAGCGCAGCGCAGGGCATTCCGCGTCCTGTGTGAAAGGCCCATCAGAATGTGCGAGTATGAAAGGTATGCGAGTGGGTGCGTGCGTGTATAGTAGTGTGTAATGGCGGCGCAGAGGTACTGACCAAGATTGCAGATATGAAGGCAGCTAGAGAGTGTCACGGGTCATCGTCAGACACCAAGATTGGTGGATAAGCAGCTTTGACTTGTCTTCAGAACAGCTCAAAATTAGTCGGTCTGGAAGTGCAACGCTTCAGTCGAACTCCGCGACGCACCAGACATCAAACACAGGAAGCATCAGATTGACAAGCAGACGTCTTTCCATCACAATCAATCACTCTCACAACTGGCAAACCTCGCCTTTTCCAGGTACGACACACTTCCCTATATTTAACTTCCTTCCGTCGTTAATTGAAATACTCCACCCATTCACGCAAAGGGAAAGTGAAAGTAAAACAAACAATGTTGTGGCACAGATTCTCTTCACTGCCACACTTGTTTTGGTAATTTTCTAGAGATAGATTGGAGGGGAAAAATACTCCAAAAGTCCAAAATTATGAAATCACAAATGCTGTCAAAACTGGGATAATTAAATGGAAATGTTGTTGGTGCTTGGACCATGGATCCAAGATTATGCAGAGATCTCCAGTTCCCTTTCGTTGTCACTCCGAGTTACGTCGGATGACGACGAATGGGGTTTCGCTTAGAAAGCCTATCAAATTCGAGTATTACAAAACGAGCCAATGGCAAAGAAATGCCATGGGTCTGCGGAATTTGCATGGCGTAACTCCGCCCCACTTCGTGGGTATAAAAGGAGGAAGCCGGCAACATGCAGATATGTTTTCGCTTCGGAGCCAAGTTTATTCTTCTCTCCACAAGCCATCTCTGAATTGTCAGCTTCACAAACGAGTACCTCGAGTGTTGGTGTGACGGCGATCTACGGCGAGAGCGTGCTTCCTGCTGATCTGTTGCATTGTATGTTTGGGCATTGAGCTTTCCTGTAGCTCAAACGGTAGAGCGTTGGCACTTGCAATGCCAAGGTCATGGGGTTCGATTCCCAGGGATAGCAAGAACTGATAAGAATGTAAAAATGTGTACCTTGAAATGCAATGTAAATCGCTTTGGATAAAAGCGTCTGCCAAATGCATAAATGTAAATGTAAATGTAAATAAATGCTAGAGCAGCGCTCGTGGATGACTCATGTTCTCTCTGTGGGAACATGACCATCGCGTCATTACGGTAGAGACTCGGTGAACTCGCAAGAGTGAGAGTCCCCTCATCCACCCCCCGTCCTGCGGCTGGTGGCCAGGGTGACCTGAGGGTTACGGTCTGGAACAAGGCGCCGACTATGTGTCCGCGACCCCAGCCCCCCTCTTCAATGACGGTGCCCGCTAGTGAACAGCTGATTCCCGCGGGTCTACCCTCTGGTGGCCCGCGTGTTTCAGTTGAAGCTACAGAGGATGATGCCATGTCTGTTGCAGCATCACTAGGTGGGTTTGAGTCTTCTGGAAGTGAGGGCTCGTCACAGCTGCCACCTTCCGGTGTGCATACGGCTGTGCTCGTGTCTGATCCGGAGATGACGGCCATGCTTTTCCGGGCAGCCGCGAGCATCGGACTCGAGTGGAGGCCTCCACCTTGTCCCGAGCGCTCACGGCTGGACGATTGGTTTTTGGGTAAGGCCGCCGACCCCCGTCCTCGGCATACCCCAATACCTTTCTTCCCGGATGTGCATGATGAGATCTCGAAGTCCTGGAAGACCCCCCTGTCTTCTCGGGACCGCTCGCTGGTCTCATCCGCCTTTCCTCCCCTCGATGGGGCAGCTGCCCGTGGGTACACTGGGCTTCCCCCGGTTGAACGCTCTGTTGCCATGCAACTATGTCCTCAGAGTGCTTATTCTCGGGGCGAGCCTAAGCACCCATCCAAAGCCTGTAGATTTTCGTCGACCCTGGCGGCGAAGTCTTACAGAGCGGCGGGACAGGCAGCTGCTTCACTGCATGCTATGGCCACTCTGCAGGTCTACCAGGCCCAGATGCTCAGAGACATGCACGAGGGTAGGACAGACCCAGGGCTCTTTGATGAGCTGCGCGCCGCGACCAACCTTGATCTCCAGGCAACGAAGGTTACCGCGCGCTCCCTGGGTTTGGTGATGTCCACAGCTGTGGTCCAGGAGAGACATCTGTGGCTGAACCTGGCTGACATGCGGGACGCCGAGCGGACCCGTCTGCTTAACGCCCCCTTGTCCCAGGCCGGCCTCTTCGGCGGTGCAGTTGAAGATTTTGCCCAACAGTTTTCAACTGCCCAGAAACAGACCGAGGGCATCAGACACATTCTGCCCCGCCGGCCCGCTGCTGCCTCCACCCAGCCGGCCGGGCAGACGCCTCGACCTGTTTCCCGCCGAGGGCGCCCTCCTGCGGCTCCCGCCCCTCCCGCCCGGACCACGCAGCAGCCTCCACCCAGGGCCGGTCGCGGAGGAAGCCGCATAAAGGCGCCACAGCCCTCTCCCGCCCCGCCCCCCGCTAAACACCGGGCCAAGCGGCGCTCCTGAGACGGGCTGCTCAGGGATGATGGTTGTTTCTCAGGAGGTGGTAGCAGGACCACTCCTTCCCCCGGTGGAGGGCCAGGGGAGAATCTTTTGTTCTCCACTCCCCGCTGCTCACCCATGGGTGGGCAGCACCCTAATGTGGTTAAAGTCAGAAACAACCCCCTCTTCCCTGAGCTCACAGAGTTCTCGGGCGACACAGAGCGCCGCCCACAAGCCGTGCTCTCCTCGCCCCCCTCTGTCCCGGAGGCGGTTGACACGGCGTGCCGTTCACGGACCGCTTCGCCCCTGTCCCCCTCTGTCGCCAGACCCCTGGCAGAGCAGGCCCCCGCGGGACGACCAGCCTGGTCCTCCCCTGGCCCCCTCTGTCAGGGCGCGGTTGCTAACTGTGTCCCCACACCGGGCCGCTATGCCGTCCACGTCTGGGCCAGTTACTCCGCTTCGCTGCCCCTCCGGGGGGACGCCTGTGGTTCGCATGATCCCGCTGGTTCAGTTCCTGGGAGCCTGGCTAGAGCTTCCCCGTCTGTCCCGCTGGATCGCACGGACCGTCAGGCTCGGCTATGCGATTCAGTTCGCACGGTCTCCTCCCTGCTTCAGGGGAGTCTGCTCCACTTTGGTCGGTAGCAATGCCCCCATCATGAGAGCAGAGATTGCCACCCTGCTGGCGAAGGGTGCAATTGAGACTGTCCCTCCAGCCGAGATGAGGTCCGGCTTCTACAGCCCCTACTTCATTGTCCCCAAGAAAACCGGTGGGTTACGGCCAATCCTGGACTTGCGCGTGCTGAACCGCTCCTTTCACAGGATGCCGTTCATGTCTCCATTCTTCCTCGACACAGACCGTTCCTACGGTTTGCTTTCGAGGGGCAGGCATACCAGTACGCGGTTCTCCCCTTCGGGCTAGCCCTGTCTCCTCGCATCTTCACGAAGGTCGTCGAGGCTGCCCTTGTTCCCCTTCGGGAACACGGGGTTCGCATCCTGAGTTATATCGACGACTGGCTGATCCTAGCTCACTCTCGAGATCAGGTTTGCGAACACAGGGACCTAGTGCTTCGGCACCTAGCTCGTCTGGGCCTTCGGGTCAACTGGGAGAAGAGCAAACTTTGCCCCGTGCAGAGGATCTCTTTTCTCGGTATTGACATCGACTCGGTCGCCATGACCGTGCAGCTTACGAGCGAGCGCGCGCAGTCACTGCTGACTTGCCTGAGACAATTCGAGGGCAAGAGTGCGGTTCCACTGAAACTCTTTCAGAGGCTCCTGGGGCATATGGCATCTGCAGCCGCGGTCACGCAGCTCGGATTGCTTCATATGAGACCGCTTCAGCTTTGGCTTCGCGACCGAGTCCCGAGGTGGGCATGGCAACACGGCACGCTCCGAGTACCAGTTGCTCCCACCTGCCGTCAGTTCTTCACCCCGTGGTCGAACCTCAGTTTTCTCAGGGCGGGTGTCCCCCTGGAACGAGCTTCCCGGCATGTTGTTGTCTCAACAGATGCCTCCACCACGGGTTGGGGCGCCATGTGCAATGGACATGCTGCTGCGGGCTCCTGGACAGGACCCCAGC
Source organism: Gila orcuttii (assembly GCA_026230005.1). Lineage (NCBI taxonomy): Eukaryota > Metazoa > Chordata > Actinopteri > Cypriniformes > Leuciscidae > Gila > Gila orcuttii. Next base: position 17,195,866 of record JAPDVR010000017.1, read on the forward strand.
GGCTATGGCATGTCAATTGCCTCGAGTTGTTGGCAGTATGCCTTGCTCTGCACCGCTTCCGGGCGTTGCTCAGGGGTCAACACGTACTAGTCCGTTCAGACAATACCGCCACTGTAGCGTACATCAACCATCAAGGTGGTCTACGCTCCCGCCGTATGTCACAACTCACTCGCCACCTCCTCCTATGGAGTCAGAAGCATCTGAGGTCGCTTCGAGCCATTTTCATTCCCGTAGCGTTGAACTGTGCAGCCGACGAGCTCTCACGGCTTCAGCCACTCCCTGGAGAATGGCGACTCCATCCCCAGTCGGTTCAGCTGATTTGGGACCAGTTCGGGGACGCACAGATAGATCTGTTTGCCTCTCACGACTCGACCCATTGCGTCCAGTTTTATTCTCTGACCGAGGGCACGCTCGGCACGGATGCTCTGGTGCACAGCTGGCCGCAGGGCCGCAAGTATGTGTTTCCCCCAGTGAGCCTTCTTGCGCAGACCTTGCGCAAGGTCAGGGAGGACGAGGAGCAGGTCATTCTGGTTGCCCCTTACTGGCCCAACCGGACCTGGTTCCCCGAACTAGTACTCCCCGCGACAGCACCTCCCTGGCCGATCCCCCTGAGGAAGAACCTTCTTTCTCAGGGACGGGGCACCCTATGGCACCCTCGTCCCGATCTTTGGAACCTTCACGTGTGGCTCCTGGACGGGACGAGGTAGGTTTGAGTACCCTACCACCAACGGTGGTGGCTACAATCACTTCCGCTAGAGCGTCGTCCACGAGACACGTCTATGCGTTGAAGTGGAACCTCTTCGTCAGCTGGTGCTCTTCTCACCGAGAAGACCCCGGAGATGCTCGATCAGCGTCGTGCTTTCCTTCCTTCAACAGGGGTTGGAGCGAAGGCTGTCTCCCTCCACCCTGAAGGTCTATGTTGCCGCCATTGCCGCACACCATGACCTCATCGAAGGTAACTCGGTGGGGAAGCACGACCTGGTCATTAGGTTCCTGAGAGGAGCGAGGAGACTAAATCCGCCTCGCCCTCCTCTCGTTCCCTCTTGGGACCTCTCAGTGGTTCTAACTGCCCTGAAGAGTGCTCCATTTGAGCCCCTGCAATCAGTCGAGCTTAAATTCCTGTCTATGAAGACTGCGCTCCTGGTTGCACTGGCCTCCATCAAGAGGGTAGGGGACCTGCACGTATTCTCCGTTGATGAAGCGTGCCTGGAATTCAGGCCGGCTTACTCTCACGTGATCCTGAGACCCCGGCCTGGATACGTGCCCAAGGTTCCTACCACTCCCTTCCGGGACCAGGTGGTGAACCTGCAAGCGCTGCCCTCGGAGGAGGCAGACCCAGCCTTGGCACTGCTCTGTCCAGTACGCGCTCTCCGCGCCTATGTAGACAGAACGCAGTGTTTCAGGACCTCAGACCAGCTCTTTGTCTGTTATGGTGGGAAGCTGAAGGGAAAGGCTCTCTCCAAGCAAAGGTTGTCTCACTGGATAGTGGACGCCATTGCTTTGGCATACCAGCAGCAAGGTCGACCGTGCCCCCTTGGTGTGACTGCCCACTCCACCCGGAGTGTGGCGTCCTCTTGGGCTCTAGCGCATGACGCCTCGCTAACAGACATCTGCAGAGCTGCAGGCTGGGCGACACCTAACACATTCGCCAGATTCTATAATCTCCGAGTGGAGCCTGTGTCCTATCATGTACTCGCTTCAACCAGCTAGTACCGGACCCGCTCAGGTGTCTTCGCTTGCTCGCCATTCCACTCCACGGACTGGATACGTGCGATATTCTCCTCAGGTGAGCTTCCCCGAAAGCCCTGAGCTCCTCCAGCACTCCTGACGTCGGCGCCATTGTCTATTGTCTGCGCGTCGGCTAGGTGCCTCCCGTGTGCATGGTCCCTCCTCTGAGCGACCCCCACATGTGTATTTCCACTGTAAGCCTCTCTGAGCATGTGTCTTTCCCTTGGCAAGCCACCTTGCCACCCCTGGGGTTCAAATATTCCACCTGCGGCTGGACACCCCAGTGTTCTCCATATGCTTCCTTCGGGTCATATGTGTATTCTCTAAGTTCCCCCCCTCTGGGCTGGCATTATTTGCATACTTCCCCTAAGCTTGGGATATGCTTCCCAGTGTACCTTGGTATTCCTGTGATAAATGGAGTCCTTCGTCCAGTCTATGACAGGGATCTCGATTTACGCAGGGCACTGGAAGACAGCTGAGAAGGTGGCGTGATTAGACTGATAACCCCATTCGTCGTCATCCGACGTAACTCGGAGTGACAACGAAAGGGAACGTCTATGGTTACGTATGTAACCCTCGTTCCCTGAGTAGGGAACGGAGACGTTACGTCTGCCTGCCACTTTCCGCTGTACCGCGGGGATCGCCTGAGCTCAGTCTTGGCTCCTCAGCGAAGAAACATATCTGCATGTTGCCGGCTTCCTCCTTTTATACCCACGAAGTGGGGCGGAGTTACGGCATGCAAATTCCGCAGACCCATGGCATTTCTTTGCCATTGGCTCGTTTTGTAATACTCGAAGTTGATAGGCTTTCTAAGCGAAACCCCATTCGTCGTCATCCGACGTAACGTCTCCGTTCCCTACTCAGGGAACGAGGGTTACATACGTAACCATAGACGCTTTCTTCTTTCTTCATAGAAACAGCTCATGAGCAAAAACGAAAAGAATATAAAAATTAGACAAACAAATGACAAAATGGATTTGAGAAACTACAATTGGCTGACCTATTATTCTAAAAGATTAAGTCTATTAGAATTTGTAAAAACAAAAAAGGGTTTATAACAATGGTGTTAAACTAAACCTTATGATCACTGACACTTCTCAATAGTGTTTAGTTGTGTTGACCTGATCAGACCTTGTGGTATTCCACAGCTAGTTCCGCATTTAGAGCACAACCTGCTGAAGCAGCCACAAGAATGTATGTTGGCCAATGGGAGTGACTGAGTGTGAATGGAGTGAGAGATGGTGTTTGAAGAGACACTGAGGCAAATCAATTATTTTGCCAATACAGCTGTATCTAAAATTTAATATGTGGGCCCACATAGGTAAATTGTGCCCAATAAAATAATGACCATGTATGGATTTGGTTAAATTTCCTGGTCGGAACTGTTGTGGCAATAGAAAAAAAACAAAGAATGTAAAGAAAAAAAATAGAAAAAAACAGTGCCACATTTGCGCAGCGCATTACACATCTGACTTTCTTTTCATAATATCATGATGGAGCTGATTCATCTGACTTTCTTTTCAGCAAATCATGATGGAGCTGATTCTTTGTCAAAAGTATGAAATATTGTCTTGTAACTTTTGTCTTGTAATAAAGTGGGTTGAGTGTTGTCCAAGATGCCTAATAAATAGTGTGCTGATAGTGGAACTCAAAACAATGAGATAACAATGAGTTGTTTGACTAATTGTAAAAAGAACATTTGGAATTTAGTATGAGAAAAATGTAAAGAAATTGCAATTATGATGATAAAAAGCCAAACTGACTGAAAAAGAAATGGGAATATATGGATTAAAGCCCTGCTGTTAATGAAAGCAGAAAGCCCTGAAAGGTGCTCAGTGCCCAGTTGCATGAACCTTAAGTGTAATTTTCCCTTAAGTTGTCCCTTATGTTTCCCTTAAGCCTGAGGGTGTTGCAGAAAAAACCCTTAAGTGTTACTTAAGGGTTTCTTTAAGTGAAACGTCAAAAACACTTAGAATTTCCCTTAAAGGGGTCATATAATGCCATTTTCATACAAGTTAATTTGATTCTTTAGGGTCTAAATGAAAAGTTTGTAATATACTTTAATTAAAAATTAAAGTTAGTATTGTAAGAAAACACTAATTTTACCTGGTCAAAAACAGCTCTGTTTTCAGCACGCCATTTCAGTGCATATGCCTTTAAATGATAATGAGCTTCGCTCACTCCACCCCTCTGTTCTGCGGGCGTTCATAACAGCGTTATGACCACACCGCACGTGGAGTGTTTCCTTGACAACAGTTGAGGGTATAGGAAAAAAAATGGCAGCGGGAGTCTCTGAGGAGGACACATCTGTGCAACCGTATCAGTTTGAACCGGAGTCGGAACAAGATGACGGCCCGAAGAAGTTCGACAATTAAGGCTCGAACATGACGTTTCTGAATGGTTGGTTATTATATTGTCACTTTGAGCTATCTGTAACGATGCGGGAAGAATGAAGCGAGAAGTGAATCCAATTGCAAGCACATTTATTAATAAAACAAACAAAAGAAACTCAGACCAGGAACACAGAAACAGCAACCATTACAACATTAACAACTCACAAAGAGAGGGCTGAAACACAGGGCTTACATACAGGGGTAAACGAGCTAAACAAGATAACAAGAGGGCATGGTTAATCAGAAACACCTGGGGATACTTATAAACTAGAAAAACTACAAAGGACTACAAAACATGACACAGCACAGGAAATAACTAAAGTTCACACAAGACAAGGGAAACACAGGAAAGACAGGAACAAGACATGAACCCACACCATGACACTATCTTTGTGTACTGGCAGGGTAGAGTAACTTAGTGAGATCTACGAACGCTATGTGTTTACTGATGTAAGTTATACGTACTCAGTTTGTAATAACACAATAACCATAACGCGTTGTTCATTATAAAAGTGGGATTATGAATTATATTGAGAACGTCGTACATAGAAAACATGCCGTATGAACCCTGAGTGTAAACCTTAGCCGCATTCATCGTGAAGCGATTTGCAAAGATTAATATAAAGGTTAATAAAATTTTACACTTACTTTTTCTGGAGGTTCAGCAGGGAGACATGAATAGTTGGTAACGATTCTTTTTTCAGGAGCAGCTTCTTATCAAAATCAGCTTTATAAGTTACTTCCTTCGTTAATAAAGCAGTCTGGTGAGAAAAGATTTGCGAATCGCGCAAACATGAAAGCATTGACGTTGCTCGTGGGGAATATTCCCTTCGAAAACAAAACTCAGCCACTGTGTCTTCAGCGGTTCGGATTTAGGAACATCAAAATTACTGCTGTGTTCGTTATTACACCCAAGAACAGAACACCACAATCGCTTAGACGCCATTCTGCTCCAGCGTATCAACAATGACGGACTATGATGACTGACAGCTTTCTCAGGGCAGGGATCTGTTGAAACGCTGCTGTCAATCAACAATCGTGGGAGGGGCGTCCGATTTAGTGACGTCACAAAATCGAACGGCTCAATTTGAGGCAGGGGAAAACATATAAGGAGATTAAAACAAAAACACTGGATAGATTTTTATCATTATATGATGGTTGTGTACAGGCACTGCCAACACACATTTCAGTACAATCAACTTGAAAAAGTGCATGTACCATTATATGACCCCTTTAAATGCTGTTTTTTCACTTAAGTAATCCCTTAAAAAGCATTAAGTGTTGCATAAAACCCCTTAACGGTCATTTCCCTAAGTATAATTAAAGTTGGGAAACCTTGGAATTATAGTAACGCGGACAAAAATAAGATGACATGGCTTAATTTATGGAACCAGTTGAAGATAATTATGTGCAAAGACGAATTTTTAGAGATAGGGAGAACCCTTTGGACCATCTTAGTGATGAAAAATTGTTGCTTGAATACCGGTTTGATCGACGCGCAATATTTGACATCGCTAACAAACTAGATGGCGACCTTGATCATGTCACACATCGCAACCACTCTTTACCTGCAGTGTTTCAGACAATATTTCATACTTTTGACAAAGAATCACTAACACTAGCAATTACGCGTTTTCATCAAATAAAGTAGGCTAATAAAGTAGGCTAGGATATCGGAATGGATAAAGAAAACAAAAAAAGAAAGCCTAATTGGACAGAGGAGGAGAAATGCATTCTTCTTGACGAATATGATAAAAGAAAAACAATTTTGAAAAGCAAACTAACCCTGGTGAAGAGTTCGCTTTATTGCTGTACAGTGTTAAGACCTAACGATTACAAAACTGACCAACAGGTGGAGGACCCCCACCGGCTGAGTTGTCGGACTGTACTATAATGGTACATAACATCATTGGAGCTGACTCACCTGTCCTGTCTGGCATCTGTGGCGGTTTAGAGAGTGAAGCTGAACCAGTGCAACAGTGTAACAGAGTAAGGCATTATTGTCCTGTATCAGCATAGAATAACCGTGGCTTAGAGGATACATTATTATTTTGACATCATTAGAGACATAGTACGTTATAATATAATGATTTAACTGACATTCATTTCACATTTAGACCCTTACAGCACTCTGAAAAACAACTGCCGATACAGGCAACCGCTCAGTAATGATTTATGTTAACTATTGCTTCAGCCTATTATTAATCCAACGTAGAACAGCTTTAATATTATTTTTAATATTTTCTTAATTTTCACCATTACTTGCGTATTTCAGAAGACCGCAAATATCACCTGCAGCCAAAACAAGAGAAGATGTGCTGGAACTGCAGAGAGAGGTTCCGATATCCTAGCCTACTTTATTAGCCTACTTTATTTGATGAAAACGCGTAATTGCTAGTGTTAGTGTTTTGCGTATCTATGGCAACAACAGACTTTTATAACGTGAATCCAGGATCGCTGTTGTGAAACACTTAAATGTTTCCCTTACCTAAGAGAACCGTTTAAGAGATTATATGCAACACCCTTAAGTTATTCTCTTAGGTAAGGGGAAATCGCCCCTTAAAGGGGTCATATAATGGTACATGCACTTTTACAAGTTGATTGTACTGAAATGTGTGTTGGCAGTGTCTGTACACAACCATTATATAATGATAAAAATCCATCCAGTGGTTTTATTTTAATCTCCTTATATGTTTTCCCCTGCCTCAAATCGTGAGAGATCTGTGACGTCACAAGCTCGCACGCCCCTCCCACGATTGTTGATTGACAGCAGGGTTTCAACACAGACCCGCCCTCGCTCGTGAGTGAGATGTCAATCATAGTTAGTCATTGTTGATACACTGGAGCAGAATGGAGTCCAAGCGATTGTGGTGTTCGGTTCTTGGGTGTAATAACGAACACAGCAGTAATTTTAAAATTCCCAAATCCGAACCGCTAAAGACGCAGTGGCTGAGTTTTGTTTATGAAGGGAATATTCCCGACGAGCAACGTGAATGCGCTCATGTTTGCGCAAATCATTTCTCACCAGACTGCTTTTTAAACGAGGGACAATATAAATCAGGTTTTGCTAAGAGGCTGCTACTGAAAAAGGAATCAGTACCAACTATTTGTGTTCCTGCTGGACCTGCTCCAGAAGAAGTGAGTGTAACGTTTCATTAACCTTTATATTCATCTTTGCAAATCCCATGCACGCTTCACGATGAATGTGGCTAATGTTTACACTCAGGGTACATTACGGTATGTATTCTATGTAACATTACGACGTTCTCAATATAATTCATAATCCCACGTTTATAATGAAAAACACGTTATAGTTATTGTGTTATTAAAAACTGTGTACGCATGACCTCATGTCAGTTTCAGTCACGATAGTTGTACCTAACACTAAGATAACGTCACGCATCACTGACAAGCCTACATTTACAAAAAAAAAAAAAAAAAGTTTTTCAACATAAATCTGTCAACAAACTAACCTATAACTTACATTAGTAACGTTAAACACATAGCGTTTGTATCTCACAACTCTAACGTTACCCTGCCAGTACATACAAAAATAGATCAAAGTGACATTGTTAACCAACCATTCAGAAACGTCCTGTTCGAGCCTTAATTGTCGAACTTCTTCGGGGCCGTCATCTTGTTCCGGGTCCGACTCCGGTTCAAATTGATATGGTTGCACAGATGTGCCCTCAGAGACTCCAGCTGCCATTCTTTCGCCAAAATACACCATCAACTGTTGTCAAGGCAACACTCCACATGCGTAGTATCAAAAACGCCCCGCAGAACAGAGGGGCGGGGTGAGCAAAGCTCATTATCATTTAAAGGCATATGTACTGAAACAGCGTGCTGAAAACAGAGCTGTTTTTGAGCAGGTAAAATGAGTGTTTTCTTAAAATACTAATGAGAATTTTTAATAAAAGTATATTACAAAGTTCTCATTTAGACCCTAAAGATTCATATTAACTTGTACAAAAATGGCATTATATGACCCCTTTAAGTATCAAACTTAAGGGAAAAACTTAAGGTGCTTTATGCACCCGGGCACAGGACACCACTCAGCCCACATGACTACTCTACAGCTAACACCAAGAAGGACAATGGGCCAGATGAGCAGATGATTTTAAACATGTTGTTGTCACTAACAAAAATAATTAAGCTTTAATTCACAGATGACAGCAGCTCAATTCCAGGAATGGTTCTAGGACGGTTCTAACAAAAAGAACCAGTGACTGTGCTTTGTAATCTCAGAAGAGGCTTGTGCATTGATCAGCGGAGTGACATTTGAGTCCATGCCTCTCAACTTAAAATACACCAACAAACTTCAACAACCCCCAACAACAGGAAGTGAGGGATCAAGGGTATGCTGACAATGAGAGAAAAAAAGTCCATTGCAACGACTCGAAAAGAGTCACGCTGATGAAAGATGTAATGATTGATAAGACGGCTAACAGAATGATCAAAACATGAATGGAAAAAGGGGACAAACTTGACTAAAAACACTGGAATGAGAAGTTGCAGAATGTGGGAAGTTCACAAAGAGCTGTGCAAAGAAGAGAGAATCAACAGAGATGAGTACAAGTTCAAACAATAGTCAACATCAACCAGACTTTCCTAATTGAATGTTCAACCCTTGAATAAATTTAGTAGCAACTTAATAATAACCCCACCAGAACAAAAATTGATTGAAGAGAAAAATATATCAAAGCAACGTAGAAACGATGATAATGACAAATTAAAAGAAACTACAATAATGAAAGGTAACGACTAATTCAATAAATTGCCATAGCACAGTGGGAATTAAGACAAGAAGGAAAATAAAAATAGAACTAAAAGAACTTTTAAAATAAATCCTAATCGGTACTCATTGCAATTTGTCAATACAGGGGTATAGGAATTAATTTAATGCTACAGTTGAAATTAAAGCAAGTATTTACATTGGGTATTAACAAATATTCAATTTTAATTTTAATTAATAAGATTATGATTTGATTCAATATGGTATTGACTTATTAAATATATATCAAGTAGTGCTTATAGAAGGACAACCTCAATTGGAAGGGATTTGAATTCAATAACAAACAGGCCCTTATGTACAATCTAAATGGTACCAGAGGGGGGCCAAAAAAGATATTTGACATTTTAAAAAACAACAGATTGTTGCACCAACAATACTTTTGAATATTCTCAATTCAGATGCGCATGGTTTTGACCATTGTGCAAGGGGGGAATAAGGATAAGGAAATTAAATTAAAGGGCATTTTAAATTAAAAGGCATTTTAAATTAAAATGCATTTTTTTGCAAAGTTTTGTCTGTCCACATGTGAAACTTGTGCCAAAAACAAAGTTAGGAGAGGAACAGCGACACAAATAGGCCACATATCAGTACCAGAAGGACTATTAAAACACTTGGTTATGGATTATGTGGACATAATATAGATGAGTAAAACCAATGAAATCAGCAGAGGAGGGGCAGGACGGAAATACAATTTCTAACAGAGAAAGAATCCTTAGATTTGAAATGTTATCAGATAAGTTCAGATAATGGGTCAGCATTCATTCCAGAAATATTGAAGATTAAAATTAATTAATTGTATACAAACACTTAAATTACACACAAGGAAGTTTTAATAATAAGTTATAATGCTTTGTTTAAATGGTTGATATAAAAACTTTTAGATTGCTAGATACAGATACAGAAAAAGAAATGTACATATAATGAATATGTAAGATAGTGCAAAAAGTTTTCTAGAGTTATTTTTTCTAATTGTCTAATAAGTATATTGAATGACTTTTATGAGGTAAATGTAACATTGCTCTCAAGCTTTCTTAGTTAGAGTGATTACATAAGTAGTTTATTCATGATAGTTTATTTAGAAATTAGTAGAAAAGAAGAAAAGGTATTCAGGTTAGTCTTAGAACTGAGGACCTACAATAAAAAAATGAGGAGCTACAACACGCGAGATAAAAAAATGTCAAAAGGGTATTTATTGTTTAAATTTGGTAATAAAATAGACAGAATTTGAAATGTAAAACTTTATAACAAAGCACAAAGCATATTGCGATTTATTGAATAGAAGGTGCACTAAAATGTTCTGTTCGTTTATCAACTAAAAATGACTGACTCGAAGATTGATTCTTCGAATTTAAGAACTGATATTCCTTCATAAAAATAAAATGCAATTAAAAATCATAGTTAGTCATTTTTACCCAGCCATATTTTGAGCCAATATTCATATGGATCATGCAAAACAAAAATGCAGAATGAATCAATTACTACTATAATCAGCAGAAATTTATTGTAATGCTTTGTCTGCAATAGGAGGAAAACAATTACGTGAAAAAAGTAGAATGACTTATGTTTGGAGATCAGAGTTGTACTTTTACCAAATAATACTGCGCAGGAAGATACAATTTAGCGATTATGATGAAGTTAAAAAAGCTTAACAGCAGAAGTTAAGGAAAACTTGATTTAAAGTTTGGAGAATTATAAGCATGGGATGTTTTTGGAGATTCAGTATTGAAAGGGGGTTATCGTTCTGTTGTGTACTTTACATATTAAGATCACTAGTTGTAAAACCACGGTTAAACAAATGGAAATGCTGAAATATCAAGATAATGTAAACTAATTTTAGAGGGCAACCAAATCATACATTATTAAGATTGGGCTTATAAACCAAATTGATATTTACTAACATTGGATGTTGATTCAAGTACCTCAAATGAGGACGAAGAAGACGATTGATGAGCAAGACCCTGGGTGTATGTGCTAGCCAAACCCCTCCCCTAGGGTGACCTTCTACGATGCGCAAAGTGTCTAGGTCGAAGAGGATATCTACACCGCAAGAAAACTTTTAATAGTATAATGGATTTTTATGTTTGACATACTCTACATAACTGTGTCAATAACAGGCAATGCTGAACCAAGTGTATACACACACTTATAACAATGTCTTATTCTTTGTTTAATTTTTGATTAGGGAGAATTCAAGTCTTTTACTTTCTCCATTGAAAGAAAAAGAAAAAACAACTGAAAGAGAGAAGTGGATGGAGAGAGATGTTTGGCTCGAATGCTCCTCCGGAGTGAGGTGGCATAATCTAGTCATTGGAAAGGAGAATGGGTGACTCAATTGAGTCACTAGGTAGCATAACTGAGGGGGCTGGACTTTGAAACTACACTCTGGAAAAGGATAGTGAAAGTGAGGCTTAATAAGCCTCAGAGGAGGGAATGTAGAAGATTTTATTATTTAGAAAATAAGTAATTTAGCTATATAAGTGTACACCATTATTTCCTCTGTGTGTGACTTTTGGAGGCCTGGAATGAAAAATCTATTCTAAGAAGTCGCATGGTACAAGACCTTTACCCAAAAATAATCTATAGGGTGTGTTACCATCTTTGGTAAAGGATGATGTATATATGTGTGGAGCTGAGCATCGATGGGGAGTGATCGCCTGCAGGAGGGAGTGATCTCCTGCTGGAGGAAGTGAGCTCCTGTAGGGAATGCTCAGCTTTGTTGTAAAATAAAGAATAATATTTCTGGCATCAAAGATCTCTGACAAGTGATTTCCCAAAATAATTGACCCCACAACAATGTCCGCTACCCTTTTTCCCAATGAAGAAGAATCCAGCTCCAGCCAGGGAAATGGATGGGCGAATAAGCCCTGCCGCAAGGGGTTCGTCGATGCACTTGTCCATAACAGTTTGTACGGGGGAAGACAAAGAGAATATACAACCTCTGGGAGGACAGGTTCCAGGGAGTAGCTCAATGGTGCAGTCATAGGGGCGATGAGGAGGTAAGGAAGTGGCCTTCCTTTTGCTGAACACTGCCTTGAGGTGGTGATACGGAGTAGGGACTTGAGACAGATCTATGGGTTCCTGGGACTCGAGAAAAGGATCAGGGGAGTTCTGGGCCAACCATGTAGTCAACTGAGAACTGCGCCAGTGGACCAGTCTAAGTGCGGATTATGCTGGAGGAGCCAGGGGGGACCAAGGATAAAAGGGAACTCTGGAGACTGTATTAGGTTAAAGCACATTCTCTCCTGGTGCTGGTTAGTGAAGAGACAAAGAAGAGAGGTGAGGTGGGTTACTTTCTCAGGAGCTAACGGTCTTCCATCCAAGGCTGTTACATTAAGGGGGACAGGAAGGTCATTAGAAGGGATCTGGAGACTTTTGGCCAGGGAAATATCCATGAAGTTCCCGGCCGCACCGGAATTAAGCAAGGCCTGGAGTTGGCATTTTTTGCCTCCCCAAGTGAGTTTGATGGGAAGGAACAACCCAGAGTTGGAAGGTGAAGCAGTGCTTGTTACTCCCATTACAGTCCTTTCTTGCCTGTGCGGACTGGGGTTTTCCCGAGAGCTCAAGACAGGTGGAGCGAAAATGCTCATACAATCCACAATATAGGCAACAGCGCTCTCTCATGCGATGATCTCATTCCGAAGGAGAAAGCAGAGTCCTACCCAACTGCATGGGTTCCGAAGAATCTTGGGGCACTGGTAGCATTTTGAACAGGAGCTGGGCTGGCAGACAGTGTGGAAACAGACGGGTGGTGCAGGTTTCTCTCCCTCAGACGATTATCCAGCCGGATTGGTTGATCAATAAGTGTCTCGAGATCACGGGCAGGTTCTCTGGTAGCCAGATCATCCTTGATCGGCTCAGATAGTCCAATCAGGAAACACACCATGAGAGCCTCATTGTTCCAGCCACTCCCTGCTGAAACTGTCCGAAACTGTATGATATATTCAGAAAGCGCTGCTATTATTTTGTCAGAGGGTGAGAAGTCTCTTAGAGGCTTGCTGGCCGCTAAGAGAGTGGTCAAAGACTTGTTTAAACTCCTCTTCGAATGTAGGGAACAAAGGAACAAGTAAGATGTTTGCAGTTCAAATGTGAGAGAGCACTGAGTCAGGAACTCGTCACATGCACTGGGATCACCCGAGAAACGTTGCGGTGGAGGTTGGCGAGGTTCAGCCAAAGGAGAGAGCATTCGAGAATCCAGAAGGGGTATAGAGGCAGCATTAGAGACAGTAGCTGGAGTGAAGGGAAGCCTGTCAAATATCTAATGGATAGGAGTCATGAGATCAGTCAGCACATGTGAGTGTTTAGCTATCAAAGACTCTGTCTCTGACTCAGCTGTCTCGTGGCGTTGGACTGTGGACCCATGCTGAGCAACTGTGGCCAAGAATTCTTGAGAATTAGGCATCTCTGGGTTCATTGTGGTGGCTTGGTTATTCTCCGGGACTCGAATTCGTGTCTCTGATGCGAAAGTCTTACTTTCCACCACTGAGCCACAGGAAGGTGTTGAACACAATTGTCAGACGCCCTCTTTACGTTGAATCAAAAGAGTGTATTAAAAAAGGAAAAGGGCACAAAAATCCTTTTCTTCAAGGCAACCACAAAAATAGAAGAATATCCTGACCAAAAAGGATACAAAAATCCAAAAGGAGAAACAACAATCTCTAAAACACAAAGTCAGGAAAAAGGGTTTTTAAAACAGCAAAAATAAACCCAGGGAAACAATCCAAAAGGCAAAAAGAAACTTCTTGGACCAAGAGCAGACTTACAGCAGTAACTGGCTTAGGAACATCAATAACCAAGCGAAGATACAGAGAAACAGATCAGCTTAAATACACAACACAGAACGAGGCAAAACAATAGCACTGACCACTAAAGGCACAATATTAGAAATGAGAGTTCTATGGGGACCTCTAGTGGTCAAACTAAAACATTACAAAGCAAAAACGTCTCAGGTTACTATTGTAACCATAGTTCCCTGAGAACAGGGAACGAGACGATGCGTCGATCGACGCCATGGGAACGCCCCCAGCGTGACTGCGTCTGAAGCATCTATGTCAACTAGTCCAATGGAAAGAATGAGCGTCACGGGCGGGTGACGTCATGACCAGGAAATGATAAAAGCACATCCGGTGCAAACCGGCATTAGCTTCGAAAATTGCCGAAGCAAGCCGATCACAGGGATGCAGGAAGTATGGCAGGGTGACGCATCGTCTCGTTCCCTGTTCTCAGGGAACTATGGTTACAATAGTAACCTGAGACGTTCCCTTACGAAGGGAACTCAACGATGCGTCGATCGACGCCATGGGAACGAGAATACCCAAAGCGCCAGAATTCCAAGTACCTGAGTGTTAGTCTGTTGTAACTAAGCACTAAGCACCTGAGAACCTGGGGCAGCATCCAGGTCCAGGCAGTAAAACCTAATGAATGTGAGCGGTGAGGACCAGCCTGCCGCATCACACACGTCTTGAAGAGAAACTCCAAGTAATAAGGCTTTAGAGGCCGCCATACCCCTCGTAGAGTGAGCTCTGACCGCCAAAGGACACGGCTGGTCAGAGTACTCGTATGCAAGTGAAATAGCCTCAACTATCCACTTACTAACCGTCTGTTTAGAAGCAGGAAGACCCTTCTCAGGTGATCCAAGCAAATAAATAACTGGTCGGACTTCCTCATTGAAGATGTCCGATAAACATAAGTATCCAGTGATCGCACTGGACACAAGAGGTTCAGCCTTTCCTGGTCCGCAGTGTGCCACGAAGGAAACGTGAAATCAGGGGGTCTCGACCCAACGATGTACCCCCCACAGGGCGTGGTAAGCCGCAATGGCCGCCACGTAGACCTAAAGCGTGGAAGGGCATAGACCTGACGTAAAGCGCTCCTGCAGGAACTCGAGTACTGTGTTCACAGAACAGTTAACCGGATCCCACTGATGTCGGTGACACCATACAGAAAAAACTTTCCATTTAAGCGCATATAGTTTCCTAGTAGCTGGAGCTCTGGAGCTTAGAATGGTCTCAACAACGTCAGTTGAGAGACCACTCTCTATGAGTTGGGCCCCCTCAGAGGCCAAACCCACAGGTTCCAAATCTCCGGTCGGGGGTTTTGAAATATTGTGCCCCCGGCCTGAGACAGAAGGTCTCTCCTGATCGGGATTTCTCCAAGGGAGGACCGTCTAAGAGATGGATCAGGTCCGCAAACCAGATCCGACTCGGCCAGCGTGGTGCTACTAGCAGTAGGCTTATTCCGTACTGGCGAACTCGCTCCAGAACTCCTGGGTGCAGAGCAACAGGGGGAAAT
Source organism: Gila orcuttii (assembly GCA_026230005.1). NCBI lineage: Eukaryota > Metazoa > Chordata > Actinopteri > Cypriniformes > Leuciscidae > Gila > Gila orcuttii. The sequence continues at coordinate 17,211,070 of JAPDVR010000017.1, forward strand.
GCGTACAGACGTAGCCTCGGCCACGTCTGCACCATAGCATCCAGCCCAGGGGGCTGGGTGAGTAAGGGAGAACCAAAGTGGACAGTGCGTCGTATGCTGAGACGCAAACAGATCCACCTCTGCTTGGCCGTAAAACTCCCAAATAATCCCCTGGCCTCAGCTCCTGCCTCGACAGGATGTCTGCTCCAATATTTTGGTCCCCAAGAATATACACTGCCCTCAGGGAGAGTACCTTCCCTAGAGACCACAGGAGGATCCTCAGACCCCCCTGACGGTTCAGATAAGAGACCACCGATGTGTTGTCTGTACGGACGAGCACATGATGACCCCTCAGGTCTGGGAGGAATTGCTTCAACGCATTGAAGACAGCCATCATCTCCAGGCAATTTATGTGCCACGAGAGATGATGACTCTTCCACAGACCCTGAACCGAGCGGCCTTCCATTACCGCTCCCCAGCCGGTGAGGGAAGCATCTGTCGAGATAGTAACTCGATGGCAAAGAGCTCCAAACACCGGACCCTGGGTTAAGAACCAGTGCTTCCTCCATATAACTAAGGCACGAAAGCAACGCCGCGTGACCTTGATCATACGAAGTGGGTTTCCCCTCGGGGAGAACCCTCTGGTCCTGAGCCACCACTGTAAAGGCCTCATGTACAGCAGGCCAAAAGGTATCCCGTTGGACGCTGCTGCCAAAAGACCCAACAGTCTCCCGAACTGTTTTACAGTGTGTGACTGGCCTAGCTTCAGCTCTTTTGTGGCTGACAGGATAGCAGCTACACGAACGGGCGATAGGGTGGCCCGCATCGTCACTGAATCCCATACCACACCAAGGAAAGTGGTTCTCTGTACTGGAGAAAGCACACTCTTCTTGGTATTGAGCCTCAACCCCAACATCTGCATATGAGCGAGAACGACACCTCGGTGCCGAACCGCCAACTGCTCTGATTCCGCTAGAATCAGCCAGTCGTCGATGTAGTTCAGAATACGTATGCCCTGCAGCCTGAGCGGGGCTAGAGCTGCATCTACGCATTTCGTGAACGTGCGGGGTGATAGAGCTAGACCGAAAGGAAGTACCCAATACTGGTATTCTTTGCCCCCGAAAGAAAACCTTAGGAACCTCCTGTGCTGAGGGAAGATGGAGACATGGAAGTAAGCGTCCTTCAGATCTATCGTGACAAACCAGTCCTCGGATCTGATTTGAGTCACGATCTGTTTGAGTGTCAGCATCTAGAACTTGAGTTCCTGTACTGAACGATTTAACAGACGAAGATCTAAAATGGGACGCAACTCTCCATCCTTTTTTGGAACAATGAAATAACGGCTGTAAAAACCCGACCTCGGTCGGGTGAGTACACCTGTTCTATAGCTTCCTTCGCTAACAGGGCCTTTACCTCTTGCTCCATTACCAGAGCCTGCTCGGGATGCACCACTGTGGGCAACACCCCGCTGTAACGAGGAGGACGTGAACCAAACAGGATTCTGTATCCTTTCTCTACAATCTGCAGGACCCAACGAGAAATATTCGGCAGAAGCTTCCACGCTGCCAGAAAATTTACTAAGGGAACCAGCCTCTCGAGGCTGGTCTCTGGTGTTAACGAGACAGCCAGTCCCGGAGCCTGAAACATAATGGCAGGAACTACCTGAACTGGCTGCTCTAAAACCCCCCTCAGAGGGCGCGAAACCGATGCAGTGCCGCAGCATAGCATCAGCGACTCGCTGGAGACCGCTGCGCCCCGAAGCACCAAGGGTGACGGGGTTGGCAGAACGGTCCCGTGAGGACCCCGAAGTGGAACGGGCACCGTATTCTGAGGTGTACACCGCTCCACTTCGGTCGGGGCTGTCCTCACAGGTCTGACGCCAGTGACGTCAGGACCTCTTTTTTTTTTTTTTTTTTGAGCCGAAGTCTTCTTCGCCTGAAGAACGGTCCTCAGATCCGGCTTTGACTTAGAAGACTTCGACTGAGAGTGTTGCGCCTGTTTCCATTGTTTATGTGGAGGTGCACGAGACGAAACACTCTCTTTCTGTTGCACATGATATGATGAGCTCGACGGCTGGGTCTGCTCACGCCCAGCAGCCCCAGGGGGCTGGACACGGTGAGGGATAAACTTTTTAAAAGCGTCAGCTTGCTTCTTAGACTCCTGAAATCGCTCGACGACCGCGTGGACTGCGTCGCCAAAGAGACCAGAAGGTTCAAGCGGAGCATCTAATAAAAAAGCTCGATCTTTTTCTTTAATCTCTGACAGATTTAACCATAAGTGTCTCTCAGTAGCTACCAAGGCTGCCATAGACCGCCCAATTGCTCTGGCGGTCTCCTTAGTAGCCCTGAGAGAAAGATCGGTAGCACGACGAAGTTCTCGAATATCGTCATGAGTAATTCCCTCACTACTATCCAGATCCCCCAGCAGGTCAGCTTGATACGCCTGTAGCACTTTTTTGCCATTGTATGCAGACATGCTCCAGCTTGACCTGCTGCCGTATAAGCTTTGCCCACTAAAACCGAGGTGGCTTTAAGCGGTCTAGTGGGCAAAGCCGAGGCTTTCAGGGACGATGCGGGACCAGGCGAAAGATAGCTGTTTTTTATGCTAAATTCTGTTCCGCCTGGGGCATCGCCTCATAACCATACTCTTTTAGCCCTCTTATTCTCGAATAAGTGTTAACTTGAGGGCTAAAAAGTCGTGAAGAGTAATGTTTATTCCACGATTTCGATATTTCATTGTGAAGATCAGGAAAAAAGGGAAGCTCTCGTGGTGGAGATAATGTAGTGGATGATAAAAAGCGCTCATCTAATTTACTTTTAGGACGAGCGCCTTTATTCTCAGATGGCCATACAATATTTATTTATTTTTTTACAGCCCGTGACATAACATCCACCAGCTCATCATATGCTGGGGAAATAAATTGTGAATCTTTTTCCCCCCTGTGTGCTTTCACTCTCCATACTCATAACATCGACCTCCTCGGAGGAAGAGCATTGAAGTAATGGAGGGCTCTCTCCCCGGGCGGAAGAAACCGCAGAGCGTGCTTCCGACACCGGGGGGAGAGCGCTGGATCTTCCGGGTAAGGAAGGAGAAAAGGCCAAGAGACCCGTCTCCAACCCCTCCGAAAGATCCTTCCGCGATCCCCAGGAATGCATTCTCCGCGCCGCATCGGCAGACGCGGGTCCTGATCCCTGAGGATCGCGAGCCTGCCCACTCTTTACATCAAAGAGTGACAGGCGAGAGCGGAGCATGCGGAGCGGTATTCGCATTTCACAGTGTTGACACTCAGCCTCCTCGAAGGCTGAGACCGCATGCTCCACTCCCAAACAAATGACACAAAGCTCGTGTGTGTCCCCACCCGTTAAATAACGCGGGCAGGGAGGAACACACTGCTTGTACACTTGTTTCGCCATAACGTTTCCGAATAAATTGCAACAGACAACAATAAATAGACAGAGACAGTATAACACAGATCGCTTGCTGAGGCAACAGAAGCTAATGCCGGTTTGCACCGGATGTGCTTTTATCATTTCCTGGTCATGACGTCACCCGCCCGTGACGCTCATTCTTTCCATTGGACTAGTTGACATAGATGCTTCAGACGCAGTCACGCTGGGGGCGTTCCCATGGCGTCGATCGACGCATCGTTGAGTTCCCTTCGTAAGGGAACTCTGACAAGTGGGGTAAGAAAAGTATATCTAATTCAAGATTGGATTGGACTGTGGTCCACAGCAGAGTCAGTTGAGCTGTGAATTATCAGTCACTATTATAATATAAAATAAATAAACAAACAAAAAAAAATGTGTTGGGCTGCAAACTCAATGCAAACTATGATCATGCCAAACTCTTTCCACCTGATTTCAGACTCCAAAAAGTGCTGAAATTTTCTCATCATGAATGATTAACAGCCAAGAAACACAAAGCCATTAACTGACTCACCAATGCCATGATGGTGAAAGAGAGGTTTGGTGTCATCTGTGGAGGAAAGAGACTGTCGTTGTACAGAGCGATGCAAGCACAAGACCATGAAGGACAACAAAATAGTATTTAAGCTCTGCATGCAAAATGCACAAAAAACAATGACATACATTACTATTCTAGCTGTAAGACCTTAAAGATCATGCAAATTAATCCTTGGTCATCAGAAAAATGCTGCAGTTATGAGTGTGATGGGTTATGTATCATGGTTCTTATGTATGTCTTGGACATACTCGCCTTCAGTCACAGGATTGTCGGGTAGAGCTGCAGGAGAAGGAGTCATCGATGGCAGTGAAGAACTAAAAGGGCTGATTGAACTCTCTGGGCTTCCCTGAGCATATTCGTCACATGTGCCTTTTGCCTAAGACAAGAACATACCAACTCATATTATTATTTTTTAAATACAAGTACATGCGAGTAAAAAAAAAACAGCATTCACTTTGTTAATGGCATATTCACTCTCATGATGCTAACATTGTCCATGTAGCCACCATAATTGCCACATGAAATAAATAATGAAGTATTATAACTTATTATTAGTGGTGTGACAAGATCTCATGTCACGAGATCTCGCGAGACTAAAATGTGACGAGATTTGTAGTCGGATGAAAAGCTGTCTCATGATATCGCCATGGTGGAGTGTGAGGGTGAAATTAGCATAGAATTTTTCCAGCGCTACATTCACCTTAATGGTGCATACTGTCGCTTTGCTGTTTTTATAAAAATAAAAACCATTGTAAACTATTGTAAATGTCTGCTCTGCTCTGTTGCAGTCACACACAGTGCAGTAGGAATCACAGTTCACTGATCGTGTGATGAAGGATTCATTGCACAGCAGAGCCTAAATGCCTGCCAAATGCCTTATCTTGTAGATATGCGTGCTCAGCCCCGCCACTTCCTATACACAGAGTACGTGTGATCGCAAATTCGAAAGCGAAAGTAAAACACAAGCTCCCTGACGCGGCAAATTAGCTCTGGATCACAGTGTCATAGAGACAAGGGGGAAGGCTCGTTTTAGTCAGACGACCAATCAGTCTCTCAGGATCATTGTGAAGCTATTAAGCCACGCCCTAGCAACCATTTAGAGCACCTTAGCAACAAGTTCCATAGACTTCCACTGAAAGAGATAAAAGGGATATCTCTAGGTAGAAGTGTCATAGAAACATGAGGGTGGTCTCGTTTGACCCGGGTCAGCAAACAGCCAATCATGAATTACCTCATCACTTCGTAGCCCCTCCCTAGCAACCATTGTCGAGCACCTTAGCAACCAAAATCCATAGAGGGATATCTTCCATTCTAAATGGCACAGAGGCATGGGAGTTGGTTTATATCATTCACACTGACAATCAGTCTTTGGAGTTTCATGATTGGCAGCTGCCAAGCCACTCCCTAGCAACCAAACAGAGTACCCTAGCAACCATTTTGCAAGACATATATCTCTGCATCAGAACATCGTATAGAGATGTAGGTTGGTTCTTTTGACCCATGCTAGCAAACAGGACTTCCAACATGCTACACATGCTAGCTGTGAATAGCTACATGCTAATAGCAATTAGGTAAGTGTTAAATCATACCAAAAAATGCTAAGGACTCCAATAGTAAACATCTGTGACAACTACCAACCACCTAGTAACACCATAGCAACCACCCAGAATACCCTAGCAACCGCCTAGCAACACCATAGCAACCACCCAGAATACCCTAGCAACCGCCTAGCAACCACCCAGAACACCCTAGCAACCACCTAGCAACACCATAGCAACCACCCAGAATACCTTAGCAACCACCTAGCAACGCCCTAGCAACCAACTAGTAACCACCCGGAATACCCTAGCAACACCATAACACCCCAGAACACCCTAGCAACCGCCTAGCAACACAATAGCAACCACCGAGAATACCCTAGCAACCGCCTAGCAACGCCCTAGCAACCACCCAGAACAACCTAGCAACCGCCTAGCAACGCCCTAGCAACCACCCAGAATACCCTAGCAACCACCTAGCAACCACCCAGAACACCCTAGCAACGCCCTAGCAACCACCCAAAATACCCTAGCAACCAACCAGAACACCCTAGCAACCAACCAGAATACACTAGCAACCACCCAAAACACCCTAGCAACCACTCAGAACACCTTAGCAAAGCCCTAGCAACCATCTGAACAACATGAATAAGCCATATCTCAGCACCAGAACGTAGTACAGACATGTTTGTTGGCTCGTATGCAATCATGTACCACACCCTAGCAATCGAGTGGCGACTTTTGCCACTGCAAGCACCATTTTACATTTTCTTCTGGAAATGTACGTTCTAGTTAGTGTGAATGCTTCAAGCATCTTAATAATAATCTTTATTATTATTATTCCGTATTCTTCCGTGGTCGCTTTCAACTCCTCTCTACTTTGTGCTACAAAAACCATTCAACTATCAAAATGTTCAGCTTTTAAAGGACTTGTGAGCTATTACTTTTCTTTTTGATGTGACTTTCAGATTTCTTAAAAATTAATATTAAAAATCATAAAAATCCCATTGACTTTCATTGCAACATGTTCAAATTGAGCCAAGGCTACGGTGGCCCAGTAGAGTACAACACAAAAACTCAAATCTAAACTCCCTGAAGCCCTAGACTCAATTAAACTACCATTCTATATGAACTTATCTATCTATCTATCTATCTATCTATCTATCTATCTATCTATCTATCTATCTATCTATCTATCTAACTAATCTATCTTTCTTTCTTTCTATCTAATCTATATTTCTTTCTAACTAATCTATCTTTCTAACTAATCTATCTTTCTTTCTTTCTAACTAATCTATCTATCTTTCTTTCTTTCTAACTAATCTTTCTTTCTTTCTTTCTTTCTTTCTTTCTTTCTTTCTTTCTTTCTTTCTTTCTTTCTTTCTTCTACCTGATCTTTCTTTCTTCCTAATCTTTCTTTATACCTAATCTATCATTCTTTCTTTCTTTCTCTCTCTCTTTCTCTCTACCTAATCTTTCTTTCTTTCTTTCTTTCTAATTTTTCTTTCTTTCTTTCTTTCTAATCTTTCTTTCTTTCTAACTAATCTATCTTTCTTTCTTTCGAACTAATCTATCTATCTTTCTTTCTTTCTAACTAATCTATCTTTCTTTCTTTCTTTCTCTCTAACTAATCCATCTTTCTTTCTTTCTAACTAATCCATATTTCTTTCTTTCTAACTAATCCTTCTTTATTTTTTTTTCTTTCTTTCTTTCTTTCTTTCTTTCTTTCTTTCTTTCTTTCTTTCTTTCTACCTAATCTTTCTTTCTTTCTCTTTCTACCTAATCTTTCTTTCTTTCTACCTAATCTTTCTTTCTACCTAATCTTTCTTTCTCTTTCTTTCTTTCTTTCTTTCTTTCTTTCTTTCTTTCTTTCTTTCTACCTAATCTATCTTTCTTTCTTTATATCTAATCTATCTTTCTTTCTAACTAATCTATCTTTCTAACTAATCTATCTTTCTTTCTTTCTAACTAATCTATCTATCTTTCTTTCTTTCTAACTAATCTTTCTTTCTTTCTTTTGCTCTCTCTTTCTTTCTACCTAATCTTTCTTTCTTTATTTCTTTCTAATCTTTCTTTCTTTCTTTCTTTCTTTATACCTAATCTTTCTTTCTTTATTTCTTTCTAATATTTCTTTCTCTCTTTCTAATCTTTCTTTCTTTCTAACTAATCTTTCTTTCTTTCTTTCTAACTAATCTATCTATCTTTCTTTCTAACGAATCTATCTTTTTTCTTTCTAACTAATCTATCCATCTTTCTTTCTAGCTAATCTATCTTTCTTTCTCTCTAACTAATTCATCTTTCTTTCTTTCTAACTAATCCATCTTTCTTTCTTTCTTTCTAACTAATCTATCTTTCTTTCTTTCTAACTAATCTATCTATCTTTCTTTCTTTCTTTCTTTCTTTTTTCTACCTAATCTTTGTTTCTTTCTTCCTAATCTTTCTTTCTACCTAATCTATCTTTCTTTCTTTCTTTCTCTCTCTCTTTCTCTCTACCTAATCTTTCTTTCTTTATTTCTTTCTAATCTTTCTTTCTTTCTTTCTTTCTTTCTTTCTTTTTTCTACCTGATCTTTCTTTCTTTCTTCCTAATCTTTCTTTATACCTAATCTATCATTCTTTCTTTCTTTCTCTCTCTCTTTCTCTCTACCTAATCTTTCTTTCTTTCTTTCTAATTTTTCTTTCTTTCTTTCTTTCTAATCTTTCTTTCTTTCTAACTAATCTATCTTTCTTTCTTTCGAACTAATCTATCTATCTTTCTTTCTTTCTAACTAATCTATCTTTCTTTCTTTCTTTCTCTCTAACTAATCCATCTTTCTTTCTTTCTAACTAATCCATATTTCTTTCTTTCTAACTAATCCTTCTTTATTTTTCTTTCTTTCTTTCTTTCTACCTAATCTTTCTTTCTTTCTCTTTCTACCTAATCTTTCTTTCTTTCTACCTAATCTTTCTTTCTACCTAATCTTTCTTTCTCTTTCTTTCTTTCTTTCTTTCTTTCTTTCTACCTAATCTATCTTTCTTTCTTTATATCTAATCTATCTTTCTTTCTAACTAATCTATCTTTCTAACTAATCTATCTTTCTTTCTTTCTAACTAATCTATCTATCTTTCTTTCTTTCTAACTAATCTTTCTTTCTTTCTTTCGCTCTCTCTTTCTTTCTACCTAATCTTTCTTTCTTTATTTCTTTCTAATCTTTCTTTCTTTCTTTCTTTCTTTCTTTCTTTCTCTTTCTTTATACCTAATCTTTCTTTCTTTATTTCTTTCTAATATTTCTTTCTTTCTTTCTTTCTAATCTTTCTTTCTTTCTAACTAATCTTTCTTTCTTTCTTTCTAACTAATCTATCTATCTTTCTTTCTAACTAATCTATCTTTCTTTCTTTCTCTCTAACTAATTCATCTTTCTTTCTTTCTAACTAATCCATCTTTCTTTCTTTCTAACTAATCTATCTTTCTTTCTTTCTAACTAATCTATCTATCTTTCTTTCTTTCTTTCTTTCTTTCTTTCTTTTTTCTACCTAATCTTTGTTTCTTTCTTCCTAATCTTTCTTTCTACCTAATCTATCTTTCTTTCTTTCTTTCTCTCTCTCTTTCTCTCTACCTAATCTTTCTTTCTTTATTTCTTTCTAATCTTTCTTTCTTTCTTTCTTTCTTTCTTTCTTTCTTTCTACCTAATCTTTCTTTCTTTATTTCTTTCTAAGCTTTCTTTTTTCTTTCTTTCTAATCTTTCTTTCTTTCTAACTAATCTATCTTTCTTTCTTTCTTTCTTTCTTTCTTTCTAACTAATCTATCTTTCTTTCTTTCTTTCTAACTAATCTATCTATCTTTCTTTCTAACTAATCTATATTTTTTCTTTCTAACTAATCTATCTATCTTTCTTTCTAACTAATCTATCTTTCTTTCTTTCTCTCTAACTAATCCATCTTTCTTTCTTTCTAACAATCCATCTTTCTTTCTTTCTAACTAATCCTTTATTTTTCTTTCTTTCTTTCTTTCTTTCTTTCTTTCTTTCTTTCTTTCTTTCTTTCTCTACCTAATCTTTCTTTCTTTCTACCTAATCTTTCTTTCTACCTAATGTATCTTTCTTTCTCTTTCTACCTAATCTTTCTTTCTACCTAATCTATCTTTCTTTCTTTCTTTCTTTCTCTCGCTCTTTCTCTCTACCTAATCTTTCTTTCTTTCTTTCTTTCTTTCTTTCTTTCTTTCTTTCTCTTTCTACCTAATCTTTCTTTCTACCTAATCTATCTATCTTTCTTTCTTTCTTTCTCTCTCTCTTTCTCTCTACCTAATCTTTCTTTCTTTCTGACTACCATTAAAAGAGATCAAAGGGATATCTCAGGATATAAGTGTCATAGAAACATGAGGGTGGGCTCATTTGACTCGGGCCAGCAAACAGCCAATCATGAATCATCTCAACACTTACTGGCCACGCCCTAGCAACCATTGTCGAGCACCTTAGCAACCAAAATCCAAAGAGGGATATCTTCCATTCTGAATGTCACAGAGGCATGGGAGTTGGTTTATATCATTTATACTTACAAGCAGCCTTTGGAGTTTCATGATTGGCAGCTGCCAAGCCACTCCCTAGCAAACAAACAGAGTACCCTAGCAACCATTTTGCAAGACCTATATCTCTGCATCAAAACATCGTATAGAGATGGGGGTTGGTTTATACATTCACATTGACTTTGGAGCTTCATGATTGGCAGCTGCCAAGCCACTCCCTAGCAACCAAACAGAGTACCCTAGCAACCTTTTTGCAAGACCTATATCTCTGCATCAAAACATCGTATAGAGATGGGGGTTGGTTTATATCATTCACACTGACAATCAGCCTTTGGAGTTTTATGATTGGCAGCTGCCAAGCCATTCCCTAGCAACCAAAGAGAGTACCCAAGCAACCATTTTGCAAGACCTATATCTCTGCATCAGAACATCGTATAGAGATGGAGGTTGGCTCTTTTGACTCATGCTAGCAAAACAGGACTTCCAACATGCTACACATGCTAGCTGTGAATAGCTACATGCTAATGGCGATTAGGTAAGTGCTAAATCATGCCAAGAAATGTTAAGAATACCCTATCAACTGCCTAGCAACGCCCTAGCAACCACCCAGAATTCCCTAGCAACCACCTAGAACACCCTAGCAACCGCCTAGCAACCACCCAGAACACCCTAGCAACCACCAAGCAACACCCTAGCAACCATACAGAATACCTTAGCAACCGCCTAGCAACCAACCAGAACACCCTAGCAACCAACTAGCAACACCCTAGCAACCATCCACAATACCTTAGCAACCGCCTAGCAACCACCCAGAACACCCTAGCAACCGCCTAGCAACTACCCAGAACACCTTAGCAACCACCTAGCAACCAAAAAAAAAACCCTAGCAACCACCTAGCAACACCCTACCAACCATCCAGAATAACTTAGCAACCAGCTAGCAACACCCTAGCAACCACCCAGAATACCCTAGCAACCACCTAGCAACCGCCTATCAACCACCCAGAACACCCTAGCAACCGCCTATCAACAACCTAGCAACCATCCAGAATACCTTAGCAACCACCTATCAACACCATAGCAACCACCCAGAATAGCCTAGCAACCGCCTATCAACAACCTAGCAACCATCCAGAATACCTTAGCAACCACCTAGCAACACCATAGCAACCACCCAGAATACCCTAGCAACCGCCTAGCAACGCCCTAGCAACCAATCTTTCTTTCTTTCTTTCTCTTTCTACCTAATCTTTCTTTCTTTCTTTCTTTCTTTCTTTCTTTCTACCTAATCTTTCTTTCTACCTAATCTATCTTTCTTTCTCTCTCTCTTTCTCTCTACCTAATCTTTCTTTCTTTTTTTCTAACTAATCTATCTTTCTTTCTTTCTTTCTAACTAATCTATCTATCTTTCTTTCTAACAAATCTATCTTTTTTCTTTCTAACTAATCTATCTATCTTTCTTTCTAACTAATCTATCTTTCTTTCTTTCTCTCTAACTAATCCATATTTCTTTCTAACTAATCCATCTTTCTTTCTTTCTAACTAATCCTTCTTTATTTTTCTTTCTTTCTTTCTTGCATTTCAGTTAAGCATTTCAAGCATTCACACGCATGTTCCGCAGGAAATGCAATTTTTCTAGTTAATGGTGCTTGCCTATGGCAAGCAACATTATTGTTATCCGTCATACTTATTAGTGGTGCTTGCCAAAGGCAAAGCAACACTAGTGTTCTCTTGCATACTTATTATACTTCTTATTATTCTTCTGGCTAAAGTTTGACGCGCTACTCCTCCCGCAGTTTTTGTCACAGACCCATGAATAAGGTGTCAAAACGTGCGGCCTGTTCGGGATTGGTGTGCTATGAATTTTCTAAGCGATCGGATGTACGATGTTCGCACAGCGGACGAAAAAGCGGCCAAAAAAATCCCATTGACTTAACATTGCGGAATGTTCAGAAATTCAAATCCCAACTGTCACTTTCACACACACCCACAGAAAAGGGCCTGACAGCCCTCTCTCTCTCCCTCAGAGGATTTATTTTACCAAGCAGCCAATAAGTAATGGCCTAAAATCTTCATAGCCACACCATAGCAACCAGTTACAGCACCCTAGCAACCGTGGGCGATAGGCACGATAGGTTTCTCAGAAACTTGTAATTTACCACATTTGGAGAGGCTGGCAGGCTCTGTAAGAACATACCTCACAATGGGGTAAAAGTTGCACCCCTGGGGGGCAGGAGCTGCTCAAATTTGCCCCATTGCTAACTTGCCCCATTGCTAACCCATTGCAAATTTGCTAACTTCCTGCTCAGCTACTGTTCGGACGCTCTCGCTTACTGCTCCGCGCTTTGCTCTATCGCTTTTATATTTTTATATTTTATCTCCTTTTATCACCTAATTTTAACTTCAGCAAATCAGCACAGTGCTCAAACGCTTGGATTACTACAAAAAAAGCAGGATTATTTTATTCGACCAGCCTCCCACTGAAATGCTTACATTCCGGGGAAGAGAAAACACAACTGCCTACATTCATAAGGATAAGAAAATGCCTCCTCTGGAATCTACTTGCTGCTCCAACTGCCACAGACTTTTACAAAGGATTGCAGTTCTTGAAACAAAGTTAATTGCGGGACCACCGAACCAGACGGAACACACAACAGAGCTTCGTCACGGACGCCCTCAGCATACAGCCGGTGAGTCCCATGAATCTAGTGCTCCTCGACAGGCTATACTGAGTGTAGAGAAACAAGCCGATCGACTTACAAATCGATGGCACAAACAGGGAGCGAGACCCAAAGGCACTCAAGACATCAGATTGTCACGAGCATCACATATTGCCGCAGTAGCATCCTCTACCCCAGATACGGCTCTGACAAGGATTGCAAACACTGGTCTCATACCACCGCCTATACATCTTGAGAACAGATTTGAAGTATTAATGAATGAGGAATCCCCAAATTTGATGAATGTGATCGAACACAGACTGAATCAGCCTGTAGCTAACACTAATGCTAACTGGGGCTCAAGGTCGAGCAGACAGCGGCACTCAGCTCAGAGCGCAGCCGGGCCCAGGACTCTGATAGTGGGTGACTCCATAATCAGAAACATCAATAGCAGGGATACAACTACGTGCTGCCTTCCACAAGCAACAACTTCTGATGTAAACAGGGAACTTCAGAACATTCTGATGAAACATAAGACTGCAAATCGACTCATCATTCATGTGGGGAAGAATGATATTCATAAAGAGCAGTCGGAACTCCTTAAGAAGGATTTCAATGAACTTTTTGAAACACTTAAAAGACTGAAAGTTCAAACATTCATCAGTGGACCACTCCCAGCAAGAGGAACAAACAGGTTTTCACGATTGCTTGGGCTTAATACATGGCTGCAAAAAAACTGCAATATAAATGGAGTGAACTTTATTGACAACTTCAATCTTTTCTGGAGTCAGAGGCAACTGTTTCAACAGAATGGCCACCACCCAAACAAACTTGGTTCAAGAGTGCTAAAGGACAATATCTACTTCTCCCTCCGTCATCCTTCTGCAGTGTGTGCCAATCCAATCAACCTGAATGGCACACACACACCTGGATACAGTATGAATGACCACAGGACTTCACTTCAGCACCTGAATGGACATACGGTTGACATATCACACAAGGACAATGATAACACCACTCAGCCACAACAACCTCTGATCACGGACACAATCTCAACTGAGTCCTGCCCACAGAGCTCACCACAGACAGACTGTGACATACTAGCACTGCTCCAAGATTCAGCACCCAAGGACGACTTTCTGGAAAACAGCCAGGGAAACCAGGACAGCATATTACAGTCTCCGATAACACCAGAGCAACATCCCCTCTCACCAGATACGTTATCCATCTCTCCAGCATCCCCACTTCTGTGCTTCTCAGAGAAAATGGAACAACTGGTTTATGCTGGAACTAGACTATCCCACTCTTTTGCAAGCCCCCAGATACCAACCAAAAAACGGCAGGCCCCACAACCACCAAAGCCTGCGGGCCCAGCTCTCCCTCCCCCTCCCCCTGTGAGAGCTCTTCGGCCTCTGCCACAGCGCCAGGGCCCACACCCTCCTCCAGCGGCTCGAGGTGAACCAAAAACAACTGATACCAGCTCTCAGTGATATGTGTTGGGTCCCCGCTATGATAACAATAACTTTGTCAAATGTTTACAGAAAAAGCGGGAACCCAGTGTGCCTGTATCTTTCTCTATTGCTGTTCGATTACATGATAGAAAGTCTAAGGCCTTCAAAAGCCGTACAGCAAACCCATCTAATCTGGTGCCTATTACACGCCAAACTAAGATTGCTGTGGGGACAACAAGTAAAACTGTTAAGTTAGCACTTTTAAACATCCGCTCACTTAAAAATAAATCACTTCTAGTCAACGACTTAATAACCACATACAACCTGGATTTTATGTTTCTAAATGAAACTTGGCTAGAAGAAAGCTGCAGTGCAACAGTCCTCAATGAAACAGCCCCTCCTAACTTTACTTTTATGAGTGTCTGCAGAGCTGTCAGAAGAGGTGGAGGTTTAGCTGCTCTTTTTAAAGATGTCTATCAATGCAAGCAAATATCATTTGGGAATTACCCGTCTTTCGAATATCTGGGTATTGTGTTAAAAGGTGCTCCACGCATTTTACTTATCATTGTTTACAGGCCTCCAAAGTACTCTACAGCCTTTGCTAAAAACTTCACAGAACTGTTATCAACAATTTCCTCAGAGTTTGACTGTTTTACAATTGCTGGAGATTTTAACATTCACATAGATAATGCAGAAACCAATATGGCAAAAGAAATCAAAACGGTTTTAAAAACTTTTGATCTGACTCAGCATGTACATGGACCCACACATAATCGTGGACACACTCTAGATTTACTTATCAGTAAGGGCCTAAACATTTCATCGATTGCTATTAAGGATGTAGCACTGTCTGATCATTTTTGTATTTTCTTTGATATATTGATCTCTCCTGCCATTGAAGCTAGATCTGTGTCTATCAAGAAGAGATGCTTAAATGAGAACACTAGTGTACTATTTATGAAGGCTATATCTTTAACACCAAGCATATCTGCTGACTCTGTTGATTTTCTCCTTGATTCTTTTAACTCAAAAGTTAAGAGTGTAATTGATGATATTGCTCCTGTGAAAGTCAGGAAGAAGAGTGGCAGACAAAAACAACCTTGGAGAAACTCAACATCAGTGCAAAATATGAAAAGAAAATGCAGAAAAGCAGAGCGCATGTGGCGGAAGACAAAACTTGTAGTCCATTATAACATCTACAAAGACAGCATCCATGCTTTCAATGAGGAACTAGGCAAAGCTAGACAGACTTTCTTCTCAAATATTATAAACAGCAATATAAACAACACACGCACTCTTTTTGCTACTGTAGAGAGACTGACAAACCCCCCAAGCCAGATTCCCAGCGAAATGCTCTCAGACAGTAAGTGCAGTGAGTTTGCTTCTTTCTTCTCTGAAAAAATCAATAATATCAGAAAGGTGATCAGATCATCCTTGAGTTGCGCTGGGGTCAGACAGAACAGACAACAGCCTGAGAAAGTAGTTACTATGTCTGATTTAGAAGAAATTGATGGCAACATTTTGGAAGAAACCGTACAGGCACCTTAAAACATCAACCTGCGCCCTTGACGCACTTCCCACATCTTTTTTCAAAATTGTGTTACACAGCTTAGAAGCAGATCTCCTAGAAGTGGTAAATGCCTCACTTCTCTCTGGTAGTTTTCCAAACTCCCTGAAAACTGCAGTTGTCAAGCCCCTCCTGAAAAAGAGCAATCTGGATAAGACCATATTAAACAACTATAGACCGATCTCAAATCTTCCTTTCATAGGCAAGATCATTGAAAAAGTTGTCTTCAATCAGCTGAACAAATTCTTAAGCTTGAATGGATATTTTGACAATTTTCAATCTGGTTTCCGTCCGCATCACAGCACAGAGACAGCGCTCATAAAGATAATAAACGATATTCGCTTAAACACTGATACAGGCAAATTATCAGTGCTGGTACTACTCGACCTCAGTGCTGCATTTGACACTGTCGATCACGACATACTTCTTGACAGGCTGGAAAACTGGGTCAGGCTTTCTGGGATAGTTCTAAAATGGTTCAGGTCATACTTGGTAGGGAGAGGTTATTATGTGAGTATTGGAGATCATAAGTCTGAGTGGACACCCATGACATGCGGAGTCCCTCAAGGCTCAATTCTTGCGCCACTCCTATTCAACCTGTACATGCTCCCAATGAGCCAAATAATGAGAAAGAACCAAATCGCTTACCACAGCTATGCAGACGACACACAGCTCTACTTAGCCCTATCGCCTAACGATTACAGCCCCATTGACTCCCTTTGCCAATGCATTGATGAAGTAAAAAATTGGATGTGCCAAAACTTTCTTCAGTTAAACAAAGACAAAACTGAAGTCATTGCGTTTGGAAACAAAGATGAAGTTCTCAAGGTTAACGCATACCTTCACTCTAGGGGTCAAACAACTAAAAATCAAGTCAGGAATCTTGGTGTGTCTCTAGAGTCAGACCTTAGTTTCAGTAGTCATGTCAAAGCAATAACTAAATCAGCATACTATCACCTGAAAAATATTGCAAGAATTAGATGCTTTGTTTCCAGTCAAGACTTAGAGAAACTTGTGCATGCTTTCATCACCAGCAGGGTGGATTATTGTAATGGGCTCCTCACTGGCCTTCCCAAAAAGACCATAAGACAGTTGCAGCTCATACAGAACGCTGCTGCTAGGATTCTGAGCAGAACCAGAAAATATGAACATATCACACCAGTCCTTAGGTCTTTACACTGGCTGCCAGTTACATTTAGGATTGATTTTAAAGTATTATTACTGGTATATAAATCACTAAATGGCCTAGGACCTCAATACATTGCAGATATGCTCACTGAATATAAACCCAACAGATCACTCAGATCATTAGGATCACATCAGCTAGAAATACCAAGGGTTCACTCTAAGCATGGCGAGTCTGCTTTTAGCTACTATGCCAGCCGCAGCTGGAACCAGCTTCCAGAAGAGATCAGATGTGCTCCTACAGTAGTCACATTCAAATCCAGACTCAAAACACATCTGTTTAGCTGTGCATTTACTGAATGAGCACTGTACCACTGCTCGTCCGACTGTTTGTATTTTATTTTATCTTTTAATTATTCTGTATTTTATCTTTTATTCTAAACTGTTTTAATTATTCTGATTTCTTTTGATTATTTTAATTTCTTCTATGTAAAGCACTTTGAATTACCATTGTGTATGAAATGTGCTATATAAATAAACTTGCCTTGCCTTGCCTTGCCATTGACTTACTATGGTGTAGGACACATTGCATAGGGATTTTGTATTGAGCATAGCTCTGGATCACAGTGTCATAGAGACAAGGGGGACGGGCTCATTTTTCTCAGATGACCAATCAGTCTCTCAGGATCATTGTGAAGCTATTAAACCACGCCCTAGCAACCATTTAGAGCACCTTAGCAACAAGTCCCATAGACTTCCATTGAAAGAGGTCAAAAGAATATCTCCGGATAGAAGTGTCATAAAAACACAAGGGTGGTCTCGTTTGACTGGGGGCAGCACACAGCCAATCATGAATCCCCTCAACACTTCCTAGCCCCTCCCTAGCAACCATTGTCGAGCACCTTAGCAACTAAAATCTATAGAGGGATATCTTCCATTCTGAATGTCACAGAGGCATGGGAGTTGGTTTATATCATTCATACTGACAAGCAACCTTTGGACTTTGATGACTGGCAGCTGCCAAGCCATTCCCTAGCAACCAAACAGAGTACCCTAGCAACCATTTTGCAAGACCTATATCTCTGCATCAGAACATCGTATAGAGATGTAGGTTAGCTCTTTTGACTCATGCTAGCAAAACAGGACTTCCAACATGCTACACATGCTAGCTGTGAATAGCTACATGCTAATGGCGATTAGGTAAGTGCTAAATCATGCCAAGAAATGTTAAGAATACCCTATCAACTGCCTAGCAACGCCCTAGCAACCACCCAGAATTCCCTAGCAACCACCTAGAACACCCTAGCAACCGCCTAGCAACCACCCAGAACACCCTAGCAACCACCAAGCAACACCCTAGCAACCATCCAGAATACCTTAGCAACCGCCTAGCAACCAACCAGAACACCCTAGCAACCAACTAGCAACACCCTAGCAACCATCCACAATACCTTAGCAACCGCCTAGCAACCACCCAGAACACCCTAGCAACCGCCTAGCAACTACCCAGAACACCTTAGCAACCACCTAGCAACCACCCAAAAAACCCTAGCAACCACCTAGCAACACCCTACCAACCATCCAGAAAAACTTAGCAACCAGCTAGCAACACCCTAGCAACCACCCAGAATACCCTAGCAACCACCTAGCAACCGCCTATCAACCACCCAGAACACCCTAGCAACCGCCTATCAACAACCTAGCAACCATCCAGAATACCTTAGCAACCACCTATCAACACCATAGCAACCACCCAGAATAGCCTAGCAACCGCCTATCAACAACCTTGCAACCATCCAGAATACCTTAGCAACCACCTAGCAACACCATAGCAACCACCCAGAATACCCTAGCAACCGCCTAGCAACGCCCTAGCAACCAATCTTTCTTTCTTTCTTTCTCTTTCTACCTAATCTTTCTTTCTTTCTTTCTTTCTTTCTTTCTTTCTTTCTACCTAATCTTTCTTTCTACCTAATCTATCTTTCTTTCTCTCTCTCTTTCTCTCTACCTAATCTTTCTTTCTTTTTTTCTAACTAATCTATCTTTCTTTCTTTCTTTCTAACTAATCTATCTATCTTTCTTTCTAACAAATCTATCTTTTTTCTTTCTAACTAATCTATCTATCTTTCTTTCTAACTAATCTATCTTTCTTTCTTTCTCTCTAACTAATCCATATTTCTTTCTAACTAATCCATCTTTCTTTCTTTCTAACTAATCCTTCTTTATTTTTCTTTCTTTCTTTCTTGCATTTCAGTTAAGCATTTCAAGCATTCACACGCATGTTCCGCAGGAAATGCAATTTTTCTAGTTAATGGTGCTTGCCTATGGCAAGCAACATTATTGTTATCTGTCATACTTATTAGTGGTGCTTGCCAAAGGCAAAGCAACACTAGTGTTCTCTTGCATACTTATTATACTTCTTATTATTCTTCTGGCTAAAGTTTGACGCGCTACTCCTCCCGCAGTTTTTGTCACAGACCCATGAATAAGGTGTCAAAACGTGCGGCCTGTTCGGGATTGGTGTGCTATGAATTTTCTAAGCGATCGGATGTACGATGTTCGCACAGCGGACGAAAAAGCGGCCAAAAAAATCCCATTGACTTAACATTGCGGAATGTTCAGAAATTCAAATCCCAACTGTCACTTTCACACACACCCACAGAAAAGGGCCTGACAGCCCTCTCTCTCTCCCTCAGAGGATTTATTTTACCAAGCAGCCAATAAGTAATGGCCTAAAATCTTCATAGCCACACCATAGCAACCAGTTACAGCACCCTAGCAACCGTGGGCGATAGGCACGATAGGTTTCTCAGAAACTTGTAATTTACCACATTTGGAGAGGCTGGCAGGCTCTGTAAGAACATACCTCACAATGGGGTAAAAGTTGCACCCCTGGGGGGCAGGAGCTGCTCAAATTTGCCCCATTGACTTACTATGGTGTAGGACAGCCCATGAAATGGGCCGTCCTACACATTGCATAGGGATTTTGTATTGAGCATAGCTCTGGATCACAGTGTCATAGAGACAAGGGGGACGGGCTCATTTTTCTCAGATGACCAATCAGTCTCTCAGGATCATTGTGAAGCTATTAAGCCACGCCCTAGCAACCATTTAGAGCACCTTAGCAACAAGTCCCATAGACTTCCATTGAAAGAGGTCAAAAGAATATCTCCGGATAGAAGTGTCATAGAAACACAAGGGTGGTCTCGTTTGACTGGGGGCAGCACACAGCCAATCATGAATCCCCTCAACACTTCCTAGCCCCTCCCTAGCAACCATTGTCGAGCACCTTAGCAACTAAAATCTATAGAGGGATATCTTCCATTCTGAATGTCACAGAGGCATGGGAGTTGGTTTATATCATTCATACTGACAAGCAACCTTTGGACTTTGATGACTGGCAGCTGCCAAGCCATTCCCTAGCAACCAAACAGAGTACCCTAGCAACCATTTTGCAAGACCTATATCTCTGCATCAGAACATCGTATAGAGATGTGGTTTGGCTCTTTTGACTCATGCTAGCAAACAGGGCTTCCAACATGCTACACATGCCAGCTGTGAATAGCTACATGCTAATAGCGATTAGGTAAATGCTAAATCATGCCAAGAAAGTGTTAAGAACTCCAATAGTAACCATCTGTGACAAATACCAACCACCTAGTAACACCATAGCAACCACCCAGAATACCTTAGCAACCACCTAGCAACGCCTAGCAACCACCCAGAATACCCTAGCAACCGCCTAGCAACACCATAGCAACCACCCAGAATACCCTAGCAACCGCCCAGCAACCACCCAGAACACCCTAGCAACCGCCTAGCAACCACCCAGAATACCCTAGCAACCGCCTAGCAACACCATAGCAACCACCCAAAATACCCTAGCAACCACCTAGCAACACCATAGCAACCACCCAGAACACCCTAGCAACTGCTTAGCAACGCCCTAGCAACCACCAAGAATACCCTAGCAACTGCCTAGCAATGCCCTAGCAACCACCCAGAATACCCTAGCAACCGCCTAGCAACACCATAGCAACCACCCAGAACACCCTAGCAACCACCTAGCAACCACCCAGAACACCCTAGCAACGCCCTAGCAACCACCCAAATTACCCTAGCAACCAACCAGAACACCCTAGCAACCACCCAAAACACCCTAGCAACCAACTGAACAGCATGAATAAGCCATATCTCAGCACCAGAACATCGTACAGACATGTTTGTTGGCTCGTATGCAATCATGTACCACACCCTAGCAACCGAGTGGCGAGTTTTGCCACTGCAAGCACCACTTCACATTTTCTTCTGGAAATGTACATTCTAGTTATTATTCTTATTATTATTCCACACACATTTTGATGTGCTACTCCTCCCGCAGCTTTTGTCACAGACCCACGAATGAGGCATCAAATCGTGCGGATTATTCGGGAATGGTGTGCTATGACTTTTATAAGCGATCGGGGGTACGATGTTCGCCCCAGGGGCAAAAAATTGGGCAGAAAATCCGATAGACTTAACATTGCGCCGAACTTTGACGTATCATAGCTTAGAGCGAGAATTTCGCAGAGACGTGTAATTTACCACATTTGAAGAGGATGAAAGGCTCTGTAAGAACATACTTCACAATGGGGTAAAAGTTGCACCCCTGGGGGGCAGGAGCTGCCCAAAGTTGCCCCATTGACTTACTATGGTGTAGGACGGCCCATGAAACACACATGCTTTTCCTACTATGGTAAATTGCATAGGGATTTTGTATTGAGCATAGCTCTGGATCACAGTGTCATAGAGACAAGGGGGTGAGCTCATTTTACTCAGACGACCAATCAGTCTCTCAGGATCATTGTGAAGCTATTAAGCCACGCCCTAGCAACCATTTAGAGCACCTTAGCAACAAGTTCCATAGACTTCCATTGAAAGAGATCAAAAGGATATCTCTGGATAGAAGTGTCATAGAAACACAAGAGTGGTCTAATTTGACTCGGGGCAGGAATCAGCCAATCATGAATCACCTCAACACTTCCTAGCCCCTCCCTAGCAACCATTGTCGAACACATTAACAACTAAAACCTATAGAAGGATATCTTCTATTCTGAATGTCACAGAGGCATGGGAGTTGGTTTATATCAATCATACTGACAAGCAACCTTTGGACTTTGATGACTGGCAGCTGCCAAGCCACTCCCTAGCAACCATTTAGAGCACCTTAGCAACAAGTTACATAGACTTCCATTGAAAGAGGTCAAAAGAATATCTCCGTATAGAAGTGTCATAGAAACACAAGGGTGGTCTCGTTTGACTCGGGGCAGCAAACAGCCAATCATGAATCACCTCAACACTTCCTAGCCCCTCCGTAGCAACCATTGTTGAGCACCATAGCTACTAAAATCTATAGAGGGATATCTTCCATTCTGAATGTCACAGAGGCATGGGAGTTGGTTTATATCATTCATACTGACAAGCGACCTTTGGACTTTAATGACTGGCAGCTGCCAACCCACTCCCTAGCAACCAAACAGAGTAACCTAACAACCATTTTGCAAGACCTATATCTCTGCATCAGAACATCATAATGAGATGTGGTTAACACAAGTTTGACTCGGGGCAGCAAACAGCCAATCATGAATCATGTCAACACTTCTTAGCCCCTCCCTAGCAACCATTGTCAAGCACCTTAGCAACCAAAATCCAAATAGGGATATCTTACATTCTAAATGTCACAGAGGCATGGGAGTTGGTTTATATCATTCACACTGACAATCAGTCTTTGGAGTTTCATTATTGGCAGCTGCCAAGCCACTCCCTAGCAACCAAACAGAGTACCCTAGCAACCATTTTGCAAGACATATATCTCTGCATCAGAACATCGTATAGAGATGGAGGTTGGTTCTTTTGACTCAAGCTAGCAAACAGGACTTCCAACATGCTACACATGCTAGCTGTGAATAGCTACATGCTAATAGCAATTAAGTGCTAAATCATACCAAAAAATGCTAAAGACTCCAATAGTAAACATCTGTGACAACTACCAACCACCTAGTAACACCATAGCAACCAACCAGAATACCCTAGCAACCGCCTAGCAACACCATAGCAACCACCCAGAATACCCTAGCAACCACCTAGCAACCACCCAGAACACCCTAGCAACCACCTAGCAATACCATAGGAACCACCCAGAACATCTTAGCAACCACCTAGCAACGCCCTAGCAACCACCTAGCAACCACCCAGAATACCCTAGCAACACCATAACACCCCAGAACACCCTAGCAACCGCCTAGCAACACAATAGCAACCACCCAGAATACCCTAGCAACCGCCTAGCAATGCCCTAGCAACCACCCAGAATACCCTAGCAACCGCCTAGCAATGCCCTAGCAACAGCCTAGCAACGCCATAGCAACCACCCAGAATGCCCTAGCAACCGCCTAGCAACGCCCTAGCAACCACCCAGAATACCCTAGCAACCGCCAAGCAACACCATAGCAACCACCCAGAACACCCTAGCAACCACCCAAAATACCATAGCAACCAACCAGAACACCCTAGCAACCCCCCAAAACACCCTAGCAACCACTCAAGAACACCTTCGCAACGCCCTAGCAACCACCCAGAACACCCTAGAAACCGCCTAGCAACGCCCTAGCAACCACCCAGAATACCCTAGCAACCTAGCTATCTATCTAAAGGAAAAGCAACACTATTGTTATCCGTCATACTTATTATTAGTGGTGCTTGCCAAAGGCAAGGCATCACTAGTGTTCTTCTGTATACTTATTAGTGGTGCTTGCCAAAGGCAAAGCAACACTAGTGTTCTTCTCCATACTTATTATTAGTGTGAATGCTTCAAGCATTCACACTATTGAAATCCAAATCTTTATTATTATTCCGTATTCTTCCGTGGTCGCTTTCTTCTCCTCTCTACTTTGTGCTACAAAAACCATTCAACTATCAAAATGTTCAGCTTTTAAATGACTTGTGTGCTATTACTTTTCTTTTTGATGTGACTTTCAGATTTCTTAAAAATTAATATCAAAAACCATAAAAATCCCATTGACTTTCATTGCAACATGTTCAAATTGAGCCAAGACTACGGTGGCCCAGTAGTGTACAACACAAAAACTCAAATCTAAACTCGCTGAAGCCATAGACTCAATTAAACTACCATTCTATATGTACTAATGAACCTATCTATCTATCTATCTATCTATCTATCTATCTATCTATCTATCTATCTATCTATCTGTCTTTCTTTCTTCCTAACTAATCTATCTTTCTTTCTTTCTATCTAATCTATCTTTCTTTCTAACTAATCTATCTATCTATCTTTCTTTCTAACTAATCTTTCTTTCTTTCTTTCTTTCTTTCTTTCTTTCTTTCTTTCTTTCTTTTTTCTACCTAATCTTTCCTTCTTTCTTCCTAATCTTTCTTTCTACCTAATCTATCTTTCTTTCTTTCTCTCTCTTTCTCTCTACCTAATCTTTCTTTCTTTCTTTCTTTCTTTCTTTCTTTCTTTCTTTCTAATCTTTCTTTCTTTCTTTGTTTCTAATCTTTCTTTCTTTCTTTCTAACTAATCTATCTTTCTTTCTTTCGAACTAATCTATCTATCTTTCTTTCTTTCTAACGAATATTTCTTTCTTTCTTTCTTTCTTTCTTTCTTTCTTTCTTTCTTTCGTTTTTCTACCTAATCTTTCTTTCTTTCTCTTTCTACCTAATCTTTCTTTCTTTCTACCTAATCTTTCTTTCTACCTAATCTATCTATCTATCTATCTTTCTTTCTTTCTCTTTCTTTCTTTCTAACTAATCTATCTATCTTTCTTTCTTTCTAACTAATCTTTCTTTCTTTCTTTCTTTCTTTTTTCTACCTAATCTTTCTTTCTTTCTTTCTTTCTAACTAATCTATCTTTCTTTCTTTCGAGCTAATCTTTCTTTCTTTCTGGCCTCCAAGAGGTTGGCTCTTTTGACTCATGCTAGCAAACAGGACTTCCAACATGCTACACATGCTAGCTGTGAATAGCTAAATGCTAATGGCGATTAGGTAAGTGCTAAATCATGCCAAGAAATGTTAAGAATACCCTATCAACTGCCTAGCAACGCCCTAGCAACCACCCAGAACACCCTAGCAACCGTCTAGCAACCACCCAGAACACCCTAGCAACCACCAAGCAACACCCTAGCAACCATCCAGAATACCTTAGCAACCGCCTAGCAACCACCCAGAACACCCTAGCAAACACCTAGCAACACCCTAGCAACCATCCAGAATACCTTAGCAACCGCCTAGCAACCACCCAGAACACCCTATTAACTACCTAGCAACTACCCAGAACACCTTAGCAACCGCCTAGCAACCACCCAGAACACCTTAGCAACCACCTAGCAACACCCTAGCAACCATCCAGAATACCTTAGCAACCAGCTAGCAACACCCTAGCAACCACCCAGAATACCCTAGCAACCACCTAGCAACCGCCTATCAACCACTCAGAACACCCTAGCAACCACCTAGCAACCACCCAGAACACCCTAGCAACCGCCTATCAACAACCTAGCAACCATCCAGAATACCTTAGCAACCACCTAGCAACACAATAGCAACCACCCAGAATACCCTAGCAACCGCCTAGCAACGCCCTAGCAACCAATCTTTCTTTCTTTCTTTCTTTCTTTCTTTCTTTCTTTCTTTCTACCTAATCTTTCTTTCTTTCTACCTAATCTTTCTTTCTACCTAATCTATCTTTTTTCTTTCTTTCTTTCTCTCTTTCTCTCTACCTAATCTTTCTTTTTTTCTAATCTTTCTTTCTTTTTTTCTAACTAATCTTTCTTTCTTTCTTTCTAACTAATCTATCTTTCTTTCTTTCTCTCTATCTAATCCATCTTTCTTTCTAACTAATCCATCTTTCTTTCTTTCTAACTAATCCTTCTTTATTTTTCTTTCTTTCTTTCTTGCATTTCAGTTAAGCATTTCAAGCATTCACACGCATGTTCCGCAGGAAATGCAATTTTTCTAGTTCTTATTAGTGTGAATGCTTCAAGCATTGAAATCCAAATCTTTATTATTATTCCGTATTCTTCCGTGGTCGCTTTCAACTCCTCTCTACTTTGTGCTACAAAAACCATTCAAGTATCAAAATGTTCAGCTTTTCAATGACTTGTGTGCTATTATTTTTCTTTTTTATACCTTTTATAATTTTTAAACTATTAAGCTTTTTGTGCATTTTTTTTTAACATTTAAGTGCGGATGAGAGAGACTGTTCAGAGCTAGAGCACGTGATGTCATCTGCTAGAGTGAGCCAGCTTGAAAACTAATCATAAAAAATAATTATTAAATCGCTGGCCTGGCCACAATTTTAACTCTTCGGGCATGTAATTATACTTCAAACGTAGCTATTTTTGTGGTTCCTCACGTGTGTTTAGTAAATCCCTTGGACTTACACTTTTTCCTCTGTGTCCTTCCAAAGGACAAGAGTGACAGACAATCCTCCATTGGCAGCAATTATAAATTCAGGTCAAACTTTAGTGATCAGAGCATTACGGACCAGTTTTTCAACTTGCCACAGTGGTCCCTTTTTTCAACTCTATCCACACAAAAAATACATCACATCGTTCGCAAAGGCCTTGTCTCGCTCACGGTCAAGTCATTTCGCTGATACAACCTATAGTTTTGTCTCTAGGGAGGTTTGTTCGAGGCCAAGGATCAGCGATTTTGCCCTCTGTCTAAAGAGGAAAGCTGATTGCCCAGGTGATGTTGATTAGACAAGATCAAAGGGAGACACACATAATTGCTCCTGTGTTCTGATTGGTAGACAGTCACTGAGCTCTTTTCTGAAGGAACTTTAATTACTACAGGTTTTTGTTGCATTTATGCTTCTGCTTCTCCTGTTCTCCCTCCCTCTTCCCTCCTCTTCTCCTCCTTCCATCCTCTACTCCTTCTGTCCTCCTCTTCTCCCCTCCTTTCCTAATATCTTCTTCTCCTTTCTACTCCTCCTTTTATCCTCTTCTATCTATCTGCCTGTCTAACTATTTGACTTTCTGTGTCCAAACTATCTATCTATCTATCTATCTATCTATCTATCTATCTATATATCTATCTATCTATCTATCTATCTATCTATCTATCCCTCTGTCTTTCTCTACCTTTCTTTTTTTGTTCTCCTTTACTTCTCTACCTCTGTCTCTTTCTCTACCCCTTTATTTATTTACCTCTGTCTACTTCTCTACCTCTCTAATTAAACTCTTTAGTTTTCTACAATTTTTTTTTATCTTTTTTTGCATTTCAGCTTATTAATGCATTTGAATTAAGCTTTTTTTGCATTTTTGCTCTGTTTTGCAGTTGTTTGTGCATCTCAGCTTGTTTAGCAATATTTTGCAGTTGTTTGTGCATTTCATTTAAGCATTTCAAGCATTCACACGCATGTTCCGCAGGAAATGCAATTTTTCTAGTTATTAGTGGTGCTTGCCATAGGCAAAGCAACACTAGTGTTCTCTTGCATACTTATTATACTTCATATTATTCTTCTGGCCAAAGTTTGACGCGCTACTCCTCCCGCAGTTTTTGTCACAGACCCATGAATAAGGTGTCAAAACGTGCGGCCTGTTCGGGAATGGTGTGCTATGACTTTTCTAAGCGATCGGATGTACGATGTTCGCACAGCGGACGAAAAAGCGGCCAAAAAATTCCCATTGACTTAACATTGCGGAATGTTCAGAAATTCAAATCCCAACTGTCACTTTCACACACACCCACAGAAAAGAGCCTGACAGCCCTCTCTCTCTCCCTCAGAGGATTTATTTTATCAAGCAGCCAATAAGTAATGGCCTAAAATCTTCATAGCCACACCATAGCAACCAGTTACAGCACCCTAGCAACCGTGGGCGATAGGCACGATAGGTTTCTCAGAAACTTGTAATTTACCACATTTGGAGAGGCTGGCAGGCTCTGTAAGAACATACCTCACAATGGGGTAAAAGTTGCACCCCTGGGGGGCAGGAGCTGCTCAAATTTGCCCCATTGACTTACTATGGTGTAGGACGGCCCATGAAATGGGCCGTCCTACACATTGCATAGGGATTTTGTATTGAGCATAGCTCTGGATCACAGTGTCATAGAGACAAGGGGGACGGGCTCATTTTTCTCAGATGACCAATCAGTCTCTCAGGATCATTGTGAAGCTATTAAGCCACGCCCTAGCAACCATTTAGAGCACCTTAGCAACAAGTCCCATAGACTTCCATTGAAAGAGGTCAAAAGAATATCTCCGGATAGAAGTGTCATAGAAACACAAGGGTGGTCTCGTTTGACTGGGGGCAGCACACAGCCAATCATGAATCCCCTCAACACTTCCTAGCCCCTCCCTAGCAACCATTGTCGAGCACCTTAGCAACTAAAATCTATAGAGGGATATCTTCCATTCTGAATGTCACAGAGGCATGGGAGTTGGTTTATATCATTCATACTGACAAGCAACCTTTGGACTTTGATGACTGGCAGCTGCCAAGCCATTCCCTAGCAACCAAACAGAGTACCCTAGCAACCATTTTGCAAGACCTATATCTCTGCATCAGAACATCGTATAGAGATGTGGTTTGGCTCTTTTGACTCATGCTAGCAAACAGGGCTTCCAACATGCTACACATGCCAGCTGTGAAAAGCTACATGCCAAGAAAGTGTTAAGAACTCCAATAGTAACCATCTGTGACAACTACCAACCACCTAGTAAAACCATAGCAACCACACAGAATACCTTAGCAACCACCTAGCAATGTCCTAACAACCACCCAGAATACCCTAGCAACCGCCTAGCAACACCATAGGAACCACCCAGAATACCCTAGCAACCGCCTAGCAACCACCCAGGACACCCTAGCAACCGCCTAGCAACCACCCAGAATACCCTAGCAACCACCTAGCAACACCATAGCAACCACCCAGAACACCCTAGCAACCGCCTAGCAATGCCCTAGCAACCACCAAGAATACCCTAGCAACTGCCTAGCAACGCCCTAGCAACCACCAAGAATACCCTAGCAACACCCTAGCAACGCCCTAGAAACCACCCAGAATACCCTAGCAACCGCCTAGCAACGCCCTAGCAACCACCCAGAATACCCTGGAAACCACCCAAAACACCCTAGCAACCACCTGAACAACATGAATAAGCCATATCTCAGCACCAGAACATCGTACAGACATGTTTGTTGGCTCGTATGCAATCATGTACCACACCCTAGCAACCATTTAGAGCACCTTAGCAACAAGTGGTGAGTTTTGCCACTGCAAGCACCACTTCACATTTTCTTCTGGAAATGTACATTCTAGTTATTATTCTTATTCCACACAAAAGTTTGGCGCGTAACTCCTCCCGCAAAGTTTGCCACAGGCCCCTGAGTGAGGCGTCAAATCGACCGGCTCATTGAGGAGAGGTGTGCAATGACTTTTCTAAGCGATCGGGTGTACGATGATCGCACAGCGGACGAAAAAGTGGCCAAAAAAGTCCCATTGACTTAACATTGCGGAATGTTCAGAAATTCAAATCCCAACCGACTTTTTCACACACACAGACACAAAGGGCCTGACACCCCTGCGTTTCTCTCCCTCTCTCTCTCCCTCAGAGGATTTATTTTATCAAGCAGCCAATAAGTAATGGCCTAAAATCTTCATAGCCACACCATAGCAACCAGTTACAGCACCCTAGCAACCGTAGACGATACTAAATAACTCTATAAAAACTCTATAAAAACTCCTTTTAAAAACTCCATAGTAATCATCTGTTAAAAAATACACGCCGACATCACAGACCCCTGATTGAGGTGTCAAATTGTGCGGATTATTGAGGAGAGGTGTGCTGTGACTTTTCTTACCGATCGGGGGTACGGTGTTTGCCCCATAGACTTAACATTGCCACAAACTTTGACGACTCGTAGCACTGACCAATGATTTCTCAGAAACTTGTAATTTACCACATTTGAAGAGGCTGGCAGGCTCTGTAAGAACATACCTCACAATAGGGTAAAAGTTGCACCCCTGGGGGGCAGGAGCTGCTCAAATTTGCCCCATTGACTTACTATGGTGTAGGACGGCCCATGAAATGGGCCGTCCTACACATTGAATAGGGATTTTGTATTTTGTACATTTTGATTTTGTAACATAGCTCTGGATCACAGTGTCATAGAGACAAGGGGACGGGCTCATTTTTCTCAGATGACCAATCAGTCTCTCAGGATCATTGTGAAGCTATTAAGCCACGCCCTAGCAACCATTTAGAGCACCTTAGCAACAAGTCCCATAGACTTCCATTGAAAGAGGTCAAAAGAATATCTCCGGATAGAAGTGTCATAGAAACACAAGGGTGGTCTCGTTTGACTCGGGGCAGCACACAGCCCCTCCCTAGCAACCATTGTCGAGCACCTTAGCAACTAAAATCTGTAGAGGGATATCTTCCATTCTGAATGTCACAGAGGCATGGGAGTTGGTTTATATCATTCATACTGACAAGCAACCTTTGGACTTTGATGACTGGCAGCTGCCAAGCCATTCCCTAGCAACCAAACAGAGTACCCTAGCAACCATTTTGCAAGACCTATATCTCTGCATCAGAACATCGTATAGAGATGTGGTTTGGCTCTTTTGACTCATGCTTGCAAACAGGGCTTCCAACATGCTACACATGCTAGCTGTGAATAGCTACATGCTAATAGCAATTAGGTAGTGCTAAATCATGCCAAGAAAGTGTTAAGAACTCCAATAGTAACCATCTGTGACAACTACCAACCACCTAGTAATACCTTAGCAACCACCCAGAATACCCTAGCAACCGCCTAGCAACACCATAGCAACCACCCAGAATACCCTAGCAACCGTCTAGCAACCACCCAGAACACCCTAGCAACCGCCTAGCAACCACCCAGAATACCCTAGCAACCGCCTAGCAACGCCATAGCAACCACCCAGAATACCCTAGCAACCACCTAGCAACACCATAGCAACCACCCAGAACACCCTAGCAACCGCCTAGCAACGCCCTAGCAACCACCAAGAATACCCTAGCAACTGCCTAGCAACGCCCTAGCAACCACCCAGAATACCCTAGCAACCGCCTAGCAACACCATAGCAACCCCCAGAATACCCTAGCAACCGCCTAGCAACCACCCAGAACACCCTAGCAACGCCCTAGCAACCACCCAGAATACCCTAGCAACTGCCTAGCAACGCCCTAGCAACCACCCAGAATACCCTAGCAACCGCCTAGCAACCACCCAGAACACCCTAGCAACCACCCAGATCACCTTAGCAATGCCCTAGCAACCACCCAAAATACCCTAGCAACCAACCAGAACACCCTAGCAACCACCCAGAATACCCTAGCAACAACCCAAAACACCCTAGCAACCACTCAGAACACCTTAGCAACACCCTAGCAACCACCTGAACACTTGAATAAGCCATATCTCAGCACCAGAACATAGTACAGACATGTTTGTTGGCTCGTATGCAATCATGTACCACACCCTAGCAACCGAGTGGCGAGTATTGCCACTGCAAGCACCACTTCACATTTTCTTCCAGAAATGTACGTTCTAGTTATAATTATTCTTCTTACAAAAAATTTTCTATATCTCCTCCTAGAGCTTTAACTCTACAAACTCCAAACTCGGGTCAGACCTTCAGACTGTTCTGACTTAGTGTGCTATATCTTTTCAGACTGATTTGACTTTCAGATTTCTTAAAAATTAATATTAAAAACCATAAAAATCCCATTGACTTTCATTGCAACATGTTCAAATTGAGCCAAGGCTACGGTGGCCCAGTAGTGTACAACACAAAAACTCAAATCTAAACTCCCTGAAGCCCTAGACTCAATTAACTACCATTCTATATGTACTAATGAACTAATAATCTATCTATCTATCTATCTATCTATCTATCTATCTATCTATCTATCTATCTAAATCTTTCTTTCTAACTAATCTATCAATCTTTCTTACTAATCTATCTTTCTTTCTTTCTGACTAATCTATCTTTCTTTCTTTCTTTCTTTCTTTCTTTCTTTCTTTCTTTCTTTCTAACTAATATATCTATCTTTCTTTCTAACTAATCTATCTTTCTTTCTTTCTAACTAATCTATCTATCTTTTTTATTTCTACTTAATCTATCTTTCATTCTTTCTGACTAATCTATCTTTCTTTCTTTCTTTTCTTTCTTTCTAACTAATCTATCTATATTTCTTTCTAACTAATCTATCTTTCTTTCTTTCTTTCTAACTAATCTATCTATCTTTTTTCTTTCTAACTAATCTATCTTTCTTTCTAACTAACTAATCTATCTTTCTTTCTTTCTAACTAATCTATCTATCTTTCTTTCTTTCTAACTAATCTATCTTTCTTTCTAACTAATCTTTTTTTCTAACTGATCCATCTTTCTTTCTTTCTTACTAATCTTTCTTTCTTTCTACCTAATCTTTCTTTCTTTTTTCTTTCTTTTTTCCAACTAATCTCTTTTTTTCTTTCTTTCTTTCTTTCTAACTAATCTATCTTTCATTCTTTCTTACTGATTTTTCTTTCTTTCTAACTAATCTTTCTTTCTTTCTTTCTTTCTAAATAATCTATCTTTCTTTCTAACTAATCTATCTTTCTTTCTTTCTTATCTATCTTTCTTTCTAACTAATCTTTCTTTCTTTCTAACTAATCTATCTTTCTTTCTAACTAATCTATCTTTCTTTCTTTCCAACTAATCTCTTTCTTTCTTTCTTTCTTACCGATCTATCTATCTTTCTTTCTAACTAATCTATCTTTCGTTCTTTCTTTCTTACTGATCTATCTTTCTAACTAATCCATCCATCCTTCTTTCTAACTAATCTATCTTTCTTTCTTTCTTTCTTACTGATCTTTCTTTCTTTCTGACTAATCTATCTTTCTTTCTTACTGATCTATCTTTCTTTCTAACTAATCTTTCTTTCTTTCTTACTGATCTATCTTTCTTTCTAACTAATCTATCTTTCTTTCTAACTAATCTATCTTTCTTTCTTTCATACTGATCTATCTTTTTTTCTAACTAATCTTTTTTTCTAACTAATCTATCTTTCTTTCTAACTAATCTATCTTTCTTTCTAACTAATCTATGTATATTTCTTTCTTTCTAACTAATCTATCTTTCTTTCTAACTAATCTATCCATCTTTCTTTCTAACTGATCCATCTTTCTTTCTTTCTTTTTTTCTAACTAATCCATCTTTCTTTCTTACTAATTTTCATTCTTTCTAACTAATCCATCTTTCTTTCTTTCTTACTAATCTTTCTTTCTTTCTTTCTAACTAATCTAGCTTTCTTTCTTTGTAACTAATCTATCTATCTTTTTTCTTTCTAACTAATTTATTTTTCTTTCTTTCTAACTAAACTATCTATCTTTTTTCTTTCTAACTAATCTTTCTTTCTTTCTAACTAATCAATCTATCTTTCTTTCTTTCTAACTAATCTATCTATCTTTCTTTCTTTCTAACTAATCTATCTTTTTTCTTTCTGACTAATCTATCTATCTTTCTTTCTTTCTAACTAATCTATCTTTCTTTCTTTCTATCTAATCTATATATCTTTTTTCTTCTAACTAATCTATCTTTCTTTCTAACTAACTAATCTATCTATATTTCTTTCTTTTTTCTAACTAATCTATCTTTCTTTCTTTCTAACTAATCTATCTTTCTTTCTTTCTATCTAATCTATACATCTTTTTTCTTCTAACTAATCTATCTTTCTTTCTAACTAACTAATCTATCTATATTTCTTTCTTTTTTCTAACTAATCTATATTTCTTTCTTTCTAACTAATCTATCTTTCTTTCTTTCAAACTAATCTATCTTTCTTTCTTTCTAACTAATCTATCTATCTTTCTTTCTAACTAATCTATCTTTCTTTCTTTCTAACTAATCTATCTTTCTTTCTTTCTAACTAATCTATCTATCTATCTTCTTTATAACTAATCTATCTTTCTTTATAACTAATCTATCTATATTTCTTTCTTTCTAACTAATCTATCTTTTTGTTTCTGACTAATCTATCCATATTTCTTTCTTTCTAACTAATCTATCTTTCTTTCTTTTTAACTAATCTATCTTTCTTTCTTTCTTTCTAACTAATCTTTCTTTCTTTCTTACTGATCTATCTTTCTTTCTAACTAATCTATCTTTCTTTCTAACTAATCTATCTTTTTTTCTAACTAATCTATCTTTCTTTCTAACTAATATATCTTTCTTTCTAACTAATCTATCTATATTTCTTTCTTTCTAACTAATCTATCTTTCTTTCTAACTAATCTATCCATCTTTCTTTCTAACTGATCCATCTTTCTTTCTTTCTTTTTTTCTAACTAATCCATCTTTCTTTCTTACTAATTTTCTTTCTTTCTAACTAATCCATCTTTCTTTCTTTCTTACTAGTCTTTCTTTCTTTCTTTCTTTCTAACTAATCTATCTTTCTTTCTTTGTAACTAATCTATCTATCTTTTTTCTTTCTAACTAATTTATTTTTCTTTCTTTCTAACTAAACTATCTATCTTTTTTCTTTCTAACTAATCTATCTTTCTTTCTTTCTAACTAATCAATCTATCTTTCTTTCTTTCTAACTAATCTTTCTATCTTTCTTTCTTTCTAACTAATCTATCTTTTTTCTTTCTGACTAATCTATCTATCTTTCTTTCTTTCTAACTAATCTATCTTTCTTTCTTTCTAACTAATCTATATATCTTTTTTCTTCAAACTAATCTATCTTTCTTTCTAACTAACTAATCTATCTATATTTCTTTCTTTTTTCTAACTAATATATCTTTCTTTCTTTCTAACTAATCTATCTTTCTTTCTTTCTAACTAATCTATCTTTCTTTCCTTTGAACTAATCTATCTATCTTTCTTTCTAACTAATCTATCTTTCTTTCTTTCTAACTAATCTATCTTTCTTTCTTTCTAACTAATCTATCTATCTTTTTTCTTTATAACTAATCTATCTTTCTTTCTAACTAATCTATCTATATTTCTTTCTTTCTAACTAATCTATCTTTTGTTTCTGACTAATCTATCCATATTTCTTTCTTTCTAACTAATCTATCTTTCTTTCTTTTTAACTAATCTATCTTTCTTTCTAGCTAATCTATTTTTCTTTCTAACTAATCTATCTTTCTTTCTTTCTTTCTAACTAATCTGTCTTTCTTTCTAACTAATCTATCTTTCTTTCTAACTAATCTATCTTTCTTTCTTTCTAACTAATCTACCTTTTTTCTTTCTGACTAACTTATCTATCTTTCTTTCTTTCTTTCTAACTAATCTATCTTTCTTTCTAACTAATCTATCTATCTTTTTTCTTTCTAACTAATCTATCTTTCTTTCTATCTTTCTTTCTTTCTGACTAATCTATCTTTCTTTCATTCTAACCAATCTATCTTTCTTTCTTTCTAACTAATCTATCTATCTTTTTTCTTTATAACTAATCTATCTTTCTTTCTAACTAATCTATCTATATTTCTTTCTTTCTAACTAATCTATCTTTTGTTTCTGACTAATCTATCCATAATTCTTTCTTTCTAACTAATCTATCTTTCTTTCTTTTTAACTAATCTATCTTTCTTTCTAGCTAATCTATTTTTCTTTCTAACTAATCTATCTTTCTTTCTTTCTTTCTAACTAATCTGTCTTTCTTTCTAACTAATCTATCTTTCTTTCTAACTAATCTATCTTTCTTTCTTTCTAACTAATCTACCTTTTTTCTTTCTGACTAACTTATCTATCTTTCTTTCTTTCTTTCTAACTAATCTATCTTTCTTTCTAACTAATCTATCTATCTTTTTTCTTTCTAACTAATCTATCTTTCTTTCTATCTTTCTTTCTTTCTGACTAATCTATCTTTCTTTCATTCTAACTAATCTATCAATATTTCTTTCTTTCTAACTAATCTATCATTTTTTCTTTCTAACTAACTTATCTATCTTTCTTTCTTTCTTTCTAACTAATCTATCTTTCTTTCTAACTAATCTATCTTTTTTCTTTCTAACTAATCTATCTTTCTTTCTTTCTTTCTTTCTGACTAATCTATCTTTCTAACTAACTAATCTATCCTTCTTTCTTTCTTTCTTTCTAACTAATCTATCTTTCGTTCTTTCTTTCTTACTGATCTATCTTTCTAACTAATCCATCCATCCTTCTTTCTAACTAATCTTTCTTTCTTTCTTTCTTTCTTTCTTTCTTTCTTTCTGACTAATCTATCTTTCTTTCTTACTGATCTATCTTTCTTTCTAACTAATCTTTCTTTCTTTCTTACGGATCTATCTTTCTTTCTAACTAATCTATCTTTCTTTCTAACTAATCTATCTTTCTTTCTTTCTTACTGATCTATCTTTTTTCTAACTAATCTATCTTTTTTTCTAACTAATCTATCTTTCTTTCCAACTAATCTATCTTTCTTTCTAACTAATCTATCTATATTTCTTTCTTTCTAACTAATCTATCTTTCTTTCTAACTAATCTATCCATCTTTCTTTCTAACTGATCCATCTTTCTTTCTTTCTTTCTTTCTTTCTAACTAATCCATCTTTCTTTCTTACTAATTTTCTTTCTTTCTAACTATTTCATCTTTCTTTCTTTCTTACTAATCTTTCTGTCTTTCTAACTAATCTATCTTTCTTTCTTTGTAACTAATCCATCTTTCTTTCTTTCTAACAAATCTATCTATCTTTTTTCTTTCTAACTAATTTATCTTTCTTTCTTTCTAACTAATCTATCTATCTTTTTTTCTTTCTAACTAATCTATCTTTCTTTCTTTCTAACTAATCTATCTATCTTTCTTTCTTTCTAACTAATCTATCTTTCTTTCTTTCTAACTAATCTATCTATCTTTCTAACTAATCTATCTATCTTTCTTTCTAACTAATCTATCTTTCTTTCTTTCTAACTAATCTATCTTTCTTTCTTTCTAACTAATCTATCTTTCTTTCTTTCTAACTTATCTATCTATCTTTCTTTCTAACTAATCAATCTTTCTTTCTTTATAACTAATCAATCTATCTTTCTTTCTTTATAACTAATACATCTATCTTTCTTTCTTTATAACTAATCTAAATAACTTTCTTTCTAACTAATCAATCTTTTTTCTTTCTGACTAATCTATCCATATTTCTTTCTTTCTAACTAATCAATCTTTTTTCTTTCTGACTAATCTATCTATCTTTCTTTCTTTCTAACTAATCTATCTTTCTTTCTTTCTAACTAATCTATATATCTTTTTTCTTTCTAACTAATCTATCTTTCTTTCTAACTAACTAATCTATCTATATTTCTTTCTTTCTTTCTAACTAATTTATCTTTCTTTCTTTCTAACTAATCTATATTTCTTTCTTTCTAACTAATCTATCTATCTTTCTTTCTAACTAATCTATCTTTCTTTCTTTCTAACTAATCTATCTATCTTTTTTCTTTATAACTAATCTATCTTTCTTTATAACTAATCTATCTATATTTCTTTCTTTATAACTAATCTATCTTTTTGTTTCTGACTAATCTATCCATATTTCTTTCTTTCTAACTAATCTATCTTTTTTCTTTCTAACTAATCTATCTTTCTTTCTTTTTAACTAATCTATCTTTCTTTCTAGCTAATCTATTTTTCTTTCTAACTAATCTATCTTTCTTTCTTTCTAACTAATCTGTCTTTCTTTCTAACTAATCTATCTTTCTTTCTAACTAATCTATCTTTCTTTCTAACTAATCTATCTTTCTTTCTTTCTAACTAATCTATCTTTTTTCTTTCTGACTAACTTATCTATCCTTCTTTCTTTCTTTCTAACTAATCTATCTTTCTTTCTAACTAATCTATCTATCTTTTTTCTTTCTAACTAATCTATCTTTCTTTCTTTCTTTCTTTCTTTCTTTCTGACTAATCTATCTTTCTTTCTAACTAACTAATCTATCCTTCTTTCTTTATTTCTTTCTTTCTAACTAATCTTTTTCTTTCATTCTAACTAATCTATCCATATTTCCTTCTTTCTAACTAATCTATCATTTTTTCTTTCTAACTAACTTATCTATCTTTCTTTCTTTCTTTCTAACTAATCTATCTTTCTTTCTGCCTAATCTATCTTTTTTCTTTCTAACTAATCTATCTTTCTTTCTTTCTTTCTGACTAATCTATCTTTCTTTATAACTAACTAATCTATCCTTCTTTCTTTCTTTCTTTCTGACTAATCTATCTTTCTTTCTAACTAACTAATCTATCTATCTATCTTTCTTTCTTTCTAACTTATCTCTTTCTTTCATTCTAAATAATCTATCTTTCTTTCTTTCTAACTAATCTATCTTTCTTTCTTTCTTTCTAACTAATATATCTTTCTTTCTTTCTTTCTTTCTTTCTTTCTAACTAATATATCTTTCTTTCTAACTAATCTATCTTTCTTTCTTACTAATTTTATTTCTTTCTAACTAATCCATCTTTCTTTCTTTCTTACTAATCTTTCTTTCTTTCTTTCTTTCTTTCTTTCTTTCTAACTAATCTAGCTTTCTTTCTTTGTAACTAATCTATCTATCTTTTTTCTTTCTAACTAATTTATTTTTCTTTCTTTCTAACTAAACTATCTATCTTTTTTCTTTCTAACTAATCTATCTTTCTTTCTTTCTAACTAATCAATCTATCTTTCTTTCTTTCTTTGTTCATAACTGATCCATCTTTCTTTCTTTTTTACTAATATTCTTTCTTTCTTTCTTTCTAATCTTTCTTTCTTTCTAACTAATCCATCTTTCTTTCTTTCTGACTAATCTTTCTTTCTTTCTACCTAATCTTTCTTTCTTTTTTCTTTCTTTCTTTCCAACTAATCTCTTTCTTTCTGTCTTTCTTACTGATCTATCTTTCTTTCTAACTCATCTTTCTTTCTTTCTAACTAATCTTTCTTTCTTTCTTTCTTTCTTTCTTATTGATCTATCTTTCTTTCTAACTAATCCATCCTTCTTTCTTTTTGACTAATCCATCTTTTTCTTTCTGACCAATCCATCTTTCTTTCTAACTAATCTTTCTTTCTTTCTTACTAATCTATCTTTCTTTCTTTCTAACTAACCTATCTTTCAAACTAATCTTTCTTTTACTGAAACCAATCTTTCTATCTATCTAACTAATCTTTCTTTTCTTTCAAACGTATCGTTTTCTTTCTAACTATTCTTTCTTTCTAACTAATCCATCTATCAAACTTCAAACTATTTTAAACTTCTTCAAACTCTCTGGTCCGGCTTTCTCAAGCCAACTTAAAGTTTGTCTCATCAAACTTTTTTTCTAGTTAGTGGTGCTTGCCAAAGGCAAGGCAACACTAGTGTTATCTTGCAAAAATTATTCTACAAAAAGTTTGGCGCGTAACTCGTCCCGCACGTTTATCACAGACCCCTGAGTGAGGCGTCAAATCGTGCGGCTCATTGAGGAGAGGTGTGCTATGACTTTTCTAAGCGATCGGGTGTACGATGTTCGCACAGCGGACGAAAAAGTGGCCAAAAAAATCCCATTGACTTAACATTGCGGAATGTTCAGAAATTCAAATCCCAACCGACTTTTTCACACACACAGACACAAAGGGCCTGACACCCCTGCGTTTCTCTCCCTCTCTCTCTCCCTCAGAGGATTTATATTATCAAGCAGCCAAAAATTAATGGCCTAAAATCTTCATAGCCTCACCCTAGCAACCAATTACAGCACCCTAGCAACCGTAGGCCTCGTGCCATACCAAAGGCACTCGTTAATAAAGATTTTAATAACTCTATAGTAACTATCTTTTACTATGTTATAAAAAATACATGCTGACATCACAGACCCCTGAGTGAGGCGTCAAATCGTGCGGCTTATTGAGGAGAGGTGTGCTATAACTTTTCTAAGAGATCGGGGGTACGGTAATTGCCCCAGGGGCAAAAAAGCGCCCCCAAAAAATCCCATAGACTTAACATTGCAACAAACTTTGACGAGTTATAGCTCAGAAATCAGATTTCACAGAAACGTGTGATTTGCCACATTTGAAGAGGCTGACAGGCTCTGTAAGAACATACCTCACAATGGGGTAAAAGTTGCACCCCTGGGGGGCAGGAGCATGAAATGGGCCGTCCTACACATTGCATAGGGATTTTGTATTGAACATAGCTCTGGATCACAGTGTCATAGAGACAAGGGGACGGGCTCATTTTTCTCAGATGACCAATCAGTCTCTCAGGATCATTGTGAAGCTATTAAGCCACGCCCTAGCAACCATTTAGAGCACCTTAGCAACAAGTCCCATAGACTTCCATTGAAAGAGGTCAAAAGAATATCTCCGGATAGAAGTGTCATAGAAACACAAGGGTGGTCTCGTTTGACTCGGGGCAGCACACAGCCAATCATGAATCCCCTCAACACTTCCTAGCCCATCCCTAGCAACCATTGTCGAGCACCTTAGCAACTAAACTCTATAGAGGGATATCTTCAAAAACAACTACACCGCCCCTCAAGAACAACTACACCGCTTTACAACTATAGGACAGGAAGAGCTAAATAAACTTATCTTTGCATCTAAACCAACAACATGTTTATTAGATCCAATACCCACTAAACTACTGAAAGAAGTGTTACCTGTAGTGGAAGAGCCTCTTCTCAATATTATTAACTCGTCTTTATCTTTAGGTCATGTTCCAAAAATATTCAAGCTGGCAGTAATAAAATCGATTGTTAAGAAACCGCAATTAGATCAAAATAACTTAATTACCGACCCATTTCAAATCTTCCATTTATGTCTAAAATACTAGAAAAAATTGTGTCCGCTCAATTGTGCTCTTTCCTGCAAGAAAATGAGATATATGAAAAATTTCAGTCAGGATTTAGACCGCATCATAGCACAGAAACCGCGCTAGTTAAAATTACAAATGATTTACTTTTAGCTTCTGACCAAGGCTGTATCTCAATACTAGTTCTACTCGATCTTAGCGCTGCGTTCGACACTATAGATCATAAAATACTCTTGGATCGACTACAAAACTACACTGGTGTTCAGGGACAGGCATTAAGCTGGTTTAGATCGTACTTATCGGACCGTTACCATTTTGTCTGTCTAAATGGGGAAAAATCCAAGTTAACGTCAGTAGAATATGGAGTGCCGCAGGGATCGGTGTTAGGCCCTCTGCTATTCTCAATATATATGCTGCCACTTGGTAATATTATAAGAAAACATGGAATTAATTTCCACTGTTATGCTGATGACACTCAATTATATATTTCATCACGACCAGATGAAAACACTAACTTATCTAAATTGACAGAGTGTCTTAAAGATATAAAATGCTGGATGACGTGTAATTTCCTGCTGTTAAATCCAGATAAAACGGAGGTATTATTTATTGGTCCAAAAAACTACCCACAAAACCTTGTACAATACAACTTTAATTTATAAGGATGTCCTGTTACCTTATACACTACAGTAAAATACCTGGGTGTTATACTAGACCGCAACTTGTCTTTCGAAAATCATATTTCATATGTTACAAGAACTGCTTTTTTCCACCTTAGAAACATTGCTAAATTACGTAACATACTTTCTGTTACTGATGCAGAAAAGTTAGTTCATGCATTCATGACCTCGAGACTCGATTACTGTAATGCTTTACTGTAGCTGGTTGTCCTGCATCCTCAATGAACAAGCTACAGTTAGTGCAAAATGCAGCCGCTAGAGTTCTTACTAGGTCAAGAAAATATGATCATATAACACCGATTTTATCATCTCTACACTGGTTACCTATTAAGTTCCGTATCAATTACAAAGTACTATTACTGACCTATAAAACCCTAAATGGTTTAGCTCCTGTGTATTTAATGGACCTTCTATCGCCCTACAATCCATCGCGTTCTTTAAGATCCCTAAATTCGAGGC
The DNA here is from genome assembly GCA_026230005.1 of Gila orcuttii. Classification (NCBI taxonomy): domain Eukaryota; kingdom Metazoa; phylum Chordata; class Actinopteri; order Cypriniformes; family Leuciscidae; genus Gila; species Gila orcuttii. The sequence continues at coordinate 17,252,753 of JAPDVR010000017.1, forward strand.
TTCTGGTCATTCCCAGGATATCTAAGTCCACTAAAGGAGGGAGGGCGTTCTCACATTTAGCTCCTAAACTCTGGAATAGCCTTCCTGATACTGTTCGTTGCTCAGACTCGCTCTCCCAGTTCAAAACTAGATTAAAGACGCATCTCTTCAGCCAAGCATTCACATAATGCTTGCCTCTTATACTACTGTTCAATCAGATCGAATGCATTAATATTATGAACAGCAGCTACGCTAATTATTTCCCATCTGCTTTTCGGCTGTTATCTCGGGACGCTAGTCCCGAGGTAAATAGCGTTCTTCAGCTACAGTCTGTATCCAGCCTCTCACGGAGACTTCAGATGCCCCAACACCTACGATGAGACGACTAAACGCCTGCGATGAGACGACTCGACGCCTGTGAAGAGACGACTCAACGCCGGCGATATGTTATGCCCTAAATTGATACATGATGATTAACTAACTGTATTTTCTACGTACATTTCTGAAATGCACTTTCTGTAAAGCTGCTTTGAAACAATATTTATTGTGAAAAGCGCTATACAAATAAATTTGAATTGAATTGAATTGAATTGAATCTTCAATTCTGAATGTCACAGAGGCATGGGAGTTGGTTTATATCATTCATACTGACAAGCAGCCTTTGGAGTTTCATGACTGGCAGCTGCCAAGCCACTCCCTAGCAACCAAACAGAGTACCCTAGCAACCATTTTGCAAGACCTATATCTCTGCATCAGAACATCTTGTAGAGATGGGGGTTGGCTCTTTTGACTCATGCTAGTAAACAGGACATCCAACATGCTACACATGCTAGCTGTGAATAACTACATGCTAATAGTGATTAGGTAAGTGCTAAATCTTGCCAACAAAATGTTTAGAACTCCAATGGTAACCATCTGTGACAACTACCAACCACCTAGCAACGTCATAGCAACCACCCAGAATACCCTAGCAACCACCTAGCAACACCGTAGCAACCACACAGGACACCCTAGCAAGCACCTAGCAACGTCCTAGCAACCACCTAACAACCACCCATAAGACCATAGCAACCACCTAGCAACACCCTAGCAACTCTCGGAACACCCTAGCAACCACCTAACAACGCCCTAGCAACCACCGAGAATACCCTAGCAACCACCTAGCAACACCATAGCAACCACCCAGAACACCCTAGCAATTTCCTAGCAACACCCTAGCAACCACCCAGAATACCCTAGCAACCAGTCAGAACACTGTAGCAACCACCTTGCAATGCCCTAGCCTTACTGAACGCTGTTCAGCTAAATTTGCAGTTACTTTGTACATTAAATCTAGAATTAATTACATGTCAACTGTTTAGCTAGAGAAGAATTATTATAGTTATTGGGAACTTTCAATGGCACATTGACTAAACTTTATGGAGAGACAGACACATGGTGTGGTCTTGAACACGCAGCAGCTGTGACCAACTATAGAATGATGTCCAAAGCAAATCTAATGGTTGATCATAAGTGCTATTGATTATTCCCAATACCAGGTCATTCTGCTGTTTTAATCATTTCTTTAAGTCTTTTTATGATTTTTAATCATAATAGAATTCAGCTATTCATTTTTTTTTCATTTACCCCTCTTGTTCTAGTGTGGTTTTACTTCCCCATAGAACCGCAAAAGTAACTAGACATACTGTCCTTCTTGATTAGTTTATTTTCAAAAGTTGCTTCAATTTTATGAGCCAGCTACAAAAGTAATCTAGACGATTGCTATGGCATAATTTTGAGCACCACTAATAAACACAACACAATCTTTTTTTTTCTCTTTCTTTCTCTTCTTCATTTGTTCAGAGATCAAGCCTGTTGTATGCTATCAGTAAGTTCTGATAAATAATTTGACCATAAGAACCATCTTATGTCATTTATTAAATCTAGGCTTACGCTCTTTTAGCAAAACCACTCAGATCCACACAAATCTGAGCATCCTGCTATTTGCAGCTAAGATAGTAATAATCAGGTACACATTTCACTTGTTAACCACACCTGTCTAAACCTAGCTGTACATTATACACCTAGCTGTCTCACTTTGCCTTTAGCTTCAAATTCTGTTGGATCGTGCATTAGTCTCTTGCCCTTACTCTCACCACAAGTGTGCCGAAATGTTGCAGATGCTCAGCCTAACTGCCTGGATGGCAGGCCAAAATGACTGGCTAGGTGTTTTGAGGAACACCCTTTTATCCATGGCTGCTGACGTTCTTCAGCGCCAGAACCAAAAGCAACTGGAAAACGAGGGAAAAGAACTAATGGCAGACGACTCAAACCAGAGGTATGACCACAAATATCTGACTGAGGTTATCTTCCTGGCCCACAACCTCACAGTTTTGAAACAGGAGGTAAACAACCTCAAACGCCAGATCACGAGTCCCAAAAGCAGCTGACACATGCTAAAAGCCGCATAGACCAGCTAGAGATGGAGGCTCAGGACAGACACAAGGACCCTGGCAGAAGGAAGTCACAGGAGGAAATCCACAGGCTTCAAACGGCTCTGACGGCTGCTAAACAACAAGAGCAGTTGGAAAAGACAGCTAGAGAGGACCTGCAAAAGGAACTCTTTCACAAAGAGTCACTGTTAAAAGCAGCAAATTCTGAACTCTTGGACAAAGATGCCAGAATCATGGCCTGTGAAGGTCAACTGAATGTGTCCCGAGCTGGAATTGAAGCGCTGACCCAGCAGCTGGAAAACACCAAAGATGAACTTGACATGGTCCAACGAGAACTGAGACACTCATACCTGCTGCAAAAGGAACTACAGCAGGAGAGATATCTAACTTCCCCACTGGCAATCAGCAGAGAAACCTCCCACTACCTCCAAAACCACCACTACAGGGTCTGCATGAAACTCCCTATGTTTACTATTACAGCTTACTTCGGAGCTTGCAACAAACCTGGGATGGAGGAGGACACGAGCTTCAAGAGCCTTTTCCTCCGAAACCTCCATCCTATTGTAAGTCACCATTTAGGCATTATGGCCTGTCCCCACACAATGCCTATCCAACAACTGCGTGACCTGACACAGAAGGCCTTTAACAAACACAAGGCCTCCTCAAAAAGGGACCTCCCCCAGTGATTCTGAACGGCAAAATCCAGAATCCAAAGCTGGAACCAGAAGGCACCCAGCATTGCCACAATTCAAGAGCCTTCAACAAAGAGCTCCTAGCCAGCAGAGGGCAGAACCGTCACCATTGCCATAGACCCAGACACAAGAGCAACCACCTGCACCTTTGACGTCGCTCGTTGTTGTCTATAGCACGGACAACAGCGTTTGAAAGGGGGGAGTTGTAGCGTCTGGACCAATCACACACACACAAATTATTAATTTTATCTAATGAATAGTCCGGCAAACTCACTCTCCCAACAAAGATCTGTCTAACTTCCCTCGAAGCTAACACCACTGGCAGAACTCGGGGTCCTGTTTCATAGATAAAAATATTTTACGACCCCTAAAAGGGAATTCCTGGGAGGAGCCATGGAAAAGTACATCCTCACCCAGTAAACACCACAGGACGTCCCACAGCAGTCTACAACAACATCCTCCTCCACACCTTTCAAACAGGTGTCAAACAGAGGCTGCACAAGACAGTTGGACACGCCTGCTTCTGAGTTACAAGAGCTGCTAGCACTAGCCAAAGAGCTCCTGGAACAGAACTCACCTGAGGAAAACTGGGACGAACAAACCTCTGACCCGTGCCCAACACAACTCAGGCAAGCTCAAGTCAGCACTACTGCCAGAGCAGAGTAACACTGCAGACTTCAGACGCCTGGTGACTGGGTGCTGAACCAAGGGCGAATGACCACCTGCTGCCCTTTTTGCTACCAGTACTAGGTCAGTCTGAAACTCTCTCCACGCTACACAACACCCATAACCACTCCCTGTAGTCACAAGCAACCACCTGCCTCAAACGACAGGTGACACGCTGTCAAGGCACCTGCTGCCTCGGCACCTGCTGCAGAGACCTGGATTTGGCTACTGTCTACATCACCCACCGTGGAGCAACCATCACTCCAGGAGACACAAACCGGAAGGGTGTGTGATCGTTCTGCACCTTTGACGTCGCTCGTTGTTGTCTATAGCACGGACAACAGCGTTTGAAAGGGGGGAGTTGTAGCGTCTGGACCAATCACACACACACAAATTGTTAATTTTATCTAATGAATAGTCCGGCAAACTCACTCTCCCAACAAAGATCTGTCTAACTTCCCCCGAAGCTAACACCACTGGCAGAACTCGGGGTCCTGTTTCATAGATAAAAATCTTTTACGACCCCTAAAAGGGAATTCCTGAGAGATGTGACACTCACTTAATTCTCCTAAGAAGGAGAAATAAACCCTGTTAATCCTATATATTCTATATATAACCACTTGAGAAATGTATAAACATGTATCTAATTTTCACATCTCATGATTTTCCTTCTGATGTTGTTTTGGCCTATGTTTTCTTGTAAACTCTAATGGGTTAATGTCTCAGACTTTGCATACTATGGTTAGCCAACATCATATGTGTGGCATATTTGATTTCTATAACTTGGTACTTTGAAGATCGAAATGACTGTGTACATGATGTGTCGATAACAACAACATATTATTATTACAAGAATCTTTCAGTTTCTTCATCGGCTCCCACCCCTCCAGTGGGCACATGCAAATGAGCACCCTTGAAACAAAGAGCCATAAACCAAATTCTCCCGCCTGGAACTTCCACCTTTCTTATTGGCCGAGCCAACCCTGAGAGGTAGGACCTTTCTAAGGGTTTATATTGCATCTCTTGACTCTCCTCACTCTCTTTGCTTTCGGACTATCTGGACGCTCTTGGCTCTCTGAGCCCCCGTTGACTTTCTCTTGGTCCTTCCTGAGAAGTCCTGATGTGAAGATGATGCTAAATTAGAAGTTTTCTAAGGACCCCCAAGCTTGTGCCAGGCTGCGGACTTGTCTTTCCATTCACCAAAGATCATCTGACTCCAACCGGTTCTCTCTCATCAAAACAACATCAGCAAAGATCAACTGGAGCCTCAACAAATTGCATCAAGACAGTTTAATTCAAATGGGCGAGACATGCAAGTATCAAACTTAGTCTCATTATTTGATACATTAAGTATCATTACACCTCTTAAAGGACGTGTTAGAACTAAACTGATGGTTTGCTCAAGGCTGTTGATCTGCTGAATTTCAAACAATGCTATAACTTCTTGCTTTCCTGTATTCTTCTTCAGCTCTCTTTCCCTTGGTAAACTGTATGCATGTATGTGTGTATGTTAGAGTAGTTTAAATGTTTAGTCTAGTTAATAAAGTCTTGTTCATATCACACGTAAAGTTGTTTGTGTCCCAAGCTCATATCTGGAGTCACCAATCATAGATTTTGACTACTTGCTCTTAGTGGTACTTAGTAAGAAAGACATTTCCCATGCCCCGGAAATGTACATTTCTATTAATTAATTAATAACCAATATTGAGTGTTCACGGGATGAACCGAGTAATTGGTTGTAATGTTAATGTAGCTACATCAAGTTAACCCCATTAACTGATCTTAATCTACACGTAGCATACACATAACACATTATAGACTTCTAAGACTTCTATAATTCAATGTTAGGCTGCATAGTTTAGATCAGCCGGAACCGGGAACACTTCCCATAAATCCTGATGTACTTTTTACATCATAAGAAGGATGGCGTCTACGCTAATATTTGTCTCTCTGTTTATCCTGAGGTTTACCGCAGTCCCCCGGATCCAGGCCGTATCCGGATCTGATGAAGGAACTGCACCTGGACACGACGACAACGCAGTCCTGAAGTGTCACTAGTCTCTCCCTTGTGAAGTAACTTCCCTTCCCTTCTGTAACTTCCCTTCCCTTTACCTCTGTACTGATAAAACGTTGTCGGGATAATTCCGATTCACGTGGCTACGTGGAAGCGATAAAAAATTCTCAGAGCCACCAGGCACTGTTTTATGCAAATGAGCGGCTGGATCGCATTAAAGAATTTTCTGTTAGAATGGTGTCGTGTTAGTGGGCCCTAAGTTAATAACTAATGATCGTTGAGACGGAAGTGAATCAATCAAAACTAACTTTAACTGGACAATAACTTTATTCTAGAGCTGCTGTAAAGCCAAAACAATCTCTGTTACTTTAATTTCCTATTATCACTGTAAAGCTGCTTTGAAACAGTCCATATCGTTAAAAGCGCTATATAAATGAAGGTGACTTGACTTCACTTCACTTACTGAAAAATTAATTCTGGTGGCCTTCGATGACCAATGATGTCACTACTTACGTCAAAGCCTGCCAAGTCTGTGCCCAATCTAAAACCCCAAAGAGTTACCTTCTGGCCTTCTCCAACCACTACCTATTCCACAACGTCCTTGGTCCCATCTTTCCATTGACTTTGTGACTGATCTATCACTATACAATGGCTTTACTACTATCCTTGTCATAATTGATCGCTTCTCCAAGTCCTGTTGTTTGGTCCCTCTAAAGGGTCTCCCCACAGCCATGGAAACTGCTCAAGCACTATTTCATTATGTCTTTCGAATTTATGGTATACCTGATGATATTGTCAGCGATAGAGGAACTCAATTCACGTCCCAAGTTTGGAGAGCTTTCCGTAAGCATCTGGACATTAACATCAGTCTCACATCAGGATACCACCCTCAGTCTAATGGACAAGTTGAACGATTAAACCAAGAAATAGGCAGATATCTTCAATCATACTGCAGCCGAGAACAACATCGCTGGTCGGAATTCCTCCCATGGGCAGAATACGCACAAAATTCACTAACTCATTCCTCAACTGGCCTGACCCCCTTCCAGTGCGTACTTGGGTATAATCGTTAATTATCGTATCTCTCCATACTTTCATGTTTCCCTCCTCAAACCGGTCTACCCGGGGGCTGACCCCAACGCTGAGGCCCGAGAGCCGCCACCACCACTCGACGTTGGTGGGACTCCAACTTACAAAGTGAATGAGTTACTGGACTCAAGACAAAGAGGGGGTCAGCTCCAATACTTGGTAGACTGGGAGGGCTATGGACCTGAGGAGAGATCGTGGGTAGCCGTCCGCGACATTCTGGACCCTTCTCTCATCGAGGATTTTCATCGTGCCAGACCCGATCGACCAGCACCATGACCACGGGGACGTCCACGTCGAGCGTCAGGAGACGCTCCTAGAGGAGGGGGTTCTGTAACGCCACGCCAGCAGAGGGAGCCCTCACCTGAGTATTGACTGTGTACCGCTCTCTCTGCTTCTACTTGCATTTCCTGTTTGAACAGTATTTAAGAAGAGATTGTGTGTTTGCACCTTGCGAAGTATTGCCAGTTCTACTGCCTTACCAAGCGTTTCCATTGTTTTCTGCCTGATTATCTTGTGTATGATTCTGCCTGATTTCCGTCTGTTGGATTATCCCTCTGCTTTGACCGCCTGTTCTGGACTGATGACTGTGTTTGGACCTCTTGCCTGTTTGCTCACCTCTGCCATTTGGATTGCCCTTTTGTATGTCGCTAGATTGGAGTGCTATTGTGGTTTTGACCTTTTGCCTGGCTTAACGTTTCTGTCTCTACAACCTGCTGCTAATAAACATCCGCAAATGGATTCTAATGCCGCCTCAGCCTCTTCGTTACATTCTGTTCATGTTCATGTAAAAATGTACTAATGTAAGTGTGTGTAACAACAGCGCGCATCTGTGTCGTTCATTCAAACATAGACACGCAAATCATATTTAAACTGTCTTTTTGCGGTTTACAGACACTATCCAATATCGTGATTAGAACATAGCCTCTTAAGATGTTACTTAAGAATAAATAACTTACTATTCACAATCCTCGGCTGGATGCTTTGCTCCTCGAAATGAAACCGTAACCAGCACTTCTGAGGTAAATTTTCCAGGATTATTATTATTATTATTACCATTACGCTATTATTATTTCTCACAGCGTAAAGCACATGAATCTGATTAAACAATGCGTTTTATCGAGCTGATGTAGGCGTTGAAAGGTTTGCATGGATTGCCTCAGATCATTTGCGTTTGAAAAGCGCGCACTCTCCGTAAGCGTGTTCACATTATCAGATAATGAGCTGACATGAGAACGACTGACATCTCTCTCTTTTCATACAGATTACATAAACAGTATTTGTTTTCGTTTTGAATTAGATAATTTAAAAGAAGACACTTAAATGTTTATAAAGATATATTGCTCATGTATGTGTGACTAGTATTCACAGAGTTTTGTTTAAGATGTGCTCCAGAAAAAAATTCAGAGTGGCAGAAAGCACACCCTGTTTATTTTCTTTATTTTACAAAAGCACAATGTTTTGTTTTGATTGTAAGTGGACACATAATAAAAGTAGACATTTAACAGTTTATTTTTTCATATATCTTATGCCTGTATGACCATAATTGACAGAGTATTTTAAGTCTATTTTGCTGCTATGTGAAGAAAATCCAGCAAAACACGCCGGCGCGTTTGTCGACCCCAGAGGGTTAATCAATGTTTAAAAATAGGTCATGTGGCTACACCCCAGTTTTATTCTTTTGAATGCCTGGTTCTTAGTGTCACTGTAACTGTCACTACTGTCATTGCAACAGTCTACAGTCCTTCTAAGTAAAACAATGTCTTTTTATCTGAATTTGCTGATTTGTTGTCCCTGTGCCTTGAGTTTGACAAAACTCTTATACTTGGGGACTTTAATAACCATGTTGACAAAAAAAGACTCTGTAATGACAAAGGACTTCCTGTCTTTATTGGACTATTTTGATCTGAAACAGCTTGTGAACTTAACAAAGGTCACACATTAGATCTAGTTATTACCAGTGGTTCATTCATGTGACAGCCTTCTACTGTAGACTTAGTGTTGTCTGACCATTTGGGTATCTTTTTTAATATGGAATAGTCAGTTCAAAAAGTCTCATCTGCCTGTGCGGTAAATTATCGGAAATGGAAACCGATTGATTCCCTGGATTCTTTTAAAATTGCTGCTGTTACACCTGTACCAGAAAAAAAAAAAAAAAACGAATGTTGATTTGGACAATTTCAATAATTACTGTCCCATTTCTAATCTTCCCTTCTTGGCCAAGATTCTCGAGCAAACTGTGGCATCCCAATTGTATGCTCATCTTACACTAAATAATTAGTTTGAGCCCCTTCAATCTGGCTTTCGCAAATTTCATAGCACTGAAACAGCATTAGCGAAGGTTACCAATGATTTGTTAATTGCTGCGGACTCTGTCAATTCTGATTCTTCTTGACCTCAACGCAGCTTTTGATACTGTCAATCATTCCATATTACTCACTCGTATGGAATCTGTGTTTGGCATCACAGAGACTGCATTAAACTGGTTTAAGTCTTACCTATCAGACCGTAGGCAGTTTGTTGCTATGGGTGGAAAAGTCCAAAATTGGACAAAATTGGACCAATATTTTTCCTCTTGGTCAGCTCCTTAGATCTATTGGACTTAAGTTTCACTTGTATGCAGATGACACCCAGATTTACATTCACTTAAAACCAGGTGACCATGTGGCTGTTGTTTTTCTGGAACACTGCATTTCTGAGATAAAAATTTGGATGAGTCAAAATTTTCTCTAGCTTAACAGTGATAAAACTGAGGTCATAATCATTTGTTCTACCCACCAGTTAGACAAAGCCAGATGCTTAACGCTTGACGTTGATGGCTCTGTCTTGGTGTTCCAAACAAAATTAAAAAACCTTTTTGACGCTCACTTAACATTTGACCCTCATGTCCAGAACACTGTTAAATTGTAATTTTGTTAATCTCAGAAATATTAAAAGATTGCTCCCCATGTTATCATTTACTGTGGCAGATTTGTTTTCTCCCATATTGATTATTGCAATGCTTTGCTTGCAGGTGTCTCGAAAACTACTCTAAATAATTTGCAATATGTCCAAAATCCAAGACCAGGACTAGAGAGCACATCACTCCAATTTTGTAATCCCTACACTGGCTCCCTGTCAGGTTTCGTAAAGATTTTAAAAGTTATATGCTTACTTATAAGCCCTTGCATGGCTTGGCATCCCATTATCTTTCTAAACTCTTAACAGTTTATACTCCAAGGCGTGATCTTCGCTCCTCTGACTCTGACCTTCTGACTGTTCCCTCAACTTGCTTGCACTCTATGGGTGTTATGGGTGTCTATGGCTTTTTCTTCCCTTGCTCCAAAAACTCTGGAACTCCTTACATGTGAGATTAGACATGCTGAATCTTTTAGTGTTTTTAAATCCTTGCTTAAAACTCACTTTTATAGACTTGCTTATATGTGATTTTGTAGTGTACTGGTATGTTGTATATTGTATTTTACACGTTGTATGTTTGCAGTATGTTTAGTTTATTGTTTTGATGTTTTTATCTCTCTTGTTATTTATGCATTTTCTTTTTACCTTTACATTGCATCCTTTTCTGTGTAAAGCGCTTTGAGAAGTAACATTTAAAGGCGTTATATAAAATAAAGTTTATTATTATTATATGCATCCCTAGCTTTACCTGTCAGGAAGGCACTAACCAATATGAGGTGCCCCTAGGGACATTATTCAGAATTTCCATGAATATACATGTACTTTTCCTCTCACATACACATATGAAACCAAATTCATTCACATACTATAATGAAATGCTCACACACATACAAGTGAAATGCTTTTACAAACACAACTGAAACGCTCTCATACATACAACTGAAAATATTACGCTCACACACACAACTGAAATGCTCACACACACACAACCGAAATGCTCACACATACAACTGAAACGCTCACACACACACAACTGAAATGCTCTCATACATACAACTAAAAATATTACGCTCACACACACAACTGAAACACTCACACACACACAACTGAAATGCTCACACACATACAAGTGAAATGCTTTTACAAACACAACTGAAACGCTCTCATACATACAACTGAAAATATTACGCTCACACACACAACTAAAATGCTCACACACAACTAAAATGCTCTCAAACACACCGCTGAAATGGTCACACACACACAACTGAAATGCTCTCATACAAACAAGTGAAATGCTTTTACAAACACAACTGAAACGCTCTCATGCATACAACTGAAAATATTACGCTCACACACACAACTGAAACGCTCACACACACAAAACTAAAATGCTCTCATACATACAACTGAAATGCTCACACACATACAAGTGAAATGCTCTTACAAACACAACTGAAACGCTCTCACGCTCTTTTCGGTCATTCCCCACTTTGGACAAGGGGGAATTTTCAAGCCCCATCTGCCACCATCGCCCCAACACAATGCTAATGAAATACGCAACAAGCTTAAAATGTTCCAATTTATTGAAGTAACAAGTAGTATCAGTGTAGTAACAAGTTGTATCTAAATACAAACTAACTAGCTACATCAAATAACAGCAAGTTCAAAAATAGAAAAGAAATAAAAGTGCCACTCGTCATAGCATCAGCACCCCCTGGTGGGGGGCTGTGGACTAACATAATATTGTACTTAAAAACGTGAATTATTATTTTTTTTAAATAGAAATAACATACTGTGTTTGATATGGGATTAAAATGATGGGCAGTGTATAAGATATAAACTAATGATTAATTATTTTAACCCCCTGGGGTCAGCTATCGCGCCGGCGCGATAGTCTCGCATTTTTTCTTATCAGTGCAAAAGAGACTCAAAATACTCTGTTGATTTTGATCTTACATATAAGTGTTATACATCATTCTATCCTGTTAAGTGTCTATTTTTTGTGTGTATACTCACAATAAAAACAAAGTGTTGTGCTTTTTGTCAAATAAAGAATAATAAACATGATGCGAGTTTTGCCTTCTCTTTGTCAGTGAAGTCCATTCTGAAACGCGTCCGAAAATCAACTGTAAGTCCGCGAATACTTGTCACATAGACACGAGAGATTTTTCTTTATAAAGCTTGAATTCTCTTCTTTTAAATGAAGTAATTTATATAAAAAAACAAATATTCTCAGTTTATGTAATCTGTATGAAAAGAGAGAGAGAGGTCAGTCTTTTTCTTTTCAACTCATTAAACTTGATTAAGCGTTCATTTGACTCTCCCACGGAGAGCGCGCACTATTCAAATGCAAATGTTCTGAGGCAAGCCATGCAAACATACCAATGCCCACATCAGCTGGATGAACACATCAAGTTTAATAATAATCATGTCCCTTACCTCGTCTTGCTATGCTGTGAGGAATAATACTATCTAATAATCCTGGAAAATGTACCAGAAGTGCTGGTAATTTCATTTCGAGGAGCAACGGCAACAGCTGATGTAGTAAGTTATTTATTCTTAAGTGCTTTGTTCTAATCGAGATATTGAATAGTGTCTGTAAACCGCAAAAAGACTGTTTAAATATGAATTGCGTGTCTGTGTGTGAATGATGAATGAACGGCACAGACGCGCGTGCGTGCTGTTGTTTACTACAGCTATACAGCGCGTGTCTGTGCCATTCATTCACTCTCGCACCTACATTAGTAAACGTTATTTTTACATGAACACATCCAAACTATATTGCTATAACCTACTGAGATGAGTAAAAATAGACTAAAATATGTTGAAATAAAATGTCTGTATGCAACAAACTGCAAATTAACATGTATATGCTAATATATCATAAACACTATATGTTACAGACTTAATATAAATGTTTAGACAAGATTTCGTTGATCGTATATATATATATATATATATATATATATATATATATATATATATATATATATATATATATATATATATATATAATTTCTTTTGTCCTCGCATTCTTTGGTACCCAGTGACACACCTGTGAAAGGCTCATTATGCGGCTCATTGTGCAGCTCATTGTGCGGTCATGGTCTTCTCAGGTGTGAACATGCCTCCACGCATATTGCCTTTCCAAACAAAAAGTGTCTTATAAAATTTAAATCAATGTATTGTTTTGTGTGAATGATTAGGCAGGATGATTTTCAGATCATTTTGAAGCAAAAACTGTAGGCGACAACACCCATTAGTCAAAAGTCTTGTGGACACATATTTAGTATGTGTTTTGTGGCCTTATTCCAGAAACTTTAAATTTTAGTTTTTTCAATAACCATGCATAAACAATATTCTCTCAAAAATACAAACATGTACATACATGTTGCTCACATATTATGGTAGCCCTGTTTGTGCTAAATAGAGTGTAATGAAACTTTTGCCATTAATGTGTTTATAAGCAACTGAAAAAAGCACAAATGTCAGGGCATGTCAAAACATCTCAAGGACCCATTAGTGGACAAATCGCCCCTTTATATTGATTTAATTACTTAAATAGGCTATACAGGATAATGAGCGGTATATAGCTGCACTCAAGCGCAAGACCGCACACCTAAAGCTTGCCACAAATTACTGGCAAAAGTAATGATTATGAATGGGTAAAAAATAGCAAGGAGACATTTAATTGTTTTTTAATAAACTGGTGTTTTCTGTGTCGCTGCAAAGATGAAGTTGACGATGCGGACTCGCCATGAACGAATAAAGATATAAAGGCATAAAAAGGAAAATTTCCTCCCGTTTGCCGCGCCCCACCTGTCACGTCTCTATTCCCCACCAGTAGGGCGCGCCCCACACTTTGAGAACCACTGGTGTAGCGCGATTGGCGGAAGAACTAACTGTCAACTGCGGTCGCTTGTATTGTGAAAGGCGCGCTTTTGTACTATGCTTTCTTTCAACAGCTTCTAGTTCTTCGTCTTGAGGTGCACTACTGCCACCAACTGGACTGGAGTGGGGACTTTAACCATCTTCCGTTTCAACTGAAATGTGCTTCCGTTTCAACTGAAATGCTTTCATACAACATACTGAAATGCTTTTCAGTTGTGTGAGTGAGAACGTTTCAGTTGTGTGTGTGTGTGAGTGTTTCAGTTGTGTTTGTAAAAACATTTCACTTGGATGTGTGTGAGCATTTCAGTTGTGTGTGTGAGAGCATTTCAGTTGTGTGTGTGTGAGCATTTCATTATAGTATGTGAATGAGTCACCAAATGCTGCTGGTGATGCCATCTGTCTGCCACTTGGACTATCCTGTAAGACTGAGGGTACTCGCTGTACTGTTGGTTGTGATGAAAGGCCATACTGGATACTACTGCCGGACCTTGGGTCTGGTGTCATTCTCACATGCACTTCCTGCTGTAGAAGAGAGAACGTCCTGGTTGCGTATGCAACCCACCGTTCCCTGAAGGAGGGAATGGAGGACATAGTCGATGTCGACTGAAATGGGGATAACGCTAGGGAGCCTGTCTTCTTCGTACTACTATTTAATCAAGCCAATACAACATTGGCATGTGTGATTACACGCTCCACCCCGCAGCGCGGGTATAAACACGGAAGTGGACGCACGCACCAGTTCCTTTTTTCGCTGAGGAGCCGAGCGGCCCCCGGAGTCAGCGGTGGTCCAGCAGTTGTGGCAAGGGGACTACATCTTCCGTTCCCTCCTTCAGGGAGCGGTGGGTTACATACACAACCAGGACGTTCCCTTTCAGTCGAGAATGTCAGACATAGTCGACGTCGACTGAAATGGGGATCTATTGAAAACGCCACTAGTGCTGCCACCTTCCAGTGCCTAGACAGAAGCCTCCTGATCCCCCCGCGATTTAAGGCAGAAAAGGGACAGGGCTTTAGGCCAGGGAAGTCACTGCTGTTCCTACAGGACCACTGGGAAAGCGTTCCCTGTACATGGAAGGAAGGGACGCAGCGGAAGCCACATCCTGCCCGAAGGGAGGTAACATGTGGAGAATACACATATGAACTGGGCGGAAGAACGGGCAGTACAACATATGGAATGTCACTGGGGTGGCTTCAGCCTATGGCAGGGGGGAAACTCAACCAGACAATGACGGCAGAGCAGGCATCTGCCGAGGGAAGACACGGGCTCGCCGCAGGGAGCCGTACCGTGGAAGAATAACACATATGGGGTCACCGTAGGGATCGCAACATATGGACCCAGCCTAAAACAGGTTCCACAATGCTTACGAGTGGTAGGCCTGGCTTCAGACGCTCCGCCGCTTCCATCGCCGGAGGGTGTGGAGGAACTCAACGGGGTTCGGTTAAGAGGGAACTCTACTGGAGCAAGACTTGCGCACGTATCCAGTCCATAGGTGGGGAATGGCGCAGCAAGCCGACACTTTGAACCGGCTCACGGTGAAACTGGCTTCATGAGAAGGAAGCCCACGGGAAGCAGTGGTTTGACTATGGGTGTCGCCCAGCCCCCAACTCTAGAATATTTGTTAGCGAAGCACTCAGTGTCAACGCCTAGGCGGGAGCACACACTCACTTCAGAGGAGCTCACCAACTAAGTGGACACGTACATCTCAGGATTTTCACCAAGAGGAAGGCAGCCAGCATTCAGTGGCCCAACCTCGCTTGGAAACAGCCTTCCTTTTCTGCTGATTTCCTAAACAGACAAGAGCTGGTCTGAGGTCCTAAGGCTTGCGTTCTGTTGCACGTATAACTGCAATGAAGCGGACGGACAGAGAAAGCCAGGGCTGGGTCTGCCTCCTCCGGAGCAGCGCTTGCAGGCTCACGACCTGGTCCCACCTTTAGGGAGAGGTAGGAACCTTGGGCACATATCCAGGCCGGGGTCTCAGCTTGTGAGAGTTAGCCGGCCCCAAATCCAGGCACAACCCGTTGACCGAAAGCGAGCAAGTCCTTACCTAGTAGAGACCACGCGAGCAGGAGAACTGTAAAAACTTTTTTTTTTTTTTTTGCTCAGGGGTGGTCTCTGTAGTGCAGTAGCACCAGAGATAAGGCCCAAGAGGATAAAGAGGGCCACAAGGAGATTTATTTCCCTTGCTCCCTCAGGAATCTGACGATCAGGACGTGCTTCCCATGCTACTGCATCATGATGCAAGTCAAAAAATAGAAGCAACATCATTTTGAGGGTGGAGGACACAGCCCTCACTCCAACCCATCTTGCAGGAAAGAGAGCACTGAAATGACCGAACGCCTTCAGGATCTCCTCACGGAGAGAAGACTCACTCAACAAATAGGTTCCACTTCTAATTGGTGTAAGCAACACTTCCTCTTTGGGGGTGCTCTCGCAGAAGTGATGGTGACTACCACATAGTCCTGCGGTAGCCACCTGAACCTCGCGTCCATTTTTTAGGACCGACCTGGAACTTTCCAGTGGTCTGAACGCGGGTGCCATCATGCCCCATCCCTGAGAATGTATTCAGGGGAATGTCAGGAAGGGCTGTCGAGGGGAACTAGGTCTGGTTGGGCCAATAAGGGGCAACTATAAAGACCTGCTCCACTCCTGACCTAGCACAGTAGGTGCAAGCGACATGCGCGCACAAGACAGGAGCACTGCTCAACACTAGGTGTGAAGAAATCACTGAGCTTCAGGAGCATCTCTGCTCAACACCTGAGTGTGATGAAAATCACAACTTGAGAGAGCGCTTAGCGACAAAGAATCGCATAGTCGCTTTTTTAGAAGGCTCACTGGGGAACGCATTTCTGCAGGGCCCCGGGGTCAGCTGAGAGCCAGTGTCCATCCAAGGGTTGTCCGCTCGGATGGAATAATACAACTGGCAGAGGACGAATCCGGAGAGGCAAACAGATGTAACTGTGCTGCCCCGAAGTGGTCCCTGCCCAGCTGGACCGCCAGGGGATGGAGTCTCCACTCTCCCTGGCTGTTATGTTAATTAGATTAAGCGTTTTAGGTTTCTTACTTGGGACTCTAATTTTGAAAAATTACCTGACTAAGCAAGGGTGCAGCTATTTTAGTTCAGTTTGCTCAGCTCTCTCAAGCATTAAGCTCCATGTGACTGCTGCTCAGGTTTTTCTTTAATGTTCATGCCTTCGAAAGCATTGTCAGTAAGTAATTATTGTAAAATGTGTAAATTGAGAATATTTTATTTATTTCCTATGCTATATTGGTAATAATTAAGTGTTGGTTTATACACCAATTGCTCAACTGGTACTCTGCTCTGTTAGCCTTTATATTGTGTATATATTTTGTATTCTGTTTACTAAAAACACTTTATTTGTGTATTGTTTTTGATAGTTTCACTCTCCTTTGAAGCATATTGGAGTAAACATCAGGAGTTTTAAAAAACTACACCCTGACTCCAGTCTTTATTTGAAGGGAGTTTGGCTTGCTGCTGAATTGTGTTCACACATATGGAAATGCACAAGGAGAGCAGTATAGTGAAATGACAAACTCAGCTGGCTGAACATCTTGGCAGACGCATACAGCAGCAAGTAACGAGCATCATGGCTGAAAGGTATCCAAAAGAGACCACATCAGGAAAGATACAAACTAAAAGTAACAGAACATCTGACACATCTTCTAAAAGTTCCATAAGAACTTCAACATCCTCAAGATCTTCAGTTGGTGTTGCTGCAGCACGTTCTAGAACTAAGCTGAGGCTGCACGAGCACAAGTTACTTTTGCAGAGAGAGAAGTTGCAATTAAGGTGGACACAGCCAGACTACAAGCTAACTTGGAAGCCTTGCATCTGGAAAAGAGGCTGCAGCTGCTATTGCAGAAGCAGATATATTAGAAGCAGCAGCAGAGTTTGAGGATGAGGAGACGTATGAAAGGAACAGTCACTCTTCATCTGCACAAAGCACAGAAAAACTTGTTTGTGATTGTGTCAGGGACCAAGCTACATATCTCAGTGAGCAGGCCGACTTAGCCATTGATCAGTCTCATGATTGCAAATCTGAACCAGACCAAGTAACGGATCAGAACCAGTTAACCTCTCAAACTGAAACAAATATAGTGCATGTGAATGATACCAAGTATGTCATACTTGCATGTTCTTTATCTTCATCTCCAAGAGTGCAAAAACTGCAAAAAAGTAAAACTCCCAAGAAACATGAAAGAGGAGTCAATAGAAATACCAGTCAGCAATAAATGGCAGCAACAGCCTAAGTGCAGTGGTGTATCAAGATCTTTGCCACAACACTCAGAAACTTCAAGCGTGATGGATCTAGTGAAATATCTTGCACGCCGTGAGCAGTGGTTGAACACGCTTTGATGATCGCCCTAAAAGTTACAGAGGCTGGAGGTCCTCTTTTATGAACACAATCAAAGACTTGGGTCTTACAGCCAGTGAGGAGCTAGACTTGTTGTCAAAGTGGCTTTGTAAAGAATCTTCAGAATATGTGAGACGTCTCAGGGCAGTTCACATAGGAAACCCAGACACAGCCTTGAAAATGGTCTGGAACAGGCTTGATGAATGTTACAGCTCACCTGAAGTAATCGAAAGTGCGCTGTTTAAGAAATTAGACAGTTTTCCCAGGATTTCAGGTAAAGACAACCTCAAACTAAGAGAGCTCGGAGATCTTTTAATGGAGCTGCTCTCAGCCAAAGAAGACGGCTATCTACCAGGTTTAGCCTACTTAGACACTGCTCGCGGCATCAGGCCCATTGTTGAAAAACTGCCATATACCTTACAAGAGAAATGGATTTCTCAAGGCTCAAAGTTTAAAGAAGAATTTGGTGTCACTTACCCTCCTTTCTCATTCTTTACTCAGTTCATTTGCAATCATGCTAAAACACGTAACGATCCCAGCTTTGCCTTTTCCAGTAGTTGCCGCCCACAGTATGAAGGACTCACTGTAAAACGCACTAACTTCAAGACGCCAGTGTTGGTACACAAAACCGAAATCTCTCATAGTGCATCTCAAGACATAAAGCCTTCTAAAGATGATCCAGCCAAATAGTGTCCCATCCACAACAAACCCCACCCTTTAAAGAAATGCAGAGTCTTCAGATTGAAAACAATCGATGAGCGAAAAGCATACCTAAAAGAGCAAGGGATCTGCTTCAGGTGCTGCTCATCATCATCACACTTTGCTCGCGATTGCAAAGTCATTCTAAAGTGTGATGAGTGCAACAGTGACAGTCACAACTCAGCTCTGCATCCTGGTCCACCCTCATGGACACCCAAAATCCAAAGTCCTCCATTACAGCATGGCGGGGAGGATGCAGGAGAAATTCCAACAACACAAGAGCTCCCTTTGCACTGAAGTTTGTCACGGCCTTTCCACAAAATCTTGCTCCAAAATATGTCTTGTCAATGTGTTTCCTAAAGGGCATCCTGAAAATGCAGTAAAGATGTATGCTATGCTCGACGATCAGAGCAACAGATCTCTGGCCAGGTCAAACATTTTCGACATATTCAACATCAATAGCAAAGCATCTCCTTACAGCCTAAAGACATGTGCTGGGTTGATTTGAGTGTTCAGGAAGAAAAGCAAATGGTTATCGGATTGAACCAGCGAATGGTGGAATTAGTCTTGCGCTTCCAACATTAATTGAATGTGATGAAATACCCAACAACTGTGATGAAATTCCAACATCTGAAGCTGCTCTCCATCAACCTCACTTCAAGCATATTGCATCTGAAATGGTGTTGCATATTGCACCTGAAGCCCACATCCTCCTGCTGCTTGGACGAGACATACTTAGAGTTCATAAAGTGAGGAAACAAATTAACGGCCCACACAACACAACCTTTGGCCAAAAACTCAACCTAGGATGGGTTCTGGTCGGTGAAGTATGCCTTGGAGATGTGTACAAGCCCAGTGTTTCAAGTTTCAAGACAAACATCTTAGAAAATGGAAGACCCTCCCTGTTTATTCCTTGTACAAGTCACGTACACATTAAAGAAACGATCACCAGCAACTTAACAGCTCTGCATACAGATCATGACTTCAAAACCCACTGGAACATAAACACAGACAATCTTGGCCAGACTTTATTTAAAAGATCAGAGAACGACAATAAGTCTGCACTCTCCATCTAGGATGAAGTCTTTCTAAAGATTATGGAGAAAGACATTTTCCAGGATGATTCAAACAGTTGGGTGGCACCTCTTCCCTTTAGGTCTCCACGGCCAGTTCTTTCAAACAACAGAGATCAAGCTTTAAGCCGCCTCTCTTCCTTGCGACATACCCTAGAACAGAAGCCAGATATGAAAGAACAGTTTTCAACTTTCATGCAAAAACTATTTGACAGTGACCATGCAGAACTTGCAGCTCCACTACCAAAGGGAAATGAATGCTGGTACTTACCACTATTCGGAGTCTATCATCCCAAAAAACCTGATCAGATCAGGGTAGTATTTGACTCCAGCGCACGTCATGAAGGTATCTCTCTCAATAACGTGCTCCTAACTGGACCAGACCTTAATAACAGCCTCATTGGTGTCCTGATGCGCTTCAGGAAAGAGTGTGTAGCAGTGATGGCAGACATACAAAAAATTGTTCACTGTTTTGTTGTGAGAGAAGATCATAGAGATTACCTACGCTTCCTATGGTACCGTGACAACGACCTTAACAAGGACATTGTTGAATACAAGATGAAAGTCCACGTGTTTGGCCAGAGCCCATCACTGGCAGTAGGAATTTACTGCCTAAGACGAGTAGCAGAGAAGGGTGTGCCGCAACACGGTCAAGACACCAGACACTTTGTGGAACGTGGATTCTATGTGGATAACGCACTAATTTCCTTGCCAACTGAAGAGGAAGCAATAGACCTACTAAGGAGAACACAAGCATCCCTCTCTGAATCAAACCTGCGGCTGCATAAGATTGTATCCAACAGTCTGCAAGTACTCAAAGCATTCCCAACTGAAGATCACGCAAAAGACATCAATATGCCTACACAACGCAGCCTTGGTCTGAATTGGGAGACTGCGACTGACACATTTACAGGTGCTGGTCATATAATTAGAATATCATCAAAAAGTTGATTTATTTCAGTAATTCCATTAAAAAAGTGAAATTTGGATATTATATTCATTCATTACACACAGACTGATATATTTCAAATGTTTATTTCATTTAATTGTGATGATTAAAACTGACAACTAATGAAAATTCCAAATTCAGTATCTCCGAAAATTAGAATATTACTTAAGACCAATACAAAAAAAAGGATTTTTAGAAATGTTGGCCATCTGAATAGTATGAACATGTACAGCACTCAATACTTAGTTGGGGCTCCTTTTGCCTGAATTACTGCAGCAATGCGGTGTGGCATGGAGTCGATCAGTCTGTGGCACTGCTCAGGTGT
Source organism: Gila orcuttii (assembly GCA_026230005.1). NCBI lineage: Eukaryota > Metazoa > Chordata > Actinopteri > Cypriniformes > Leuciscidae > Gila > Gila orcuttii. Next base: position 17,273,834 of record JAPDVR010000017.1, read on the forward strand.
TATGAGAGCCCAGGTTGCTCTGATAGTGGCCTTCAGCTCTTCTGCATTGTTGGGTCTGGCGTATCGCATTTTCCTCTTCACAATACCCCATAGATTTTCTATAGGGTTAAGGTCAGGCGAGTTTGCTGGCCAATTAAGAACAGGGATACCATGGTCCTTAAACCAGGTACTGGTAGCTTTGGCACTGTGTACAGGTGCCAAGTCCTGTTGGAAAATGAAATCTGCATCTCCATAAAGTTGGTCAGCAGCAGGAAGCATGAAGTGCTCCAAAACGTCCTGGTAGACAGCTGCGTTGATCTTGGACCTCAGAAAACACAGTGGACCAACACCAGCAGCTGACATGGCACCCCAAACCATCACTGACTGTGGAAACTTTACACTGGACTTCAAGCAATGTGGATTCTGTGCCTCTCCTCTCTTCCTCCAGACTCTGCGACCTTGATTTCCAAAGGAAATGCAAAATTTACTTTCATCAGAGAACATAACTTTGGACCACTCGGCAGCAGTCCAGTCCTTTTTGTCTTTAGACGCTTCTGACGCTGTGAGTTCAAGAGTGGCTTGACAGAAGGAATGCGACAGCTGAAACCCATGTCTTGCATACGTCTGTGCGTGGTGGTTCTTGAAGCACTGACTTCAGCTGCAGTCCACTCTTTGTGAATCTCCCCCACATTTTTGAATGGGTTTTGTTTCACAATCCTCTCCAGGGTGCGGTTATCCCTATTGCTTGTACACTTTTTTTCTACCACATCTTTTCCTTCCCTTCGCCTCTCTATTAATGTGCTTGGACACAGAGCTCTGTGAATAGCCAGCCTCTTTAGCAATTACCTTTTGTTAGTTTTGTCAGTGCTACAGACTGATCGACTCCATGCCACGCCGCATTGCCGCAGTAATTCAGGCAAAAGGAGCCCAAACTAAGTATTGAGTGATGTACATGCTCATACTTTAAATGTTCATACTTTACAGTTAGCCAACATTTCTAAAAATCATTTTTTTGTATTGGCCTTCATTAATATTCTAATTTTCGTAGATACTGAATTTGGGATTTTCAGGAGTTGTCAGTTTTAATCATTACAATTAAATGAAATAAACATTTGAAATATATCAGTCTGTGTGTAATGAATGAATATAATATCCAAATTTCACTTTTTTTAATGGAATTACTGAAATCAACTTTTTGATGATATTCTAATTATATGACCAGCACCTGTACATTTAAAGTATCAGTCAACGACAAACCATTCACATGCCGTGGTGTCCTATCCATAATCAATAGTCTCTTTGATCCTCTCGGTCTTGTGGCTCCTGTCACTATACAGGGGAGGTTTTTACTCAGAGAGCTATCCATTGAAGGAACAGACTGGTGTGACAGAGACTGGAGAAGGATGCAATAGCAAAACGCTTTTAATGAGTAGGTAAGTATAATAGAACGGTCAGCCACACAACACAGGGGAACAACACAGCTGGTACAGAGGTGGTGGGTCGGACAGACTCCAGCGCGGATGGTAGGTGACGCAGGGACCTCGGTGGACAACCAACGAAGTGCTCCCAGTGCAGTGTAGAATCTCCAGTGAAGGTGCTCGGTGGATCCGTGGAAGTGCGAAGAAACACGACGACGAATAAGGGGAATCCACAGGAGGACGCACAGCTCAGGAACAGGAACACACCGGGAAGAACAACGATCTGACAACATGAGACACCAGTTACTGAACATATAAAGGGACAAACAGATTGAAGCCACCTGGCGCTGCTGATCACCAATGATCAGTGACCACGCCCACAGACACACACATACACACAACAGCATGCGAGACGAGAGAGAGACAGTGAATTCATGAACCGTGACAACTGGGATGAACCACTGCCACAAGAGAAACGCGGTGAGTGGGAATCATGGAGACATTCATTGAAAGACTTGCAACACCTTCACATTCCTCGTCCTTACACACCCAACTCTCATTCAAAGGCAAATCACAAAGAAATCTGTGGTTTCTCTGATACGTCAACAAAAGCCATAGGAGCTGTAGCATATCTCAGGGCAGTAGATGGAGATGGACAGATCAGCATTGGCTTCATCTTAGGAAAAGCAAAACTGACGCCAAAAAAAGCAGCCTACCATACCCCGATTAGAGCTTTGTGCAGCAGTCTTAGCAGTGGAGGTAGCAAAACTCATTGTTCAAGAGATTGACTTCAAACCGGATGCTATTACCTTCATTGTGATAGCAAAATTGTACTTGGCTACATCTATAACGAAACTAAACGTTTCTACGTCTAGGTCCACAACAGGGTACAGAGAATCAGACAATTTTCAGAACCAAAGCAGTGACGATACATACCCAGATAGCACAATCCTGCTGACATTGCTTCCAGATCCATCCATGCATCTCAACTCATGAAATCTAATTGGTTTACAGGTCCGGCATTCCTGCATAAACCACATGAAGATGACTTCATTATGACAGGTAACTTTGCACTTGTGGACCCAGATTCAATTACAGAAATCAGGCCAATTGTGACAGCTTGCATCACAGAAATGAAGGATAAACAACTCACCTCTGACAGGTTTCAGAGATTCTCCTCTTGGAAATCCTTACAAAGAGCCATTGCATCACTCATCCATGTAGCTTGCTCTTCTAGATCCACCAATGAATCCAATACATGCAGCGGTTGGCACCTTTGTTCAAAAGCACACACTGTAAGTGAGCTGTTAAAAGCCAAGAATGTGATAATCCGCTCTGTGCAAAGGGAATCATTCAGTAAGGAGATTGAAACACTCTCTAAGGGAGGAAACATAAGAAGCAAAGTTCCACTCTCAAAACTGAATCCTTTCTTACGTAGATGAGGACGACCTACTCAGAGTCGGAGGCAGATTAAAACTGGCAGATTTAAGCTACCCAGAAAAAAAACCAGTCATTTTACCTGGCAAGCATCACATTTCTGCGTTACTCATAAGGCACTACCATGAATGTGTGGAGCACCAAGGCCGCATATTCACAGAGGGGGCCATTCGTGCTGCTGGATTATGGCTTATTGGAGGCAAGAGATGCATAAGCAGTATTCTTCATGCATGTTGTAACACCTCATTTCTTTTAACGATGTTACTCTGAGGGGTTCAACAGAAATTTTTGAACCTGTACTGATCAAGAAATATCCTCACAAACAAATTAACATTGAACCTCTTTTATTTGCACCACTGTGCTAAATCCATGTGCCAAACTCTCAATAAACAAACTACCAAGCACTCTCAAGATCTCTGTCTCTTCAACAATATATCCATTCAATGAAGTAAACTTAACTCTGAAATGTCCTATCTTTTGAGAAGTTACGTTGATGATGATGATGACGATGACGATGATGATGATGATGATGACGAAATGAGCATATACTCCACACGGTCAATTTTGAGTGCGATGCAATGATTTTAATCCAACTATCCACAATGTGAGAAAAGATCCTACATCACAGTAGCCAGTGAATTGTTTGTTCCCTGTGCCCCGATGCTGTCCATGTGCTGTAGCCTCATTGCCAATGGAGTTTCCACTTGGCTTTACTGTCCATTTCTCTGCTCAGTGTTCATAACAGAACATGTGAATAAAAAGTCCTTTCTAGAAAGAAAACACATCTAACATCAGTGAACTTAAGAAATAAATACAACATCAAGAATATAAATCATCCATACTTACAGTTGAGCAGAAACTCAACAAAGGACTATAAACACAAGCCAGTAGGTAGCATGAGTTCAACCAAACATTGGATTTCCCTCTACCAAACGAACTCTCTTCCTCTATGGTAGGTGTGTTTATATACTAGGTTACCACCCGGCAATAGCACCCTCAAGTGGCTCTTGTTGTAACTACATGTAACCCAAAACATCACACTAGTGCCCCAGCAACAATAAAATACAAGTAACAAGTTCTGTCCGTTACATACCCCACCCTTCAGTGTTAAAATTTGACACATGGCAAATTTTTAAGTTTTGAGTATGGTAACTGTCAATCTGGGTAGGATCAGACAACATTGTCACCCTATAATTTACTGGACCTAGCCTTTTGACTACTTTAGCTGGTCCTCGCCATTTTGGGGCAATTTTAGTCATGAAATCATCATCTGCACGAGATAAAGGATGTGTACGCACCCAAACTAGATCACCCTCCTGGAAGTCTTGGGTTCTTCTCTTGAGGTTGTAATACTTCCTCTGCTTGGCTTGTGCTCTCTCAACATTTTCTCTAACAGCTTCGTACAGTTGTTTCTGGCGATCAATGGTACTGTAGCTCAGTTGATCTGGATCTGGTGGATTTTGTAGAGCTCTTTGTAGCGGACCTTTCAATTGACGTCCCAAGGCAACTTCAGCGGGTGAAAATCCTATGCTTTCATGCCATGCTGTATTCAAAGCTAATCTAAACTCACAGATCCATTGATCCCAGGTACGATGATTATTGTCAACATAAGATGCAATCATGGTTTTTAGATTTCGGTTAATACGCTTAGATTTCGGTTAATATCCTCAGTCAGGTTTGATTGTGGATGATAAGCAGTTGTGAGTTTTTGGGTTACTTGCCACTGCTTGCACAACTGATCCAGGAGGTTCGAGGTGAACTGAGTGCCTCTATCAGAAACAATGAAGGCTGGTGTTCCCCACCTTGTAAATATCTCTTCGATGAGAATACGAATGACGTTGTTAGATTTGGCAGATCTCATGGGGAAGACCTCTACCCATTTAGAGAAGTAGTCTACCACTACTAGAAGATATTCATTCTGACGGGTACTCCGTGGGAATAGTCCCATAATGTCCATTCCGAGCATGTATCCGGGCTCAACAATAGGTACACTTTGAAGACCTCCTGCTGGCTTCAAATTTGTAGACTTATGCTGTTGACATTTTCCACACTGCTTACAGTGTTGCCATACGTCATTACGCATTGAAGGCCAATAAGCAAATTCTAAAAGTATCATCAGAGTTTTAAATGTGCCTAAATGTCCACTGAGGGGGCTGTCATGGGCATAAGTTAAAAATAATTCCTTCAAATTAGCAGGTACCACAATCTGGAATCTTTGACCTCCTTTAGAGATCGGGACACTCCTGTAGAGATCGGGACACTCCTGAATAGAACATCATTTCTCAAAACATAGTGAGTCCTCATAAGATCAGTGGTATTTTGGTTTCTGACTCTTACCATAATTTCTTGACACTCTGAGTCTTTGTTCTGTGCATCAGCAATCTGAGACAAGTCCATTGGCAGCTCACAAGTGATAGGATTAAGAACATGTTTTGGTGGTGTGTGCATCAGGATGGCCGTTGGTTCAGTTGTATATCTCCTTGACAAAACATCAGGTACCACATTACATTTTCCTTTTCTATAACGTACTATAAAGTGATAGCCTTGAAGTCTGATAGTCCATCTTTCCAACCTAGATGAAGGTTTTGGGTGTTGGAAAAGCCAAACCAAGGAAGCATGGTCCGTGATTACTTCAAATGCTCTGCCCTCAAGATAATGATGCCACTTTTCCACAGCCCAAACCACCGCTAGGCATTCTTTCTCTGATGCGGAATATGATCTCTCAGCTCCCCTAAGCAATCTAGATGCATACGCAATCACTTTCTCTTGTCCATCACATTCTTGTGTCAGCACTGCTCCCAAACCAATGTTGCTTGCGTCTGTTTGCACTTTAAAAGAAGAATCAAAATCGGGTGTGTTTAACACAGGGGCTTTTGTCAGATCATCTTTGAGAAGTTCAAACGAACTCTGGCACTCATCTGTCCTCATCCATTTAGCTCCTTTTTTCTTAAGTGCATGTAAGGGTGCTGCTTTCGTAGAGAAATCTGAGATGAAACGGTGATACCAAACCGCAAGACCTAGGAACCGTTGTAATTCTTTCAGGGAAGTTGGTGTAGGGAATGATTTGATCGCATCTACCTTGTCAGAATTCACTTTGACTCCATCAGCAGTGATGGTGTGACCCAAGTAGTCCAGGGATGAACAGATGAATTTGCACTTCTTGAGATTAAGAGTGAGACCAGCAGTGTGCAGACTGTTGAAGACTTGTTTAAGATCCTGCAGATGTGTTTGAATGTCTGGTGAGTAGCAGTGATGTCATCTATGTATACCATACAACACCTGTTTTTGTGGTCTCTGAGAACTTTTTCCATTAAACGTTGGAAAGAGGCAGCTGCATTTTTAAGGCCAAACGGAAGACACAAAAATTCATATAACCCTGAAGCGGTTACAAATGCAGTCTTCTCAACACTTGCAGCATTCATCTCTACCTGCCAGTAGTCACTCTTCAAGTCCAAAGTGCTAAATACCTTGGCTCCTTGCAAAGAATCTAGTATATCTGTAATTTGGGGCATTGGATATACGTCGAGGTGAGTTTTAGAATTAAGACCACGATAGTCAATGCATAAACGAGATCCACCATCCTTCTTATCTACTACCACGACAGGTGAGGCCCATGGAGACGTGGAAGGTCTAATGATATTCTGTTGCAGCAGTTCCTTGATTTGTTCTTCAATAAAATCACTCTTGAGACTCGATAAGGTCTCTTTCTTAGGGGAAATTCATCAGTTGTTTTTATTTCATGTTTGATGCAGTTTGTACGTCCTAGCTTGTGAGTGCAAACTGATGACCAATCATACATCAGAGATTTCAACTGATTCTTTACCTTGATGGAGGCATGAAAAATTTCCACCGCTTGATCAACGAGCTTCAAGTCTTCCTCTTTTGTGATCAATTCGACATCCTTTTTTGCAGCATAAAACTGGATGGCAGCGTTCTCCTGAAGTTCATTAAAACAAATGGGGTGACTGGTGTTGGAAACAGGCAGGTAAACACGTGAAGAATTAAAATCAATGGTTACTTTGGCTTCCCTTAGGAAATCCAGTCCCAGGATGACAGGAACTGCCAAGTCTACATCATCCATCACGTAGAATGTTACAGCAAGTTTCACTCCATATATCTCACATTCCCAGATAACCTTTCGCTGAGTTCTCTGACTCTGACCATTAGCAAGCATGAAAGTTTGAGTACTTTTGGTCAGATGCTCATCATCTCTTCTCAACCTCTGCCAAACTTTCCACTGTATCAAAGAGAAGGTGCTTCCAGTGTCAATTACAGCATTAAAGTAAGAGTGATTTAAAATGATTGAACTTTGCAGCACATTATTATATTGAGAGTTGAGAGTTGGATCAACGAGCATGAGGTGACTTTGTTGCCCTCTTTCACATGATGATTTCTTCATCTGTTCCTTTTCTTTTCCTTGATGCCATCTCTTTTTACTCTCAATCCAATCCTTCTCTATCTGAGTATCGAGTCAGACAAGATCATCGACGGTCTTCACTGTTCCCCTTAACAACGAAGGCTATCGAGGGTTGCAATTTTTTAAAGTCGCTTGAACTATCTCAGTTTCAGACATCTCAGAATTATTCTTCAGGCACAGTGCTCTGTAATTGAAAACAAAATCTCTAATATTCTCATTTACCCCTTGACGATAGTTTGCTAACTTTTGGGCAGCAACTTCTTTATGATCTTCATTTAAAAAGGAAAAAAGGAACTTTTCTTTGAAAGAAGACCAATCTCTTATTTTGTGTTTCTCCGCTCTCCACCAGCTCTTAGCAGTACCTTTCCGACTCACAGATAATGATGCGAACAGCTCTTCAGAATACAATGGTCTCAGCTCCTTATATTCTTCAAATCGATCAATGAACTCAATTGGGTCTTCTGCATCAAGATTACTGAAGGTAGGTAGTTCAATTTTAACTGGAGGACTAGTAGATGAGGAAAAATATGTTACTTGCTTTGAGCGGTTTTGTGTAACTGGGTCAGTCTTGAATGGGGATTGGGACATATTATGAGTAGTAGAAGTACTGGAGTGCATGGGAGTAGAAATAAGAGGTCTGATGGTTTTAAATTGTTGCTCTAATTGCCGGTCTCGTCGCTTTAAGCAATCCACCATACTTTGACCCAAATCGTTGATTTTTGAAAGGAACAGCTGCTTAACGCGATCCACCTCTCTCTGCACACAATAGTTAATTCTGTCTTCACATGCTTGAAACTTTGCATTCATAGCTTCCGTGGTAACCAGTCCACTAACACGATGTTCAAGATCAGCAAGGTGCTCCTCAATGCTACCCTTGCGCTGGGCAATTTCTTCATTGTCAGATTGCAATCGGTCCTCATGAAACTCAAGTGGAGGAGGAGGTAATGGCACGTCATCGGGATGAGCTCTCTGATCAGTGGCTACATCTTGGAATTCTTTCTCTTCCTCAGAGTCTATGTGTAACTCACTTAAGGTATCAATGAGATTAACTACAGAATCTCTTTGCTGAACAAAAGCTTCACCTGAGAAATCTGTGACCGTTGTACCCTCTGTCATAGTGGATGATGAAACCATTATGCACTATGACAGAGGGTACAAAGCATATTACCTGCTTGTGAAGATTAATCAGTACAGTCAAAAATATTTCTTTTTTTTAAAAAAGACTCCATAAAGTTTAATGTAGAGTCCCTGTTCGGGCGCCATTCTGTAACACCTCATTTCTTTTAACGATGTTACTCTGAGGGGTTCAACAGAAATTTTTGAACCTGTACTGATCAAGATATCCTCACAAACAAATTAACATTGAACCTCTTTTATTTACACCACTGTGCTAAATCCATGTGCCAAACTCTCAATAAACAAACTACCAAGCACTCTCAAGATCTCTGTCTCTTCAACAATGAATCCATTCAATGAAGTAAACTTAACTCTGAAATGTCCTATCTTTTGAGAAGTTACGTTGACGATGATGATGACGATGATGATGATGATGATGATGAAGACGAAATGAGCATATACTCCACACAGTCAATTTTGAGTGCGATGCAATGATTTTAATCCAACTATCCACAATGTGAGAAAAGATCCTACATCACAGTAGCCAGTGAATTGTTTGTTCCCTGTGCCCCGATGCTGTCCATGTGCTGTAGCCTCATTGCCAATGGAGTTTCCACTTGGCTTTACTGTCCATTTCTCTGCTCAGTGTTCATAACAGAATATGTGAATAAAAAGTCCTTTCTAGAAAGAAAACACATCTAACATCAGTGAACTTAAGAAATAAATACAACATCAAGAATATAAATCATCCATACTTACAGTTGAACAGAAACTCAGGGTTCTCAACAAAGGACTATAAACACAAGCCAGTAGGTAGCATGAGTTCAACCAAACATTGGATTTCCCTCTACCAAACGAACTCTCTTCCTCTATGGTAGGTGTGTTTATATACTAGGTTACCACCCGGCAATAGCACCCTCAAGTGGCTCTTGTTGTAACTACATGTGACCCAAAACATCACACTAGTGCCCCAGCAACAATAAAATACAAGTAACAAGTTCTGTCCGTTACAATGTGTAACCTGTCGTAAACTTCGTGATAAACTAGAAATGCAGAAAATGTCAGACTTGCCACCAGAACGACTAAGTGTGTCACCACTGTTTACTTACACTGGCTTAGATGTCTTTGGCCCTTGGAAAGTTGTAGCTCGCCGCACAAGAGGAGGTCAAGCTCATAGTAAACGCTGGGTGGTGTTTTTCACCTGCATGAGCACCCGTGCAGTTCACATTGAAGTCATTATGTCTATGGAATCTTCGAGTTGTATCAATGCACTTAGCAGGTTTTTCGCGATCCGTGGCCCTGCAAAACAACTGCACTCTGACTGTGGAACTAATTTCATTGGCGCTTGCAATGAGCTTGAATTCCACAAAGTGATTAAAGAAACAAAGGTGCAAAGATACATCAATAACGAGGGATGCACATGGGTTTTCAACCCACCTCACTCCTCCCATATGGGAGGCGCTTGGAAGCGAATGATTGGTCTGGCTCGTAGAATTCTTGACACAATGCTGATGCGGGAAGGACACTCTAACCTCTCTGATGAAGTGCTTTGTACACTTATGGCAGAAGTGACTGCAATTATTAACAGTAGACCTCTAGTACCTGTTTCTATGGATGCAGACTCACCCTTGATACTTACCCCTGCAATGCTCTTAACACAAAAAGCCGGTTCTCCACCTCCAGCAGGAAACTTCTCCTAAAAGGATATCTACAAACGCCAGTGGTGGCAAGTACAGAGCCCAGCCAACCAATTCTGGTGTCGCTGGAAACAGGAATATCTGCAAACACTGCAAGTTCGTCACAAATGGCAGGAGCCATACCCAAACATCCAGGGGGGTGACATAGTACTACTAAAGGACAATCAAGTAGCCCGAAATGAATGGCCTATGTCACTCGTCACAAGTGTTTTCCCTGGTCAAGATGGAAAGGTTCGAAAGGTTGAACTTAAAGTGACTAAAGAAGGATCCAGCAAAACTTTCTTGAGGCCTATATCTGAAGTCATTCTCCTGCTTAGAAAATAAGAAAACTCCTGTAAACAATTGGTTATAGATGACATCTTTATAGATGTCAGGCGGGGAGTGTTATGTTAATTGGATTAAGCGTTTTAGGTTTCTTACTTGGGACTCTAATTTTGAAAAATTACCTGACTAAGCAAGGGAGCAGCCATTTTAGTTCAGTTTGCTCAGCTCTCTCAAGCATTAAGCTCCATGTGACTGCTGCTCCAGTTTTTCTTTAATGTTCATGCCTTCGAAACCATTGTCAGTAAGTAATTATTGTAAAATGTGTAAATTGAGAATATTTTATTTATTTCCTATGCTATATTGGTAATAATTAAGTGTTGGTTTATACACCAATTGCTCAACCGGTAACTCTGCTCTGTTAGCCTTTATATTGTGTATATATTTTGTATTCTGTTTACTAAAAGCATTTTATTTGTGTATTGTTTTTGATAGTTTCACTCTCCTTTGAAGCATACTGGAGTAAACATCAGGAATTTTAAAAAAACTACACCCTGACTACAGTCTTTATTTGAAGGGAGTTTGGCTTGCTGCAGAATTGTGTTCACACATATGGAAACGCACAAGGAGAGCAGTATACTGGCCATAGACTGTCGTGAGGCTCGTTGGCGGCACGATTGAGCAGGCTGGAAGAAATAGTGGAATGAAGCGACCTCAGCAGCTTCTGACTCCAAGGAGGAGGTGACGGGCGAGTTGTGACATGCAATGCTGTCTTTTAGAGCAGTACCAGCTCGCTGAGCAGCGGTGGCTCAAAGCGAGGTGAACTGCAACAACTCGAGGTATGAATACCAATGTAGCCTCCGTTAAAGCATGCCCTTTGTACATGGCCCCTCAGTCAGTGTTAGTAGACGTCGTTCTAGGAGCAGTTGGCCCAGAGGAACGAAAGGTCTGAACACGGGCTGAGGGTTCGGCAGCAGGCTGGGGGTGATCTGTTGTCACACCGGGCATGCCACTCTGCCACGGTCACCTCGGGACTCGGCCTAAAGCCAGTGCTGTTGTGGTCCTCATATGGAGGAAGCCATGCGGCTGCAGCTGCCATATGCCCCAGGAGCCTCTGAAATTTATTTCGAGATCTGAAGTACATGTCATTCAGGTTGAATGCTGCAGACCAAGCTTGGGGGCGGGGATTGAGAAAAAATGCCTCTCTGTGTAGGAACTTGGACGGAGGCTTTCGAGAAAGGGCCCGTATAAGTGAACACAGGGCCAAGATGGTCATAACCCACCACATACTAGGTACATGAAGAACGAGTGTAGATTTAAAAATCTTGCTTTCCCCTTGTTGTTAATTAATTTGACCAGACACCAGTTATTTTGCCAAGAAATTTCTCGTATTTATTTTACCATTTTATATAAGACATAGGAGGGAGTGACAATGGACCAAACAAAGGTCTTTGTTCCAACATTTCAGTTATCTCTCTGCCGTAGACAAAGAGTTTCAGTTCTTATATGCTTCTGACCCAAAAAAAAAAAAACTACATTACCATAGAAACACATACATTTCCAGAGAAACATATGGTTCGCATTAACATAGGAATGTATACTATCTCATGCTCGGTGGAAAACAATGCATATACATTTCAGTCTCTAACTCCAACACATACTCAAAGTCTCCCAAAGTCTCTCTCCCCCACATATGTATTCAAGAACACTGTGATTCACAAAATACAATGATTAGAAATGATTATGAATGTATATGAAAAGTATAAAACAGATACATAATACTACTGATTATGAATATTAATAAAAAGTAATAATAATACTAAAAAAAAAAACAATTTTAAATTAATGAGTTTATTAAAAACTGGCCTTCATATCAGCTGGAGGGAGCGGCTATATCGAGTCCTTCGCCAGAGGACAGCGATATGCGCACACAAGACAGGAGAATTGCTCAACACTAGATGTGATGAATATCACTGAACTTGAGTGGTATCCGAGCGATAATAAATCGCATAGCCGAGTCTAGTGGTCACAGTCTGGTCCGGACCGGTTGGGAAGCTCTTCACGCCACAACGAACCAGGCCCAGGCACAGAAGACCACAGACTTACCCGAGGTGAGGCAGCAAAGTGGAGAACAGTGATGTTAGTGAGCAGTGCAACACTTATCTGTCTCCACTGGGCGGCAGGGGATGCGTGAGAAGGCGGATGACCGGGTTCTCGAACCGCACCAAGCTGCCTGCTGGCGACCAAGAGGGGGCTGAGGGGTGTAAGGCTATGCTGGGTCACACACCGCCAGACTGGTACTCTTGGGACCCAGGAATAGAGAATTTTGCTCTTTTTTTGAAAATGTGGGTACCGCTGGCCCCACTTATATGGGAGCAAGTTGCGGAACAGACACACACATAACAAAAAAGCTCCAATCGGCCCTCCACCGGCTGGAGGGAGTGGATTGGTGGCCACTCCAAGAGCAACGACTCCATCCCTGGGTGGCCCGTCCAGGTTCAACGTTTCCGCTGTCGCTTACCACCTGGCTTGGCAGTGCCTAGAACGGGGTGGGCGGCCCTTCTGGCCTGCTCCACTTCGAGACCTGGGTGTAGGCTGCTGCGATGGTCCGACGGGAGCCTCAGTGATGGGCAGACGGAGGATCTGCCCCCGGCAGATGGGTGAAGGCAGCAGCGGGCCGCCGGGGCAGGATGTGCTGGATGGCCTCTGTCTGCCTCTGGGCTGCCTCTTAGGCGAAATTCTCCACAGCCATTTGTTATTCTCGAATAACCCAACCTGAGAAATGGGAGAGTCCTGGGGCCTCATGTATCAATCTTGCGTACGCACAAAAACTTTGCGTACGCCAGCTTTCACGCTCACGGTCGGATGTACTAACAGTGAAATTAACGTGAGAATGTGCGTTCCTCCACGCCAATTTCATGTCTGGCGTACGTACATTTCTCATAGTTTTTGTTCGTTGGCGACTCTTACAGGCAATGAAGTTAAGTTGCAAACATTACACAACGAATTGTTCTACAAGTCTATCGCACTACAGGTCGGATGCATTGCTATTAATTTGCAATTTATAAAATAATTTACATATATTGTCACACGAGCCTTATGGGAATATTCTATCAATTATGCAATTAAGTAAGAACATATAAAAGCATATGATATTCCCATATGATGCAGTTGACCAGCCAAACATTAAAACGCAATTTGCAGCGATAGCCGGTTTTACTAATGTAATCGGAGCGATCGACTGCACACGCATTGCTATAAAGGCGCCATCTGAAGAAGAATTTGCATATGTGAATCGGAAACATTTCCATTCAATAAATGTGCAGATAATATTGGTTACCTTCATGGCAGTCCTGTAGTAAATCCGAGTCTACCACAGCAGCGGATACTACTCCAGAGAGTAAAGTGTCACCCATAATTGAGGCAATTCTCTGACCCCTTTACCACTGCTTGTTCTGCCCACACTTTGTCGGTGCGCAGCAGTTCTCCATTTAACGTCCACCTTTATATCAGACCATTTTTTTTTAAGGTCATTTACAGTGCGACTTTCAGATCCCACCGCATTGACGGCATCAGCAAAACTCTCCCACTCATAGTTTTTCCTTTTATTAATTCCGGAGGACAAAGTTCCAAATATTTTTTTTTCTCGTTTCTACCTCCGATAGTAGCACCTCCGATTCACTTTCTGTAAAGTTTCGCTTCTTGCCGCTTGCTTTAGCCATTTTCTTACTCCTCCTTTCTTTTGCCAAAGTGGACTCATTACCATATTTAAATGTATTTAATTAAGGGAGGAGACTGGGTGGGGCGTTGTGCTCGTGCATGTGCGCTCATTTTTAAGTTAATTGGGATGTACAAAGAGAATATGCGTTGGATCCTTCGTACGCAGAGATTCATACATCTGTTTTTTTTTGTGCGTACGCACATTTACAGCTTTGTCCGTACGCAATGTTTTAGTATGAATTCAACGCAAGTATTTGTACATGAGGCCCCAGGAATCGAACTTTGTCCGCTTCTCTCATATCCGCCAGGTTGATCCAGAGATGGCGCTCCTGGACCACAAGTGTGGACATCGCCGTACCGATCGCGCAAGCTGCAACCTTCGTGCCCCCGAGGGCAAGGTAGGTTGCAGTGCAGAGCTCACTCATGAGCTCACGGTCCGGACTACCCTCGTGCATGTTCATGAGTGCCTGGGCCTGGTGGACCTGAAGCAACACATGCAGAGAGGAAGCGGCTTGCCCACAAGCTTTGTAAGCCTTGCCCGTGAGAGCGGATGAGAACTTACAGGCTTTAAAGGGGTGACGAGGATCACCTCTCCATGAGGCAGCGGCCGCCGAACACAGTTGCATCGCGACAGGCCGCTCCACTGGAGGGATAGCCTTGTAACCCTTCACCACTACCCCATCAAGGGTAGTGAGGGGGGAGGAGCTACTTAGGCGATTTCAGGCAGAGAAAAGTGCCGTCCATGCCCTCGTAAGCTCCTCATGCACTTCAGGAAAGAAAGAGAAACCAATCATCCAACCGAGATGACTCGGGACACGATGGAGGGTTCCACGCGAGCCCTACCGCCTCAGCGGCCCTTTTCAGCATAGCTGTCATCTCTGGATCTGGCTCAGGCAACACTGGTCTCCCAAAGGGAGGCAGCGCAGCCGAGTCGCCATTTCCAGAGTCCAGCTCCCCTTCCGATGCTGTGATAGACATACTATCCCCTGGAGTGGCCCCAAATGAAATGGCTGGTCGGTCCACCACAGAAGGACCAGCACGTTCATCGGGGAGCTCCACCGGTTGCGGTGTGTAAGAGGAGTGAGGGATCCACGGGGCTTTGCCGGGTGGATTACCGCTCACTGTAATCCTCAGATCACCCTGGTCGGACGGCACCCCAGTCCTCCTCTGGGAAGGTAGCCCAGAAGAAAGAGTGGGGCCCAGAGGCGGGTACTGCACCCACGCTTTTGACGTAGGCGAGTCTCGATCTCAACAACGAGATGGTCATATTCCCACAATAGGAACATGACTCATCCACGAGAGCTGCCTCAGCGTGCTGTGAGCCCAAACACACGATGCAGCTCTGGTGACCGTCAGAGGGGGACAGAGCCTTACCACACCCAGAAACGCATGAATGGAATGGCATCTTGAAAAAGACACAATCACTTCTTGCCCTCTAACCAACCGTCAAACACACAAACAAATAGAAATTTGATGCTGTTAAAACAGCAGTTGAGAGCTTAAGAATCTCGCGATCACCACTGCACTCGCGCTGTAGAAACAACAACACTGGGGGGTCTTCCCGCAAGAACATCGACACACTCGCTTGCTGTGTAAACAGTAGTAAATCTTCAGAGACATCCGATCGGCTCTGAAGCAACTGGTGCGTGCATCCATTTCCGTGTTTATACCCACGCTGCGGGGCGGAGCGTGTAAACACGCACGCCAATGTTGAATTGGCTTGATTAAATGGTAGTACGAAGAAGACAGGCTCCCTAACATGATCCCCATTTCAGTCGACGTCGACTACGTCTGACGTTCTCGACTGAAAGGGAACTGGTGTGGCATTGCTCTCCACCGAGCTGAATGCCTTAGCGTATGTTTACGAAACTCTGTATGTTTCATCAGGGTACTCAAAAGGTACTCAAAAGGTTTTGGAACAGCGCCATCTTCTGGTCAAATTTCTGTTCCTATTTTGATGAAACTGGTCCTGATAGATTCCTTGAGTAATACAGAGAATAATGACACCAATTATGCCATATTTGCTTGAATTTGCTGTCCACTAATTTGCATTTCTTTGAAAACTTACTTTTTCAAACTCCTTCTAGACCTTTGGTCTGAATTTCAACAAAATTCACCCAGATCATATTCAGACCATGCTAGCAAAAAGTTATCAAAAGCTCGAATAACACATCAATGAAATTGTAGGCATGATAACCAAGCTGATTCTGAGGCTGTAAGTCTGCAACACATTGCCACCAAACTTTGTATGTGTCATTGCCACCACACTATAATAATTTGATAACAGTGCCACCAATTGGTCAAAAGGGATAAGCAAGTTAATCAAATAATCGTATTTGTGATATTTCTTAAATTTTTGACAAAAATAACTGTCTTTAATTACTCATTATTGCACTTTTTCTCATTGTTCATTTTTGTGTTTGGCCCTGATAATTGCTGCTTGCAGCTATATTTGTTATTGCTATTTTGTACTGAAGTATTTTGTATTATATTTTTATCTTATAGAAAATCCCTTTAAATGAAATTTTCAATAACCTGAACTAGCACAACATTCAAATTATGTTACTACCCCTGTGGATAGACTAAAATGACAAAATCTTTATTTTATAGCAGTGCATATTTGGTGACTTATTGTCTGTACCTCCTCAGAGCAACTGTAGTCCAGCCATTCTTGCCTGTATCGGTCTAGTCCATCTGAACATCTGAGAGATTATAAACACATGCATTGAGCTGTCAGACAAGGACACATGCCTCGCTTAATGCAGAAAAACACATAGGACACTCAGATCTAATACTGTTACCTTTGTAGATTATTGCACCACCCACAGCCTGATGTTAGGTTTGACTGGACACATTGTTCGCAGGAAGTGTGCTGGAGGCAGGCTAGAAACAGATATGCCAACATAAGGTTTTAAGGTGTGCAATTGTGATTGATGTAGAGGAAAGATAAGCAGTGATTTACTCACTTAGGTTTACTCACTTGGTAAGGGGCTGAACTCAAATGCAGAGTTATTGACAATCTTTGTTGTGTCAATCTCTACCCGATGATATTCATAAATAGTCCGTCGTTTAGCATCTATTGATAATACAACAATAAAGTATGATCAATAAAGTCAAAATGATAACAATGTAAATGTACCATAAATTAAATTCATTAACAGTTTTACACTGACCTGGAGACGGTGAAGAAGACAGAAGGGCCATGAAGGCATCAGACAGTCCTACTTTCACTGGATGCACAGTGGAGTTGATTTTCTCCACAGGCAAAGGAACCTGTTATGAAAAGCCAAAAGAAGGAAACTGGACACTGTCAAAACCATGTTTTTTTTTTTTTCTTTTGTAAATTTGATATGCTGAAGTAATGATCTGTGAGCACATTATTTTACACTGCTTTGATGACATTAATTTTGAGTGGTAATGAAATTCTCACTGTTGGCTTTATGTGTGTCTAATTTATCTTGGTTGAACTGAGCCAAATGAAACATCTGAGGCTGACTTACATCTTTGTAGCTGAAGACAATGGTCCCGTTACCATAGAGAACAGTCTGGAAGGTGAAAGCTCCTTCAGTTTCTCGATCCTTTAGCCTCACTTTGTCCCACTGTACCACAAATATGTCACCTGGGGCATGAAAGTCAGATTAAATTTCCACTCAACACTGCCTGAATTTTTTTTAATAAAGATTACAATATGTATTTCACTAATGATAAGAAAGCACATACTGTACTTGTTTTTAGAATTTAATTAGACAGAATTGGGATATACTCTACCATTCAAAAGTATGGAGTATTTTTTGATTTGTTTTTGAAAGAAGTCTGTTATGCTCACCAAGGCTACACTTATTTTTAAAAAATGCAGTATAAACAGTAATATTGTGAAATATTATTACACTTTAAAATAACTGTTTTCTATTTGGAAAAAATAAATAAAAAATAAGTCATTCCTGTGATGTGTTGCTTTTTATGGGAATGAATCATGCCAAAGAGTTGAAAAGAATCAGAACCCTCAACAGACACCAGAATTTTGGAAAGATAAAACGAAAAGGCTACTGCAGGAGCAGAGAGAAAGATCACTGCTGCGGCAGTGAAGGGATGCTTTTCTGTTCTTTAAGATGATTAGTTGGAGAACTGCATAAATAACACAATTCAATTCAGCAACAAATCTGACATGAACTATCCCATAAATATGACGAGTCAACAGATTGGGTGTCGGTGTTCTTCTGGAAGACTCTCCCAGTGCTGGTGATTTCTACAGCGCGAGTGCAGCGTTGATCGTGAGCTTTGAGCTCTCAACTGCTGTTTTAAAGGTGCAATGTGTAAAAATTTTGAGTATCTATTAACAGAAATGCAATATGACATCCATAACTATGTTTTCAGTGGTGTATAAAGAACTTACTTAATAAACCGTAATGTTTTTATTACCTTAGAATGAGAAGGGCACCCCCTTCTATGAAGGTCGACATATTGTGACGTCATGTTTCTACCGTAGCCGAACGCGAACAAACAGCGCTACAGAGTGCGTTTCGTCATTACCTTGAAAGAGAAGCAGCAGAAAGCTAGAAGCTAGCCATAAACACCGTGAGTAGTGACTTTTCCCTTGTCAGTGGTGTAAAATATGTAGTTGGATTGTTTCATGTAACTTAGTTCTTCTCCCTCGCCGTGTTATGGCTTTGCTATGTGGGGATAAATGTGCTGGTTACATTCGTGAGACAGCTGATTAGTACTCTTGTCATTGACCATAAAACAGTAACGTTACAAGAATCACCAACCCGTCGATCGCGGTCGACAAGTCGATCTTGGAAGCATTTAAAGTCGATCGCGAAGAGTTTTCAAAATCAGAGAAAAAAAGCCTATTGTGTGTAGTAAATGGTGTCTAGGGGATGCGGAGGCGCGCGCGCTGTTACAATCATGCCATTTTTGTCGCGCGCACCTTTGGGCTCATGCGGACGCGTCGAGTTTAAACAAGGCTTTACGCTTTAACCAGCTCAGCCACAGTAACAGCTCATATTTAGCCAGCTAAACTTTTACTACCCTGTTAGAAAAAATATATAGTTGCATAGTTTCATGTGGTTCTTCTCCCTCACTGTATTATGGGTTTGCTATGTGGGGGGAAATGTGCTGGTTACGTTTGTGAGACAATCAGCTGATTACTATTATTATATTATATATTAAGACCCTTGATCCTCACCTGACTATGGCTTTGTAAACTTTATCCATGGTGTGGTTTATAATGGACTGTGGTACAGAAACAGTGACAATGTTACACACTCTTGGCTTACACTGGCTAGGTTATTCTCTGCTGTCTCAGACGACGATATGTGTGTCCCATGTTAGACACCGTAGCTTCTTCGAAAGGGAGGGGTGAGCAGTGGGCTGAGCCCTTAGTGCAACTCGCAGCCGAACCGCTAGATGTCGCTAAAAATCACACACTGCACCTTTAACAGCAACAAATTTCTAAATGTTTGGGTTTGTTGACGGCTGGTTAGAGCCGAAAGGTGAGTGCTTCACTGTTTCAGTTCACTGTTCAGTGTTTCCGCGGTCATTCCCCTGTGTGCTCCGGCACTGGTGATGGATCCTATTTCCTGAAAGAGCAACACGGGTGCATTTGGATGCAGTCGTTCCCTGTTCCTCTCTGATGGTCACAATTGTTGAATCACGTGTTTGGGCTTACAGCACGCTGAAGCAGCTTTTGTGGACGGTTCATGTTTCCATTGCGGGAATATGACTGTCGCGGTGTTGAGATCGAGACTCAAGACGAGTCGCGCCCCCATTACCATGCCCCATCCCCGGGTGCTGTGTGGGATGGGTGATCGGAGGATAGTGATGGATACAGAGGCGTGCACGGGGGGGCTCAAGCCCCTGCCCCTTTTGTCTCAAAATGTATTGTGCCCCTCTCTGATAATTGTAAATAATAATAATAATTATTATTATAAATAGTATAATAGATAACAATACACTTATACAGTATTGCCACTTACAATAATAATACAAAAAAATATTATATAAAAAAATTTTTGGCTGAAACATTTGGCGGAGATGAAGTGGTAGGCGGAGTTTCCTTTGCAGCCCTATGTACGCAGCAGTTTGCCGCGAGTTTTCAAACTACAGGAGCAGCAGGTAACGTTAAGCTAATATGTAAAAGTTACATTTATCCTACCATGCTACTGTAAAAGTTGCGGCAGCATGCGAGTTATGCTTAACTAAAATACAAGTATAACTTGATTTCAGCCGCATTCTTAGTCTGACAATGTCATTCTTTTTTATCCAAGGCAAGCGTTATAATCTTGGGGAAATGCATCTAGTGAAATTAAATCTTAAGTACATGTCCAATTCTAAATTGTAAGGAATTTATATCTTTGATTTCATAGTAACACTTTACAATAAGGTTCATTTGTTTATTATTCATGTATTAACTAACATGAACTAACCATGAGCAACATATTTGTTACTGTATTTGTTCATTTTAGTTAATAATAATACACCTGTTAATTGTTTGTTCATGTTATTTCACAGTTAGTGCATTAACTAATGTTAAAAAATAACAAATTGAACTAATGAAACCTTATTGTAAAGTGGTACTGATTTCATGATAGCTAACACTATATGCATATAATACATACATACAATTTACAACATCAACAAAACTAACCATGAATTCCTCATAATTACCTTCTTGATTCTCACTGTTTTGTTTGGGTAAGTAAATAACATTTAATAATATTATAATAATTTCCCTATTTTCGTTTGATGTGTTATGCATTCTAATTGTATTAAAATCTTTTCATAGAATGCCAAGGAAATAAAGGATAAAAAGAAAAAAAAAACAAGGAACTCTTTTTTTTTTCCGCCCCTGCCCCTTAGGAGGTCTGTGCATGCCACTGGATGGATGTCTCGCCCTGTAACCATTCCCTGTAGGCTCCTCAATCCTCCATCACACCGCAGCCGGTGGAATTTCCTGTTGAACGTGCTGGTCCCTCTGTAATGGATCGATCAGCCGTTTCAATTGGGGTTCCCCCAGAGGATAGGATGTCGATACATATTATTTAGAAGGTGGGACTTATTCCAACATGTTGCCTTTTGCAATTCCAACCATTAATAAAATATAAGTGCACCGTCTTTGTATATCTAAAGGAATCATGGCCACCTGTTTGATCAGTCAAAAAGGGGGGTGATATAAGGCTTTGAATCTTACCTTTACAATGAATATAGGGAATATGACCAACTCTTAACAGCAGCTTTTAAAATTGCTGACATATTAGAAATGCTCTAATTTCATGGGATGAAGAAAATACCACTTTACTTGAAAATGTGATCTGTAAAAGCATCATACTCAACAGATAGTCTTGTGTTACATATCCCAGACAGCAACATAGTGTCGCCCAGATACGGCCCATATCTGTTACGCGTGGAATCCACATGTATCAGATGTGGCCCGGATCTGGGCCGACACTATGTTGCTGTCTGGGATAGTTGAGAATATCTTAACTAGCAGAAAAGAACAAGCATATTTGTTTTAATTAAGAGATGAAACTACACCAAGTTTTTGTAAAAAACAGTATTGTAAACAATATATACATTAGGCCACGTTTTAGTTCGGAGGTTCATGGTCCATAAGGTCTATATAATTATACGTTTAAGTAATCCGCTTAGGCATTAGTATTTAAAAAATAAGAAGAAGACTGACTGAAAGCGTAAGAAGCGACGGATAAATTGGCCAGTTTGCAAATCGAGGAAAAGAGGGTAGCTTGATTTTTGCCCGTCTTCGTGGGAAATTAATGTTTGCGGCGGCAAGAGCGTACCGCAATTAGTTGACTGAATGGAAGCGGTTGAGCTGGGGTACGCGGACTAGCTGAGGGCGGGAGGAACGGGTTTTATGATGGTGCCTGAACGATTTTGCTGGATGACGACGGGCTCGATTTTCCTTGTTATGTTAAAACGGTATTCTGCGGAACACTCTTTGTTGGAGGTAAAGTGCTGCTGGAGCTAATCGGGTTGGGACATGGTTCAAAGGATGGGCCAGGAAAGGATCCTCCCAAACCTACGTTTGGATCTGCATTAGAGTTTTGACACTCTCCTCAAGCTTTAAATGAATTCTTTAAAGAAGGGATGACTTCCTGCCACAATGTGAGCTAACATCACAAAACAGACTAAAACCTCTCATACACATACATACACAATGACATTTTCTTCAGTGTAAGTATGTTAATTAAACCTCAAATGCTTGTATCCATGCTTATGAATAAATCACTTTATTACACACCCTGTCATGTGTACTATCAAAATTACCCTCTTCTAATTTTGTAAATAATGTTGCATATGAAATACCCGAATAAATCTGTATTTATAAATAATAAATCTGCTTTAATGAAGAAATCGTCTCGGGTTACTTGACTGTAACCCTGTTTCTGGAAAAAGTGTGAATGAGATGCTGTGCTTAGTGCTATGGGAAAACGTCTTCGTGTGACCATCTGTTAATTATGTGTGTAAACATGCCAAAGAATTTGGCCTTGTACTTGATGGCCTCGTACTTGATGGCCTCTGACAGTGACGTCACTGGAGCGGGTGCTCGTCAGAGGCTATAATTAGATGTACTGCAGGTGCACCCTCAGGTATCACTTTGTTTGAAGAGTTGTACAGGTACATCCTCAATGAGGCCTCAAAGTGCAGAATCTCGTTACCGTTTTTTCAGGGAACAGGGTTACAATCAGGTAACCCGATATGTTCCCTTTCAAAAGTTACTCTCAATACTGCCCTTAGTGCTAGGGGAACGAGAATACCAACACTGCCGCACTGGTGGTGTCTGGACCCCTCACGGTTATGTAGTGTGTGCTCACAAGCACTTGAGAGGTCTCAGACACAAATTTGTTGACTCAAGGACATGTGAACCCAGGGTCACATTAATATCCAAACTATAAAATCTGATGGATGTGTGTGGAGAGGACCACCTTGCTGCATCACAAACTTGTTGCAAGGGGACACCCCTTACACTGTAAAAAATTTATCATGGGTCTTGTAATTTTCATTAAAAAAAATTAAGGTGATAATTAAAAATATTGTATATATTTCATTAAGAAAATTGTGGTTCAGTGTTGTATACATTGTATACACAGGCAGCGCGTAGATTAAAGGTCTGCATTGCAATACAGAATCTAGTGGCTCGGATCTCGTGTTTGCCGAGGCAGCGCGTAGATTACGGGTCTACTCTGCAATAAAGATTCTGTGACTGGGATCTCGCGTTGTCGAGGCAGCACGTAGATTAAATGTCTGCATTGCAATACAGAATCTATAGGTGCTCAGATCTCACGTTTGCCGAGGCAGCGCGTAGATTACGGGTCTACTCTGCAATAAAGATTCTGTGTGGGTGCGAGGCATGCACAGTCAGCTCTTGAGGGTGCTGGATGTGTTCATTGAGAAATATCTCGACGCGCACAGCCATGCGTTTTCGGGTATTTCAGCCTCGCGCCCGTTGATTTTCTTCTCGAGAGATGAAAGCCAAATATATTGTGAACGACTCGAATCTCGCGTTTGCCGAGGCAGCGCATAGATTACGAGTCTGCAATAAAAGGGACACACATCTGTGAAATAATACTGTTTGAGTGCGAGGCATTCACAGTCAGTTCCTGAGGGTGCTGGCAGCTGTTCATGAGAAATATCTCGACGTGTATATCCGTGCGCTGTCGGATGTTTCAGCCTCGCACCTGTTGACTTTCGTCTTGAGGGATGAAAGCCAAATATATTGTAACGACTCGAATCTCGCGTTTGCCGAGGCACCGTGTAGATTAAGAGACCGTATAACACATATTAAAACAGTATTGTCTGGTAATTATGGCTGCATTTAATTTTAAGAAATTAAAATGATGAAATATTATCTGACTTTAAGAAGTTAGATATTTTAAGTCAGCCTACCATTCAGACTGTTTTTCACTTATCCAGTGTTTATGGCTGCATTTAAATCTGAGGAATTAAAATGATGAGCAGCGAACTTGCTCTGTCTGCCCCACAGGCTTGCGGCCATGCAGTGTTCCTTCTGCACATCGAAAATCGTTTTTGATTTTTTTTCCCTTCCGGTCCTCCACTTCAGGGTATCGAAAACGAGATGACAATAGCAGGGCTATCCACCCCTGTGGAGGGACGAGCGAGAATCACTCCTCTGCAGAGCCCTCAGGAAATCGATGTTTGTATCCAGCATCAAGTGCGCTTCGGGACACATCGGTTTTCAGCGAATGCACGCTGCAGTGTCCGCCCCAAGGGTCTTGCGGCCAGGCAGTGTTCGTGTTCGCCCTTCAGAAACGGTTTTTGATTATTCCCTGCTGGTCCTCCGCTTCAGGGTGTCGAGAACGAAACCGAAAGAGCCTCCCCTCAGGGTAGCACTCAGGAAATCGATGTCTGTATCCCGCCGTTAAGTGCGCTTCGGGACACATCGGTTTCCAGCAAATGCACGCAGCTCTGTCTGCCCCACAGGCTTGTGGCCAGGCAGCGCTCGCATCCGCACATCGAGAATCGTTTCGACCAAACCCTGCCGGAGAGCCGCTTCAGGGGATCGAGAACGAATCTTGAATAATACCCGAAATCAGTCTCGAGAGGCTGGTTCCCTTTGTAGAATATTTCAAAGCATGGTAAGACCTGCCAAATATTTCTCCTTGTGTCCTGCACAACAATAGAGAAGGGTTACAGGCTGCAGTTCGATTCCACCCACCGAAATTACACGGACTACAGTCGACCCAGTGCTGGGTCGGGTATTGGAACAGGAAGTAAACTCCCTGGTGGCAAAGGAGGCCATAGAGCGTGTTCCTCCGCCGGACAGGGAGTCCGGGTTCTACAGCCGCTACTTCATAGTTCTCAAGAAGGATGGAGGATTGCGCCAATTTTAGATCTAAGGCATTTGAATCGGTCTCTGAGGAGATTCAGGTTCAAGATGCTCACTATTCCCATCATCGTGAGTCAGATCAAATCTGAGGATTAGTTTGTCACGATAGATCTAAGGGACGCATGCTTCCATATATCCATCCTTCCATCTCACAGGAAGTTCCTGAGGTTCGCTTTCGGGGGCGAAGCGTTCCAATATTGGGTTCTTCTTCCGTTCGGCCTAGCTCTCTGGATGCAGCTCTAGCTCCGCTGAGGCTGCAGGGTATTAGGGTGCGAAATTATATCGACGACTGGCTTATTATGGCCCAGTCACAAGAGCTGGCAGTTCGGCATCAAGATGTCGTCCTTGCCCACATCCAGAGCCTGGGGTTGAGACTCAACACGAAAAAAGCGTGTTGGCACCAGCCCAGAGAACCACATTTCTGGGAGTGGTGTGGGACTCGGTCACAATGCGGGAACAATTGTCTCCTGCACGGATCGATTCCATTCTGGCCACGGTGACCAGGATAAAGCTAGGCCAAGCCATCACTGTAAAACATTTTCAGAGAGTGTTAGGGCTCATGGCAGCAGCGTCCAATGTCACTCCATTCGGCCTGCTGCACATGAGGGCCCTGCAGTGATGGTTGAAAACCAAGGGGTTTCCCCGAGTGGGAACCTGTTCCGCATGATCAGGGTTACGCGCAGATACCTTCGTTCCCTATCTATGTGGAAAAAAGCTTGGTTTCTGTCCCAAGGCCCCGTGCTGGGAGCGTCATGTGCCCGGAAAGCCAGTGGAAGTGGATTTGTTCGCGTCTCGAGGGACGTCCCACTGTCCACTGTGGTTTTCTCTTACCCATCCAGCCCCATTGGGGTTGGATGCCATGGTACAGACGTGGCCGAGGCTACGCCTGTACGCTTTTCCCTCGATCGCTCTGGAGAGGGTCCATCGAGACGGGATCAGTCTACTTCTAGTATACCCGGCGCGGGTATGGTTTTCAGACATCATTAGCACTCCTGGCAGGCCAGCCTTGGCAGATCCCTCTGAGGAGGGAACTGCTTCCACAGGCCGGGGGCTCAATGTTTACCCTCGACCAGACCTGTGGAAACTTGGGGCCTGCCCCCCGAGGGGGCTCAGTACCTAGAGGCTGGCCTGTCGGCTGGAGTGGTTGAGACCATACTCAGTTCCAGAGCTCCTTCCATGAGGAGATTGTACGGCCTAAAGGGAATGTGTTTCCACTTGGTGTAGAGAGCGTGAGGTGGACCCAGTTAGCTGCCCGGTTGGCTTCAGTGCTGGAGCTCCTTCAAGATCGCCTCTTGGCTGGTCTTACCTCGTCCACACTCAAGGTGTACGTTGCTGCCATTGCGGCTTTCCACGCTCCTCTGTGTGATGGGCCTCTGGGGAGACATCAGCTGGTCGTACATTTACTCCATGGGGCTCGGAGGATGAGACCTGCGGCTCATACCAGAGTTCCCACATGGGACCTGGCAGTGGTTCTCGAAGGGCTGGTCGAGGCCCCCTTCAAACCTCTGGAGTCGGATGAGGCCAAGAACCTTTACCTCAAGGTAGCTTTTTTATTAGCCATTACTTCTCTGAGGAGAGTAGGAGACCTTCAGACACTCTCTATATCTCATGGTTGCCTGAAGTTTGCTCCAGGCAACATTAAGGCTATCTTGCATCCCAGGCCGGGCTATGTGCCTAAAGTGCCATCTAATCTGGCACGGCCTACGGTTCAGCAGACTTTCATCCTCCACCTCACGTGACGGCGGATGAAGAAAGACTTAATTTGCTCTGCCCTGTCAGAGCTCTCAAGTTATATGTCTTCTTCATGGCGGAAGCCAGACCAGTTGCTGGTGTGCTCGGGTCACCCAAGAAGGGGCTTCCCGCATCCAAACAGACCATCAGTAACTGGGTCGTTCAGGCTATCTCTATGGCCTATCAGGTGCGCAGCTTGCCTTCACCTTTGGCCATGAGGGCTAATTCAACCAGAGGCATATCGTCCTCTAGAGCCCTCCTTTGAGGGGCCCCGATCCAAGAAGTCTGCGATGCAGCAGGATGGGCCACCCCTTTATACTTTTATCAGATTCTATAGCCTGGAGATTTCTTCTACGCCAGGTACTCTAGTGCTCTCGTCCTAAGTGTGCCTGTGCGCAGCTTCACATTGAGACAGGCAGGGCTCGTTGTGGCATAGTGGGTACTCGTTCCCCAAAGTGTCGTAGACGACGCAGTTCGAGTTCCCTCGAAAGGGAACGTCTCGGGTTACGACTAATCCTTGTTCCCTGAGAAGGGAACGATACACTGCGTCCCTCTGCCACGCCTTCCCCTGCCTGGGAGCGACTTGCTTCATCGCAGAAGCTAACTCTGTTGTGTGCCGGCGTCCCTTTGTAGCTTCCGTGTATGCCGTCACATGTTACGCCATGACACAACACCAATCAGGATTGGATTAGTTTCATTCATACTTCAGATGTGTTACGCTAAGGGCATTCCTCAAAGTGTCGTAGTCGATGCAGTGTCTCCCGAGACGTTTTTTTTTCTGTTTTTAACAAAACTGCTTTTGAAATTACGATTGGAATTATTATACAAATGTAAATTCAGTCATTCTGTTGAATAATATTTGTTCCTGAGTGTAAAATGGAAATGCATGGTCATTTTATTTTATAAAAATAAGCAAAAAAAAAAAAAAATGGTGTAACAGAGTTTTAGAACTAGACAAATCTCTCTCCATTAATAATAATAAAGAATTTACAGTAGCCAATGTTTGTTCGGGATTTGAACCCGTGTCATCTAAATTATTGAAACCTTGTTTGAGCATGAGTTTACTAGAAAGCCCAGAAGTTCGGTTGACCAGCAGTCAGTGTGTTCGCTCACACGAGAGAGAAGCGCTCTTCATTCGTCTCATTCCTCAATAGAATAGGAAAAAATAATCACCGTCATTGCACCTAATATAGCCTATATTTCATGTTGTAGACGTCGGTGGGCAACAGAAGCCTATTCCTCGGGGGAATAGGCTTCTGTTGCCCACCGACGTCTACAAAATGAAATGTAGGCTATATTGTTGTAGTCTCTATTTTTAATTCTATTTTTTTGTTCTAAAAGTTTGTTCTATTCTGTTTTTTATTTTATTTTTTATTTTCTCATTCTTGTTGAAATAATGATAAAAGTTTTTATGACAACACGCACCTAGGGTGGGACCCAAGGCGAGGAACCAGGGTCTGAGCCACATAGAAAGGGTACGTAGCCTGCAGCGTGTAACCCTTATATGCCTCTGGGGGTTGGCCTTTGGATGAAACCCCCTGGCTTTGAGCCACAACTGAAGCGCCCTCTTGTGCAAAAGGCCCTTAGGGATCACCATGGACGCAGATGCCATGAGGCCTAAAATCCTCTGAAACTGATGAAAAGTCTGATCTAGCCTGATATTGCTTAGGCTGCCCGAAATGGTTCCAACACGAGCGGGAGACAGCTATCTCGTCCTCTGGGCGGGAGAGAGAACACTTTTCTTTGCAATAAGTTTCAGATCCAGAGAGAGCAGATGAGAGAGGAGCAAGCTCTTGAGATTGGGCCAGTATCAGCCAATTAACTATTTAATTAAAAATGTGGATGCCCTGGAGTCGCAGCGGAGCCAGAGCTGCATCCATGCATTCTTTTTTTTTGCAGGGTGATGAGGCTAGGCTGAAAAGAAAGAACCCTATTGTGGCGAGCAGGACGAGGACGAGGCCGAGGTCCAAGAGAGAATGGCACGAGGCCGGTGGCCTGATTACTGATGAGCGCCACCTGCGCAACGCATCGTTCTCGTATCTCTCATGGAGCAGCTTTGGATGCATAAAAGGCGAACAGTGAAGGACGAGAGAGGACCAGGCCTGGATTTTACTTTGTGTTTTGTTTTATTATGTGTGGCGGCAGTCGTCCATGAGGGGCTTCTGTCTTTACTTTCGTTTTTTATTTGTTAGTTTTATTATTAAAAGTTTTCAAAATGTTCACCGGTTCCCGCCTCCTTCTTCCCACAACAACTAACATTGCTACATTGGTGCCAAACCCCAGGAGGAAGGAAGGACATGCTGTCGGAGAGAGCCTTCGCTGCTGAGGGGGATCACGGTGCTAAGGAGGTCGGGCAGCAAAGGAGCGGTGACTTCCGGTGGCTGACCGAGGCGGTGCTGCTGGAGCGATTGAACAGCAGGTGGGACAGAGAGCTCGCTGCCGTGTTCCTGGGTTGAGGAGGGGTGGCTGCCATCCAAGAGGGAGCGAAGTAGTCGCTCCCGTCCACCATGGGCCGGAGTCTGCTGCTGTCCATCCTGATCGGGCGGAGCAGGGAATGGGGGACTCGCATCTCTCATGGAGGAGCTTCGGAAGCATAAAAGGAGGAGCGACGATAGTGAAGGACGAGAGAGGACCAGGCCTGGATTTTACGTTGAGTTTTGTCTTATTAT
Organism: Gila orcuttii; assembly: GCA_026230005.1. Lineage (NCBI taxonomy): Eukaryota > Metazoa > Chordata > Actinopteri > Cypriniformes > Leuciscidae > Gila > Gila orcuttii. Next base: position 17,303,143 of record JAPDVR010000017.1, read on the forward strand.
GTGTGGCGGCAGTCGTCAGTGAGGGGCTGCTGTCGTTACTTTCGTTTTGTATTTGTTTATTTTAATATTAATAGTCTTTAAATGTTTGCCGGTTCCCGCCTCCTTCTTCCCACAACAACTAATATTGCTACAATGATATTGGTAAGCTTCGCCGCCAAAAGCCAACCTCAGGAACTTCCTTTGTGACAGTATGCATCCTTGAGATCGATTGTGACGAACTAATTGCAATGTTGAATTTACGACAAAATCATTTTGATAGCTAGCATCGTGAACTTGATCTTTCTGAAAAAAAGATTCAAGCCATAAAGATCTAAAATGGGACGCAACTCTGCATCTGTTTTGGGAACCAGAAAGTACCGACTGTAATAGTCTGACTCTCTCTCTGGGAGGGTAACACGTTCTATGGCCCCTTTTTCCAGAAGAAGTGTTTTTCCTGAAGTGTTTTTCAACTAGTCTCTCCCCTGTGAAGGCCTCCTTCCCTTTACCTCTGTACAGATAAAACGTTGTCGGGATAATTCCGGTTCGCACGGTTATGCAGACGCAACAAAAATTTCTGTATTATAAATTTTTGAGGCCAGACAAGTAGTTTGTTGAGGGTTGATTTGGGAAGAAGGACTACATGCCTGTGCACATAATTCAAACGCGCATACCTATTGACTGAACACATGATGCGCATGTGTGCGCCGTCTGCATTTTCGCGGGTTTGCGTTTTTGAGGTTTTGCAGAGATAACGGATAATCATTTGAAGAGATAACTTCAACCTATTTCAGGGAGTGCGTTCTCGAGACACCAGGCACTGTTTTATGCGGATGGGCGGCCGGAGCACGTTAAGGGTTTTTCTGTTAGAACGGTGTTGTGCTAGCGGCCCCTAAGTTAATAACTAATGATCTTCGCAACGGAAGTGAATCAATCAAAACTAACTTTAGCTGAACAATAACTTTATCCTAGAGCTGTGGTAAAGCCTAAACAATCTGTTACGGTAATTTGTATTATCACTGTAAAGCTGCTTTAAATCAATCCATACTGTTAAAAGCGCTCTATAAATGAAGGTGACTTGACAAGAGATTGCAGCTCTTGTGACAAGATATACCCATGCTCTGTTTTGACAGTACCATTGAAACATGGGGGGGGGGGGCAGAACATAAATTGGGTCCTGTATCCCTTTTCCACAGTCTTTAAGACCCAAGGAGAGATACCTAATGATATCCGCCAAGGGTAGCATGTACAGAGTGAACAGCAATGGTCCTAGTGGAAGGACGAGCCTTGTGGTACTCCATACTGAACTTGTGATCGATAAGACATCTCTTTATTTACTGCTACAAACTGATAACAGTCAGTTAAGTATGATTTAAACCATGCTAATGCAATTCAACTAATGCCAACATAATTTTCGAGTCTATTTAAAAGAATGTTGTGGTCAATAGTATCAAATGCAGCACTAAGATCGAGTAACATTAACCCTTGTGCATCCTTATGGACATTTTTGTCCTTTTCAGTTTTGTTTTTTTGATCACTTTGCCAGTGTTAATGCTAACTGCATAAAATTTGGCACAGGTGTGTGTTTTTATTGGAATTTTACTATTTCACCGCCATTTTCTTAAAAAAATATTTTTTGCACTAGCTACACAAAATACTCCCACTCAGCGCCTTTTGGACAAAAATGTCCCCATTGAAACCCATTAAAACTGCAATTTTTAATCCCAGGGCCATCTAACTATAAAATGATGCAATCTTTGTTAAGAGGCTTTCATTCTGTTGACAAGGCTTCAAAATTTAAATTTTTACTATTTTTTATCAGATGGTGCCATTTTTTCAGGTTTGGCCTATAAAACAAATATCGCTTTATTCCTGTTTTCTGCTTCGGCATATTATAGAGCCAATTGGATAAATTGTGGAACGATAATTGCGTGGGTGTGTTGGTATGGATGTCAGAGTGTGGTTTGTATGTGTGTAATAAAAAAAATGTGTGTGTATATGTGTTTGTGTGCTTGTAATATTTGAGAGAGAAAAACTCAATTGCAAATCTAAAATCCAATTACTGTGTGACCAGTGGAGTTTTGCTGGCACCCAATGGGGAAAATGTGTTACTGCGCCCAAACAAACTCTTACCGAAAGCTCATTTTTTGAGATATCATCCTCAAATTTGGAACACAACTTGTTTAGATTTATGGCTTTGAATTTATATCAGTTTTAGAGTTCAACATGTTTCATAAAATATATATTTTATATAAAATAACGATAATAATGTTCATAAATAATTTTCATAAACTTAAACCTCTATACAAAATTTTTGGTTTGACTTTTTTCACTTGTTTAACTTCAGCAATAATCTGCCAAGGGTCCTCTTTAAAATGAGACCAAACTTAAGTCTTTGCACCCAAACCTAAAATTTTTATGACAGTTTTTTGACATGGACATTTTTGTCCACTTTGTAGCTATGTGTAACTTTTTTTTTTTTTGTTAATGTTAACTGCATGAATTTTGGCACAGGTGTGTATTTTTATTGTAATTTTACTATTTCACCCCCATTTCCTTTGAAAAATCTTTTTTGCACTAGGTCCACAAAATACTTCCCTCTCAGCGCCTTTTGGACAAAAATGTCCCCATTGAAACCCATTAAAACTGCAATTTTTAATCTCAGGGCCATTCAACTATAAAATGATGCAATCTTTGTTAAGAGGCTTTCATTATGTTGGCAAGGCTTAACATTTTTAATTTTGACTATTTTTTTATCAGATGGTGCCATTTTTCCAGGTTTGGCCTCTAAAACAAATATCGCTTTATTCCTGTTTTCTGCTTCGGCATATTATAGAGCCAATTGGATAAATTATGCAACGATATTTGTGTGGGTGTGTTGGTATGGATGTCAGAGTGTGGTTAGTATGTGTGTTATAAAAAAATATGTGTGTGTGTGCATGTGTGTGTTTGTAATATTGAGAGAGAAAAACTCAACTGCAAATAACAAATCCAATCACTGTGTGACTAGTGGAGTTTTGCTGGCACCCAATGGGGAAAATGTGTTACTGCGCCCAAACAAACTCTTACCGAAAGCTCATTTTTTGAGATATCATCCTCAAATTTGGAACACAATTTAGTTAGATTTATGGCTTTTATTTTCTTGCCGTTTTAGAGTTCAATTTGATTTATAAAATATATATTTTGTATAAAATAATTTTCATAAATAATTTTCATAAACTTATACCTATATAACTTTTTTTGGGATTTACTTATTATAATTTTTTTACTTCAGCAATAATCTGCCAAGGGTCTTCTTTAAAATGATACCAAACTTAAGTCTGTGCTCCCAAGCTTCCCATTTTTATGACAGTTTTTAAACATGGACATTTTTGTCCTCTGTGTACCTATGTGTAACTTTTTTTAATTGATGCACAAGGGTTAATAGAGAGATACAACCACGATCAGATGATAAGAGCAAATCATTTGTGACTCTAATGAGAGCTGTCTCAGTACTATGGTACGGTCTAAATCCTGACTGGAAATCCTCGCAGATACCATTTCTTTCTAAAAAGGAACATAGTTGTGAGGATACTGCCTTTTCTAGTATCTTTGACAGAAAAGGTAGATTCGAGATCGGTCTGTAATTATATAGGATTATAGGATTAAGTTGAGTTTTTATAACAAGGGGTTAATAACAGCCATTTTTGGTATGTATCCTAATGACAAAGATGAATTAATGATATTAAGAAGAGGATCTATGACCTCTGGAAAAATAATTTAACAAGTTTAAAAAATTCTTCCTCTCCTATAGCAATGAATTAATCAAATTTTTCCTCAGGGAGACTACAGTGCACTGCCTGATGTGATACTGTAGTAGATGGTTGCATAGTTATAATTTTCTCCCTAATGTTATCAATCTTGTAAGTAAAGAAGTTCATAAAGTCATTACTGCTGTGCTGCTTGGAAACATCTGGGGTTGAAGCTTTATTTTTCATTAATTTAGCCACTGTTTCAAATAAATACCTAGGATTTTGATTGTTTTTTATAAACAGGAAGCACACACTCATTGTCTAACCTTCTCATGGATGACCAGTCGTGTCCTTTGGGGCTCCGCCTGATGATCAGATGTCGATCGCAGCATCGGAGGGGGAGCTTCAGTCCACTGGAGATGAAGATTCGGCTGCGTTGCCCCCTTCGGGGAGTGTAGCGTTGCCCGAGTCCGATCCAGAATGGGCGGACTATGCTTTCCTGGGCCGCCGAGAAGGTCAGGCTTGCGTGGAACCCTCCACCACGTCCCAAACCTTCTCAGTTGGACGATTGGTTTCTCGGGGCAAGCCGTGCTGGTTCTCAGCGCACCGCCCGGTACCATACTTTACGGAAGTGCATGAGCTCACTAGGACGTGGACGGCACCGTATAGTGCCAGAAGCCATCCTAGTGGCTCCTCCCTCCTCACCACCCTCAACGGTGGGGCAGCTAAGGGGTATGTGGATATCCTGCCAGTGGAGCGTGCCATTGTGATGCAGCTGTGTCCAGCGTCCGCTTCCTCTTGGCGGGGTAATCCACGCCTCCCGTCCAAGGTCTGTAAGTTTTCGTCCGGTCTTTCGGCGAAGGCTTATAAGGCCTGTGGACAGGCTGCTTCCCCCCTCCATGCCATGACGCTCCTGCAGGTCCGCCAGGCCCAGGCGCTCATGGACATGAACGAGGGTGGTTCTGACCCAGAGCTCCTCCGGGAGCTCCGTGTGGCAACTTACCTCACTCTCCGGGCGACGAAAGAAACCGCACATTCCGTTGGTCAGGCGATGTCCACCTTGGTGGTCTAGGAGCGCCGTCTTTGGTTCAACCTGGCTGACACCGATAAGTATTGGTTCCTGGATGCCCCTCTGTCCCAGGTTGGGTTATTTGGCGACGTGGTCGAGAGCTTTGACCAGCAGTTCTCGTCCGCCCAGATGCAGACGGAGACCATAATACACATCCTGCCCCGGCGGACCACTGCTGCTCCCACCCGTCCGCCGGTCGCAGGTCAACATCCTGCGGCGTCCTCCGCTCCCGCGAAGCCTCAGCAGTAGCCACCATCCAGGCCTCAGCGTGGAGCAAGCCGCAGGAAGTCGACCATGCCCGTCCAGGCCGCTGCCAAACCTGGAGGCAAGCGGAGGTGCAAACGACCCTGAGACGGGCGACCCAGAGCTGGATCAAGTTTCTCTTCAGGAGATGGTGAACGCGCCGCTTCTTCCCACGTTTGAGGGCCGGGTGGAGAATCTTTTGTTTCCTTTTCTTTTTGGTCCGCCACTGGCCCACAGACCCACATCGCCAGCGAGCAGCAGTGGCTGTGTTCTGGACGCACTGATGCCTCCGCACACTCACTCTGCCCTTCAACGGAAGCAGGTATGTGTTGCACCACACACTCAGACCCCACTCCGGGCCGCTATGCCATCCGTGTCGGGTCTCTGCATTCCGCCGTGCTGCCCCACCCCGGGTACGTCTTTGGAGCCATTGGTCCCGCTTGTGCAGTGTCTGGGAGCCTGGCTAGCCCCTCTTCCCAGCCCCTCTCGCTGGTTTATCCATACTGTCAGACTCGGCTATGCGATTCAGTTCGCACAGTGCCCCCCTGTTTTCAAGTGCATTCTGTTCACCCACGTTCTGGCGGACAGTGCCCCTGTCTACTGGCGAAGGACGCGATCGAGCCGTTCCCTCCAGCTGATATGAAGACTGGCTTCAACAGCCCGTACTTCATTGTACCCAAGAAAGGCGGTGGGTTAAGACCAATCTTGGACCTGTGAGTCCTGAACCGGTCCCTTCACAAGCTGCCGTTCAAGATGCTTACGCAGAAACGCATTTTCACGGGCATATCAGTACAAAGTCTTAACCTTCGGTCTGGCCCTGTTGCCCCTTGTCTTCACGAAAGTCGCGGAGGCGGCCATTGCTCCCATGTGCGAGAGTGGTGTTCGCATTCTCAACTACCTCGACTCATTCTGGCCCAGTCGAGAGAGCAGTTGTGCGAACACAGATTTGGTGCTCAGCCACCTCAGCCACCTAGGGCTTTGGGCCAACTGGGAAAAGGGCAAACTCACCCCCGGGCAGAGGATCTCTTTTCTCGGTATGGAGTTGGAATACATATGGAGTTGCGTCTCACCGAGGCCCACGTCCAGTCAGTGTTGAACTGCGTGAGGACACTCAGACGCAGAACAGCGGCACCTGAAACTGTTTCAGAGGCTCCTGGGGCATATGGCATCTGCAGCCGCGGTAACACCGCTCGGATTGCTTCATATGAGGCCGCTCCAACACTGGCTCCACGATCGAGTCCCGAGATGGGTGTGGTAGAGCGGCTCGTGCCGGGTCCAAGTAACCCCGCAAACTCTAAACTTTCAGCTTGTGGTAGGACCCTTCATTCCTGCGGGCAGGTGTTCCCCTAGAACAAGTGTCCAGGCACTCTGTGGTCACCACGGATGCCTCTGCCACCGGCTGGGGGGCCACGTACAACGGGCATGCAGCTTCAGGTCTGTGGAAGGGGCCTCGACTGCATTGGCACATCAACTGCCTCGAGTTGTTAGCAGTACATCTTGCGCTGGGCCGCTTCAAAACGCCGCTACTAGGCAAGCATGTACTGGACAGCACTGCAACCATTGCGTATATCAACCGTCAGGGTGGTCTATGCTTCCGCTGCATGTCACAACTCGCCCTCCATCTCCTCCTTTGGAATCAGAAGCATCTGAGGTCGCTTCGTGCCACTTATATTCTGGGCCTGCTCAACCGTGCAGCTGATGAGATCTCACGGCAGCAGGTGCTACCAGGAGAATGGTGACTCCATCCCCAGGTGGTCCAGCTGATTTTCAGGCGCTTCGGGACCGCACAGGTAGATCTGTTTGCCGCCCCAGACACTTCTCACTGACAGTTGTTCTATTCCCTGACCTCGGCATGGATGCTCTAGCACACAGCTGGCCCCCGGGCATATGCAAGTGTGCGTTTTCCCCAGTGAGCCTTCTTTCCAGCGGTAGTTGACACCATCACTTCCGCTAGAGCCCCCTCTACGAGGCGCCTCTATGCGTTGAAGTGGAACCTATTCGTTGACTGGTGTTCTTCTCATGAGGAGAACCTCCGAACTTGCTCGATCAGAGCTGTGCTTTCCTTCCTGCAAGATGGGTTGGAGCGAAGGCTGTCTCCCTCCTCCCTTAAAGTGTATGTTGCTGCTATCGCCGCACATCACGATGCAGTTGAATGTAAGTCGTTGGGAATGCACGACCTGATCGTCAGATTCCTGAGGGGAGCGAGGAGACTAAATCCGCCTCGCCCGCTCTCTATACCCTCTTGGGATTTGTCTCTGGTCCTTTTGGCTCTTCAGAGACCACCCTTTGAGCCTTTGCAATCAGCTGAGTTAAAAAATATGTCCTGTAAAACAGTACTCCTGGTTGCATTGGCCTCTATCAAGAGGGTAGGGGATCTGCATGCATTTTCGGTCGACGAATCATGCCTAGAATTCGGCCCGGCTAACTCTCACGTGATCCTGAGACCCCAGCCCGGATACGTGCCCAAGGTTCCTACCACTCCCTTCCAGAACCAGGTGGTGAACCTGCAAGTGCTGCCTTCGGAGGAGGCAGACCCAGGTCTGGCTTTTATCTATCCCGTCCGCGCTCTGCGCTTGTACGTGGACAGAACGCAAAGCCTCAGGACCTCAGATCAGCTCTTTGTCTGTTACGGAGGCCAGCAGAAGAGAAAGGCTGTCTCTAAGCAGAGGATGGCCCACTGGATAGTGGATGCCATCGCCTTGGCTTACGAAGCCCAAGGCGTGCCTTGCCCGCCCGGGTTGAGAGCGGGCAGGCACTCCACTGAGAGAGTCGCTTCTTCTTGGGTGCTGGCACACGACACCTCGCTGACAGATATCTGTAGAGCTGTGGGCTGGGCGACACCTATCACTTTCGCTAGGTATTATCGCCTATGTGTTGAGCCGGTTTCTTCCTGTGTGCTCGCTTCAACCAGCCGGTAAAACCGAAGTTCCCGCTCTAGTGTCGGCTTGCTGCGCCAGTCCCCTCCACATGGAGCGGATACGTGCGCTTTTTGCTCCAGTCGAGTTTCTCACCCAGGTGAACCTTGTAGAGTTCCTCCACACCCCTTGAGCCTAGTGCTCGTATGCTTGTGTAACTTGTGCTAGGCTGGGTTCCATATGTGGTGAGCCCGTGTCTTTCCCTTGGCAGAGTCCTCTCTGCCGTCACTGTCTGGTTTAGCCTCCCCCTTCTCAGGCTAGAGCCACCCCAGTGACATTCCATATGCTGCACTGCACCCTCCGGCCAGTCCATATGTGTATTTCCACATGTTACCTCCCTTCGGGCAGGATGTTGCATCCGCCGCGTCCCTCTCCCCTGGAAGGGCACGTTTTCCCCATGTTATGCATAGGGCGGTGGATGTGGCAGCAACCGTGGCATTTTCCATGGAATCCCAATTACATTGTCATGCCGACGTTACGTTGAACGTGAGAGACTGAAAGGGAACGTCTCAGTTACTAATGTAACCCTCGTTCCCTGAAGGAGGGAACGGGAGACGTAACGTCCCATCGCCACGGTTGCTGACCATTGCTGTACTGCCCTCACGATCTCGGCTCCTCAGCGAAAAACAATGAGTGCGTGCGTCGCTTCCTGTTTATACTCACGCTGCGGGGCGGGGCGGGGCGCGTGACGCGTTTCACGCACGGCAACATTCATTGGCTCGTTCTGTAGACACACAAAGTTGATAGGGCTCCCTGAAGAGATCCCAATTACGTTGTCACGTCGACGTTACGTCTCCCGTCCTGTACCGATTTGCTCGCTCTTCAGGTGCCGTTTTCGAGTAAATTGAGTTTTTTTTGAAAAACCTACTTTGGCAAAATACTCCTAGGTTTTTGGCCTGATCGGAACCAAACTACTACAGAAATATTATTTGGAGAGTAACTATCAATAATCATCAAAAAATTTTGAAATTCCATTTCACAGTCGCTAAGGGGAACCAAAATGTTCGTTGTGACCTGAGCCACTTTTACTAAAACATCTATAACTTGTGAACGGAAAAAGATATTTTCGCTAAACTCAGGACAGATGTTTATGAGCTCAATTTCAGGTCACATGAAAAAAATTGCAACTATTGGCCACTTGGTGGCACTATAACAAGGAAAAAAATCATGAAAATGGCTATAACCGCACCCAACTGTTAGTCCGATGAAAACTGGCATGCAGTGTCTTTGTCCAGGGTGCCATGGTAGTCTATGAGAACATTGGCGTATCTCAAAAAATTCAGTATGCGTCATTGGCACAATGCCCTGAAGGAGCCTGAGAAGTTTCAAGCCAGCGTTTTTCACGGAAGTGACCTCCTTAGACTCCTGAATCCTTGCCGAGTCCAATGATACAAAACATGCCAGGTTTCGCCTTATGGTTTGTGTAACAATGTCATTTAGCGCTTAAAAAACTTGCAATTATCTTCGAAACCGTTAGTCTGATCTAGACAAAACCTAACGCTCAATTGTCAAAATTAAGATAGGAACTGACAAAAAAATCCAATCAATGTCACCCGTCTAAACTTCAAGACTAAATGAGATATTTACAAAAAATTTGACACACATATATGCATGGGCACACTTTGAGGACACCTAATAAAAGTGGTGGAGATCATGGTGCTATAACTGTCAAAAAACCTTTAAAAAACATATTTTTCCTTAGTAAATTGCCTGTGTTGGCTGTAAATGGTCTTTTCCATCTATTATCTAAGAATATTTGTTTATTTGGATCCCCATTAGCCACTACCTAGGCAGTGACTACTCTTCCTGGGGTCCCAACAAGTAAAAAATACATAATCAACAACAATAAAAAGTCAAGTCAATGAAACATACTAACCCAACATTCATTCCAAATATCAAAATCAACAATTTACTATATAATGTGCCATTAAATGTTCCTTTAAATATTTTTTAAAACTCATTTTTGTTGTTAAAACAAATATAATATCAATAGTAAATCATTCCATATTTTCATTCCTCTATACATTACAGTCCGTTGTTTTGCAGTGGTTTTCGAAACAGGAAATATAAAACATCCCTTTTATGCATGCCTGGTGTTATAATTATGACTAGTACTACTATACAAAAGTTGAGAGTACATGAAATTAGGAACTATTTCTAAACTAGGAAATATTTCTTATAAAACAAAGCAGAGAGACAATCCTTCACCAGTGCATTCTTATTATATTCGCCCTTCTATTACAGTTTAAAGCCTGTTTCTGTCTTCTCTGTCTGGACCACGTGATCACATTTTTAACAGCAATAAAACCAACTTATCTGATCGTAGTCATGGTAACCAAAGATCCTTCTTGCCCTTGTTGGGGGATGGGACCACAGATCCCAGAGGGAGTTTTAAATATTATTTGTTAACTAAAACAAATAATTGTGTCTGATTTGTTTCAGTCATTACAGCTAAGAACTGGTAGCAAACTTATTGGTCGACTATTATGACCATTAAAACCCAGTGCTGCATTTTTCTAAAGATGAATAACCTTTGCATCTTTCCAAGCTAAAGGAAAAATCCCTTTTTCAATACTGATATTAAAGATGTGGCAAACTGGTTCTGTCAGGGTTCTGTCACTTCTGTCTGGTTTATATTCTTGGTTTGGTGACAGAGCTCTGACACTCCCGGTTTGTCATGTGTTTGTGGTCTGTTTCTGGTTTGTTGTGAGCACATGACTTGTCATGTATTTCCTTGTGCCATGTGCTCTCCTGTCAATTGTCTAGCCCCGCCAATCTTGTTATCTCATTATTTATTAATTTGCCCCACCTGCCTGCCTGGTTTCCCTCTTTTGTTTGCTTCCCTATTTAGTCTCCCTGTGTTTGCAGTCCTGTGCTGGTCCGTTGTCCATGTTCCTTGTGTTTCCTGATCCTGCCTGATTTCTGTCTCGTTTTCCCCCACGAGGGAGTTTTGTTTGTAGTTTGTTTAGTTGTTCACTTAATAAATATACCCATTTGTTTATGCACTTGAGTCCTCGCACCTTTAATCTACCCATTCCGTGACAGGTTCTCCCAAACAAAAATTTTTCTCTTAATTTATCAACTTTATTTATGAAAAAAATCATTAAAATAAATTCCAATTTCATTTGGTTTAAAAATAAGTCACCCGTATCAATAAAATAAGGAATTTGACTTTATTTCCTATCCATTATTTCATTGAGTGTACTCCACATTTGTACTCATCATATTTACCTTCACTTATTTTAATTTTGTTATTTTTAATGTTGTTACTTGATTTTTTAATTTGCAATAGAAGTTCCAATCCTCCTTGTTTGCTGTACCCTTTGCCACATCTCTCTCAAACATAATGTTTTTCAACTCATTAACAATCCATGGTGCCCTAACATTCTTCACTGTACATTTTTTCATAGGTGCATGTTTGTCCACCAAAGGGCAAAATTATTCTTGACTGAATCTCTTATATGATCTTTTATAAACTACTTTTGGTTTCCTAAGTTTTCTAAGTGTTTACATGCTTGCTAAATAAAACATAATATCTTTTTACCCATGTGCTGAAAGGCCTTAAACCGCTTGAACCCCGATAAATGCTGCTCGCAGCTTTAATTTTTTTATTGTGTTGAGTAAAAGAAGGACTGCTGCATTTTTATCCAAGTATCATGATTTCCTCTCTTCTGTCATTGTCCCGTGACATTTATATATCCTAATGATATTGAAAATATATGTAAAGTAAACAGACATGATTAATTATATTTCTGTCAATTTAAAATGAAGACCATTTTATTTGTTATATCCATCAATCCATTCATCAAACTGATCTGGAGTCGATCTCAATGTCTCGGGCCACAGACATAAGTATATTAAATTATTAAAATTCTTTTTGCAGTCTAAAATAAGTGATTTCCTTTGGAAGTCAGTTGTGCCCTTTGACAACAGTCCAGCATGTATTGCTAACTTGCTTCGTCAAATCCAAACTATCATTACCATTTATGCTTGGACTCCGATGATTGCCACTTGCGGCTATATTATTTGTTAATATTGTACATTTTAATAATTTTTAATAAAATCACAATTATTAACTGACTTGGTCACAAAGTTACGTTGTGGCAACGAATACAGGAATTTCACTTTTACAGTTGTGACAACACGACTAGTTACATTGCTATGATGACAGTTTGGTCATCAGATGACTTTGCAGTAGTCAAAGTCACATATTATGGTTGGCTGGGTAGACATGACAACCACTTACTCCTTTGTTAGCATCTAGCTCAGTGTTTCTCAACCCTGCTCCTGAAGGACCCACAACACTGCACGTTTTCTTTGTCTCCCTAATCAAACACACCTGATTCAATTCATCAGCTCATTATCACATATATCCCCATGTGTTGTGTTGGGGGTCCTTCAGGAGCAGGGTTGAGAAACACTGATCTAGCTAAATGTATTGTATTAATATTAATTTTACTCAATGTATATTTTTTCCAACATATTTAAAGTCATAAAAAGTGCCCCAAACTTTTCTTTTTCTTTAGTTTAAGGGATTGTGGGTAATATTAACAAAATGATTCACTAAAAAAAAAATGTGTTATTATTTATCATCTTCAAGTCATTCTGAATCCATATGACTGTTTATTCTTGCAATCACACTTTGATTTGAGATGCACTAATCCTAATCTCACATATTCCTTCCATTAAACTGAACTCACCATTGTCCAGATACCGTACAGTGGAGTTTTTAGAAAAACTTGGGTCGAAGTTTGCCATGAGTGGAGCAATATACTGCGTCGCTGTCAGCATGCGGTGTGTTATCTCTCCAGTGAAAATAAACCCTATAAAAATATAAAGAGTTCAGACATAAGATACAACATTTCAAGAAAAAAAAAAAAGAAAGATATTTTGTTTTAGATGTTACACAAAAAGGTATGTTAATTTGGATAAATATTTTGTGCATTAAAAGATCCCTTTATTGCATTCCAGGATGGAACATAACCCTTTCAGTTTAATAATAATATGACAAAAGTTATTGAAATTAATTCAAGCAGAATGGTGCTAGTGAGTTAATGTGAAAACAGGAATATTGACACTGCAAAAAAATCATCCCATCAGAAAAAGTATTTCTTTGTTCATTAAAGGGGTAATTCACCACTGTCAAAATGCTACCTGACTAGGGAAAACAGAGTGGAAGTTGTCTTCCCTTTTGCCAAATAGGTAGAAAAACTTCAACACTCATAATGCACTTGGCATGTTGCCGTCTAAGGCCTCTCCCGGTTTGCTCCTATTGGATAGGCTTGACCAGAGTCAAATTTCACCTTGCTTGAGTAGGAAATACTTTTTAGCAAAACTTGTCAAAGGCTGCATCCGAAATCCCATACTACAGTAAGTGACAAAATAATTCACAGTACTCAGAAGAGTAGGCAAAAATTACCTAGATGACCGATCCGGGTTACAGTTCCCTGAAAAAGTGGAACGAGATGCTGCACTGCTTAGCGCATTGGGAACGTCTTTAATCGTGACCAGCTGTGAATATTGTGTGTAACACGTCAATAGAATTGACCCGGAGATATTAATAGCCTCGGACGGTGACATCATCGGCGCGCACCCGCGACACAAGGCTATAAATAGATGAGCCACAGGTGCATCATCAGGATATTTTGTCAGTGACCCTGGATATTTTGACCCTTTACGGTTGTGTAGGTGTGCTCACAAGAACGCAAGAAGGCCTCAGATATTAGCTTGGGATTTCGACTCAAGGAAGTGAGAGCCCGGAGTGGCATGAACATCCAAACTATAAAATCTTATGAATGTGTGCGGATAGGACCAGCCTGCCGCATCACAAACAAAATGCAAGGGGGCACACCTTGCCAGAGCATTAGAGGAGGCGACCTCCCTGGTGGAGTGAGCCCTTTGACCCATTGGCGGAACTAGACCCTCATAGGCAAAAGCAATAGCATCCCTTACCCAATGTGACATGGTCTGCTTGGTGGCAGCCGCCCCTCTGTTACTGCCCCCATAACAGACGAACAATTGCTCTGACTTACGCCACTGGCTAATGCGGTGGACGTAGGCCTGAAGAGCACGGACTGGACACAGTCTGTGAGATCTCTCCTGCTCCAGCGTTATGAACGGTGGAGGGCAGAAGGCCTCAAGGGTGACTGGATGTACAGTCAAGAAAGGAACCTTAGACAGGTTGTTAGGATGTGGATGCAAAATCGCTTTCACCATACCTGGGGCAAAGTCTAAGCAGGATGACGTGATCGACAGAGCCTGCATATCCCCGATTCTTTTTAAAGAAGTTATAGCCATTAGAAAAAACAGCTTTAGGGTCAGAAGTTTGTCAGACGCTGACTCTAGAGGTTCAAATGGGGTCTCAACCAGACTCTCGAGGACTATAGCTAAGTCCCATGAAGGGATCTTGGTTCTAAAGGGTGGCCTCAGGCGTTTGGCCCCACGAATTAAGCGAGCGAGCAGAGGATGTCTCCCGAGTGGCGCCCTGTCCACCAAGGCATGGCAAGCCGAAAGAGCGGCCACACAAACCCTGAGAGTGGAGGGGCATGTGCCTGTCGACAACTTTTCCTGCAGAAAGTCCAGAACTGAAGCAATCTGGCAATTGACTGGATCTGCATTATGTGCTGTGTACCACCTTTCAAAGACACCCCATTTACTGGCATTATTCTTTCTATTGGAGGAAGCCCTAGCACTTAGAATGGTCTCAATAACATTAGGTGAAAGCCCAGTGTCCCTCAGTTGGTACCCATCAGTGGCCAAACATGAAGGTTCCACAGATCGGGCCTGGGATGGAATATAGTGCCCTCCGCATGAGACAGAAGGTCCCTCCTCTCCAAAATCACCCATGGCGAGCCGTCGAGATATTATCTCCGAGAACCATACTCTGTTCGGCCAACGTGGCGCTATCAGTAAGAGGCAAGACCCTTGTTGGCGAACTCTGGCTAGAACTCCTGGGAGCAGAGAAACTGGAGGAAACGCATACAGGCGCATTTTGGGCCATGTGTGCACCATTGCGTCCAGACCCAGGGGGGCTGGGTGACTCAGAGAGAAGTAGAGGGGACATTGTGCTGTCAGAAGGGAGGCGAAGAGGCCCACCTCCGCTTTGTGAAATCCCCTGGCTTTTATCCACAACTGAAATGGTCTCATGTGCAATAGCCCCAGACGAATCACCGTGGATGCTGAAGCTATGAAACCTAACATTTTTTGGTACTGACAAACAGTGCGATCTTGGCCTAGCCTGACTTTGCTCATGGTATACCGAATGGTCTCGATCCGAGCGGAAGACAGTTGTGCCTGCATCGTGATCAAATCCTAAACAACCCGAGATAAGTCGTTCTCTGGGCAGGAGAAAGAACGCTTTTCTTGGCGTTAAGTCTCAACGCAAGAGAAACTAGATGAGCTAACAAGATGTATCCGTGTTGAAGCGCCATCTCTTGCGATTGTGCCAGTATTAACCAATCATCGATGTAATACAAAATGCGAATGCCCTGGAGTCGTGATGGAGCCAGTGCTGCATCCATGCATTTTGTGTATGTGAGGGGTGACAAGGCTGGACCGCATGGAAAAACCCGAAATTGGTATGCTTCGCCCCCGAAAGCGAACCTCAGGAACTTTCTGTGTTGTGGCAATATTTCTATGTAAATATAGACTTAGACTTATCTTTATTAATCCTTTTAGGAAGACTCCCGCAAGGAGGGAGTCTATATGCGTCCTTCAGATCGATCGTGACGAACCAATCGTGATGTTGAATTTGCGACACGACCGTCTTAACAGTTAACATCTTGAACTTGAACGCTTTGCCTGTACGGTTTAAGCCTTGAAGATCTAAGATTGGACGCACCCCCGCATCCTTCTTGGAAACCAGGAAGTATCTGCTGTAATAGCCCGACTCTCTCTCTGGAAGAGGAACATGTTCTATGGCCTCTTTGCCCAGGAGAATTTGTAGCTCTTGTGACTGTACATGCATCAGCTCTGGTCTCACGGAAGTGGAGACCATGCCGTTGAAACGTGGAGGACGATGAATAAATTGGATTCTGTATTTTATTTGTATTGTGCTTAATACCCACGCAGAAATGCCTGGGAGAAGTTTCCACGCTGCCAGTCTTTCTGAGAGGAAGGAACTGAACGAATGCTTCTTCATGCTTCTTAACCTCCCTGAACCTGGTGATAACAGTATTGATGGAGTCGCCAAACAGGCCAGAGGGTGAAAGAGGGGAATCTAACAGAAACACACAATCTTTCTCTTTAATTCCTGTCAGATTAAGCCACAGGTGCCTCTCCATGCTGACCAAAGCCGACAATGAACGGCCGATGGCACGGACTGTTTAGTCGCAAGGAGAGACAGATCTGTGGCTTGACGAAGCTCAGAGAACTCTTCCTTGTCGATCGTACTGCCCGCATTCAAATCCTTCAACAGGTCAGCCTGGTATGCCTGCAACAGTGCCATAGTGTGCAGTGCAGCATCAGCCTGACCTGCAGCTTGGTGAGCTTTACCCACAAGAGCCGAAGTTGTTCTACACGGCTTTGTGGGGAGGGTAGGTCTCTTTATTGAAGATGCCAACACAGGCGAGAGATAGCTTGTGAACGTCTCTTCAACCTGCGGCATCTCCACGTACCCCCGTGACTTCGCACCCACAATAGTCGAAAAAGTCGACGTCGAGGGCACAAAGACACGGGAAATATATGGTTTACTCCATGACTTTGACAGCTCGTCATGGAGGTCCTCGAAGAAGGGGAGAGACTAATATTGTGGTCCCTCCCCCCTGCCACCGGACAGAAATCTATCCTTTAGCTTACTGCATTTGGGGGTGTCTTAATCGCCTGGCCAGTCAAGCTGTAACCTGGCCACCGCGCAAGTAACCACCTCGAACAATTCCTCGACAGATTTATTTTCACGAGAGGAACGCTCAGAGGTAGGCTGCTCAAAATCCGCAAACCTAAGAGATATATCGTCATCCCCCTCGCGAACCGAAGAAGCACCGGAGTGCGATAGGGACGGACCCGTCTCTTGCTCATCATTCAGATCCATGCGGGAGCCCCACGATGGTAATGTGGGTGCGGTTTGGAAATAACTCAGGCGAGCACGCAGCATCTTGACAGTAAACAGTTCACAATGCTCGCACTCGCCCTTCTCCGAAGCCAAAGCCGCATGCTCCTCCCCCAAACAAACAAAACAGTAATCGTGTGTATCCAAGCCTGACATTGGACGAGAATATGGAGGGATACATCGCTTACTCTGTTGTTGACTCATTTTTGACTTTTTAAACTCTTTTTAAAGACGTTAGAGAAAATGATAATTTCTGCACACTGCCAGTTAGATACTAACTCCTCACAAAGATCTGTAGTCAGATATAAAGAGGTAAGAGAGAGAGAGAGAGTTCTTTGATGCACACATGTACAGAATGGCCTCTGAAGACAAAAGATCTGGTAATGCACCTGTGGCTCATCTGTTTATAGCCTCGTGTCGCAAGTGTGTTACACACAATATTCACAGCTGGTCACGATTAAAGACATTCCCAATGCGCTGAGCAGCGCAGCATCGATTGTAGCTTTTGAAAGGGAACTACTACTTCCAGCGAAATTCTACTGTATGCATACAATGGACAATGTGAGGGGATTTGTGACTGACAGTGAAGCGACACAACTGACACTGGTAGGTCATATGATAATAACAACATGGCGAATGTAGTACGTCTGGATTACATTCATACTGCATACATAAAGAACATACTCTTTTATTGCTTGCAAAGTAAGTGCTATACCTACTCTAGACTGTATACAATTTCAGACGCAACCATAGTCTCAATGGTGTTGACTTGTATTGTT
The DNA here is from genome assembly GCA_026230005.1 of Gila orcuttii. Classification (NCBI taxonomy): domain Eukaryota; kingdom Metazoa; phylum Chordata; class Actinopteri; order Cypriniformes; family Leuciscidae; genus Gila; species Gila orcuttii. The sequence goes on from JAPDVR010000017.1 coordinate 17,320,902, forward strand.
ACCAGATTCAAGAATTTAAAGAGTAAACATTGAGCGTGAATGTTTACTTGTCTGGTTGTTCTCTGGCTCCATTCTGAGGAATTAATTAGTGTAATAGCCATCCAGCTTTGAAAAGTCTAGATGTCTATTTAAGAGCTGAATGTTATTACTCGAGCCCTCCTCATAGAGACTGGGGCACTTGCAGCTGGAAGTCCTCCCAGGGGCATACGGATCTTAGGACCGTCATCGTCTCAAGGAAGGCTTCAGTCCTGATACTGCAGGGCTCAGGACTTCGAGGGCTGGCCCCTCTGGGGGAAGTGATTCCCACCACAGAATATGGTGCCAGTTTCTCCTCTGTGCCCTCAGAGGACTGTTTTGCCAACCCCACCACATCTGGTGCATCGTGGCACATCAGTTTCCAACGAGTTTGGCCCAGTGCCTGCCCAGCAATGTTGCAGAACTGGGATGCTCACTCTCTCCAAGGACGGTATTGGAGAAGTATGTTCAGTCTTACTCTGCTGGCGATCTGTTTCAGGGCACCTGGCATATTACTCCGCCTACACTAGAGGTCAGTCTCAGGAGGCTGATATCTCTTTAGACTATTTGGCAGCAATTTATGCCAATTGTGTCTCTGTGGGTTTTGTTATTTAAAGTGGGCCCAACCCCACAAGTCTGCCAACCCCGCCACTTCTGATGCTTTGGGTGCAGCAGTTTCCAGCAAATTCAGGTGTCAGTGTCCGCCCGGAGATGTTTCTCCTCTTCCAAGGAGGACTGGAGAAGCCAGTTCAGTTGTTCCCTGCCGGTCATCCACTTCAGGGCGCCTAGCTGACTACTTTAAAGAGTAGTAGAGACCCGTTTCGAGAGGCTGGTTGCCTTAGTAGAGCATTTGGCAGTGTAGGAACTTATACCAAAAGTGTCTCAGTGGGTCCTGCAGATTATAGAGAGAGGCTAACGAATTCAGTTATTTTTCTTATCCACCTTGGTTCAATGGGATCTTGCCCACAGTGGTAGGTCCCAAGCAGGCTCTGGTATTGGAACGAGAAGTCAAAGCTCTTTTGAGTGTGTTCCTCCTCCCAAGAGATAGTCTGGGTTCTACAGGAGGTATTTTATCCTTGCGATATAGGATGGGTTGCGTCCAACTCCTAGATATGCGTGCTGAGGTAAATTGTGACACAAATCAGATCCGAGGGCTGGTTTGTCACAATAGATCTCAAGGACGAATACTTCCAGATGTCATCCTTCCACAACTCAGGAAGTTCCTCAGGTTTCATTTCAGCCTAGCCTTGTCACCCCATACTTTCACAAATTGCATGGATGCATCTCTGGTTCTTTGCAACTCCAGGGCATTTGCGTATTTAATTACATTGATTGGTTGATTTTGGCTCAATTAGATCCCCACATGAAAGAACTGGGATTTAGGCTGAACACAAAAAAAGGTGTGCTTTCTCCATCACAGAGGACCACTTTTCTAGGCATGGTGTAGGATTCGACAGCAATGTCTCCACCTCGAATCGTTTTGATCCTCACAGCTGTGAACAACATAAATCTAGACCAGACACTCAGGGCCTTTCCAAATACCCACACTTGCGGTCTTGGCAGCTTGAGAGCGCGTGTACACGACAGGAAGTAAGTGTGTAAGACTGTCCCATGTCTAAAAAAATGCCAAAGCGCAGGTACCTGAAAGCACATTATTTTGAATACCGCATCGGAGCGGTATTTGAGGCTAAGCATATTCCATCATGCATTAGGTTCGGGAAATCGCGTGCCTCGAAATCACAAGATAGAGAGAAAAATATTCCACTGTAAGTTAAATTAATTAGATATTACATGTAATTTGGTAGTAAAACAAATTGTTAAAGTGTATTTTTATTGGTGCAAAGATGAGTAGGCTATGTGTAGTTTGTACAACATTTGCAACTGCTTTTTTCACTTAATTATACTGAACAAAATTATAAACGCAACACTTTTGTTTTTGCCCCCATTTTTCATGAGCTGAACTCAAAGATCTAAGACTTTTCTCAAATATTGTTCACAAATCTGTCTAAATCTGTGCTTGTGAGCACTTCTCCTTTGCCGAGATAATCCATCCATCTCACAGGTGTGGCATATCAAGTGGCTGATTAGACAGCATGATTATTGCACAGGTGTGCCTTAGGCTGGCCACAATAAAAGGCCACAAAATGTGCAGTTTTATCACACAGCACAATATCACAGATGTGGCAAGTTTTGAGGGAGCCTGCAATTGGCATGCTGACTGCAGGAATGTCCACCAGAGCTGTTGCCCGTGAATTGAATGTTTATTTCTCTATCATAAGCCGTCTCCAAAGGCGTTTCAGAGAATTTAGCAGTACATCCGACCGGCCTCACAACCGCAGACCACGTGTAACCACACCAGCCCAGGACCTCCACATCCAGCATCTTCACCTCCAAGATCGTCTGAGACCAGCCACTCGGACAGCTGCTGCAACAATCGGTTTGCATAACCAAAGAATTTCTGCACCAACTGTCAGAAACCATCTCAGGGAAGCTCATCTGCATGCTCGTCGTCCTCATCGGGGCCTCGACCTGACTGCAGTTCGTCGTCATAACCGACTTGAGTGGTCAAATGCTCACATTCGATGGTGTCAATGTTGTGGATCGAGTGGCCCGTGGTGGCAGTGGGGTTATGGTATGGGCAGGCGTATGTTACGGACAACAAACACAGGTGCATTTTATTGATGGCATTTTGAATGCACAGAGATACCCTGACGAGTTCCTGAGGCCCATTGTTGTACCGTTCATCCACGAACATCACCTCATGTTGCAGCATGATAATGCATGGCCCCGTGTTGCAAGGATCTGTACAAAATTTCTGGAAGCTGAAAACATCCCAGTTCTTGCATGGCCAGCATACTCACCAGACATGTCACCCATTGAGCATGTTTGGGATGCTCTGGATCGGCGTATACGACAGCATGTCACAGGTCCTGCCAATATCCAGCAACTTGCAAAGCTATTGAAGAGGAGTTGATCAACATTCCACAGGCCACAATCAACAATCTGATCAACTCTATGCGAAGGAGATGTGTTGCACTGCGTGAGGCAAATGGTGGTCATACCAGATACTGACTGGTTTTCGATTTTTGAGTTCAGCTCATGAAAAATGGGGGCAAAAACAAAATTGTTGTTTTTATAATTTTGTTCAGTGTAGAAGCACCACAATTTTAAATTGTGTCTTCTGTTACATAGAGACTACTGACCTCTTCACACAGTGAGCACAACAGCATTCTATCTAATTTATCATTGCTTTGGCAAAAAATGCACTTAGCACTTAAAATTTTCAGTTAGACACAACCACCATTAAAACTCAATGGGCCTCATTCGTGAAACAAACGTACGACAGAAATCTGTACATAAGGCCGTTTCCACGCAAAACTTGGCATTTATCAATATGGACATGAGCGGAGGCTACGATCAATTCTCACCTCAGGGCTCAGCTCGTGTACGCAAGTTTTTAAGTTATAGTGAACTTGCGTGCAGCATAGTAAATCTGGTGGAGGATTTTAATGAGATAATTTTGTTCACTTTGATTATTTTCCTGACTGACAACCGAATCTCAATCGATCAATAAGGCCGTGTGTCCACCAAAGCGTTTTTAGCCAGCTGAAAACGCTAGGCGCTCTGCTGAAAACGCCTAGCTGTGAGTGCTTGAGAGGGTTTTGGCAGCGCTGTGTTTTTTCAGTTGAGACGATTCGTTGCTATGATACAGAATATCCGCAGCAACTGTAACTGATTTCTCAGATAATTTGTTTAATACTAAAAATTTATTTTTCATCCATTTTGTTCGGTTAGCTCTGCTGGTTGACGTCGTTGTACATAAAGAATGTTGTGACAGTTGGTCGGTGTGGTTTTTGTCCCGCCCCTCCTCCACTGTGATTGGACGGCTGTGTAAAAAGTGACAGTGATGAGCGCTGCGTTTTACCCAAAGTTGAACATTTTTCAACTCTCGGCGACCAGTAAAAAAACGCCGAACGCTCAGCGCTTGACCGTTAAATACACGCTCAGCGCCTCGTTACGCTCATGGCTTTTAAAAAACGTGGCGCTCCCATTGAAAACAATTGGAATTATACGCCAGCTGCGTGAAAAGAACGCTTTGGTGGACACTCGGCCTAACTGTTAAGTTTAGAATGTGAAATTAAAATTAAATTAAATTAGAATACTGTAGATCGGTGTGTGTTACCCATTAACCTGTGACTGTAACCTATGTTCCCTGAGAACAGGGAACGAGACACTGCGACGATGAGGCTTTGGGGAACGACTCCACGTGAACCTGTGTCTGAAACGCTTATCCAATCATGGTGATCGTATTGACCGTCGACAGCCTATGACCTCACTACTAGTGCGACCCAGAAGTATATAAGGGGCGCCTAGAGAATATGTCATCCACTTACCGTCTGAAGGGACTGTTCAGCAGGCATCCCCGAATCTCGTTCCCTGTTCTCAGAGAACATAGGTTGCAGTCGTAACCTGAGACGTTCCCTTTTGAAAGGGAACTCGCACTGCGTCGATGACGCTTCGGTGAACAATATACCCACGTCACCATGCTGAGGGGAGTGCATGCCAATTATGGCTAAGACAAAAATGTCAGAAATGGCAGTTCCACTGAGATGCCAAACACTCCACCTTCGGGTCACATACAGGCTGTCAGTGACAGTTTTCCCTACGACCACTGTCCAAGCTATAAGCCTTAAAGATGCCTCCGATACAACGAAGGTCTACCAAGGCCGCTCAAAGGCTTAACACCAAAAACTTCCATGGAAGGGGTTCCTTTCAGGGAATATGGCCAGGGGGTACAAAAAAATCACTTTCTGAGGGGGACATAAAGTCAACCCCATATGCCACCAGGGGGGCTGACCTGGTCTAATTTACTGACCTAGTCTTGTCAACAACTTGTCTGTTTCCTAAACACAGTATCTAACATTATGTTCCTCAACTTGTGGAGGCATCCGATAGGGAGGACCGCAGATAGTGGCAGATAGTGGCAGTTATCGCTCACAGATCGGATCATAGAGATGGGCATCCTGGAGAGTAGAACTCAGCATAGCGCTTTCTAACCCTTGCAAACGAGGGGAGTTACTTTATTCAATTCTGGTTCAAGGGACCCTAATAAGGGGAGCGCCTCCAGCTCTAGGGCTGATCTAACAGGGAGGCCTCGTGAGAGTCCTTTGATCTTCCGACCAGAATTGGGGAGCTAAGTATTCACACAGAGTGATCCTCAGATAGATTCTGGAACACTATGCTCAACCTGATTGTATTGACCAGGCTCTGGGCTAGAATCAGGGAGGCTCATTGGGGAGCCGCCTCGATAGCGAGACTGTTAGCAGAGGTAGCCTTAGAGGCCAGGTGCTCTCACAGACATGTCTGTGGGCCTGGTTATACTTATTTAACATTGCCAACAGGCAGTGTACTCAGCAGAAGTGCTATCGACCATTTAATGTAAGGGAAGTACAATCTTACGCTTCTTACGCTACGAGGAGGCATACTGTAAGGCTTTTTGAAGATAGCCTGCTACCTATGCTGCATTCTACTCAGTAACACCACTAGCATTTTTACACTTCTAGACGACTCTTGTAGTAAGAGGAGGCCAGTACTAGGAAAAACTAGATTTACAGGAATAAAATCTCCTGATGGTCTTTAGCTCTAAGGAACCTACACTCAGATACTGAGAAGCTCGAGGCGAGAATGCTTAGCAGACCGCCACCAAATTTCTAGTTACTAAGCCTTAGCCAGATATCGAGGTGACCCTCACACGAATATTATATGTCCGAAGTTCAGCGCTAAAAACGACTCTCTAAAGTGAGAGGAGAACTGTTGCTCTAGTATAAGGTGGCTCGATGAGGATCAACGCTTGACGTTGTAGTTCTATTTGTAGCTTGACAGAGCGTTGGCCTCAGTAGAATAGCTCCGATAGGGAGGAAGCCATCTAATGCAGAAATGCCTGTTTGATGCTTGGATGAACGTTGGCCTCACTAGAGAATTTTCCCATATAATAAAGCCAACCTGTTCACTACCACAGAATGACACTACCCACTACATAAGCCTGACGACTCAAACATACAGTAGAGAAAATAATTATTTGAAACCCTGCTGATTTTGTAAGTTTGCCCACTTGCAAAGAAATTAAAGGTCTGTAATTTTTATGGTAGGTTTATTTTGACGTATAGAGAGAGAATATCAACAAAAAAAATCCATAAAAAAACACATTATATAAAGGTTATAAATTGATTAGCATTTGATCGATTGAAATAACTATTTGATCCCCTACCAACAAGCAAGTATTCTGCGTCCCACAGATTGGTTATGTGCCCATGTGAAACATAGATTAATCCTGTCACTTTAAGAAAGTGCTCCTAATGACAGCTCGCTATGTTTATAAAAGACACCTGTCTACAGAATCTGTATTTTCCTTTCCAACCTCTCCACCAACATGGGCAAGACCAAACAGTTGTCAAAGGACATCAGGGACAAGATTGTAGACCTGCATAAGGCTGGAATGGGCTACAAGACCATCACAGTCACCAAGCAAACCATTGGTAACACATTACACCGCAATGGATTGAAATCCTGCAGCGCCCGCAAGGTCCCCCTGCTCAAGAAGGCACATGTACAGACCCGTCTGAAGTTTGCCAATGAACATTTAAATGATTCTGAGAAGGCTTGGGAGAAAGTGCTGTGGTCAGATGAGACCAAAATTGAGCTCTTTGGCATCAACTAAACTTGTCGTGTTTGAAAGAAAAGAAATGCTGTCTATGACCCCAAAAACACCATAGGGTCCGAACTAGATCATCATCCATACAAATCACCCAAATAGGGATTATATAGCTCACGCGTCTGCTTCAGATATATATAGTTAATTACCACAACGAATTGTAATTAATTAAGTATATAATTCACGTGCAGGCGGCTATATTAATTTACAGAATACCTTAATAGAGTTAACTGTAACTGTTATCCCAAGTCAGTTCGTCCACCGAGCTGCTTGTTTGATATTCGTTATCAATTCTCAAAAAGGTTTATCCTTAGTATCAGTTTACTAATCAAATTAGTTAACTTTAACAGTATCAGCTCGTAGCTTTAGATCATACATTAAAGAGGTTTAATGTATTTGTTCCGTGGCCAACAAACAGAGACAATCAAGAGTATAATGGGTTTAATACAAATGTACTAGAAAATACAACTACATTTAATAATGAATATATCGAATAATAAAAGCAAAAACAGTAAGAAAGAAAAGTAGAGGACAAGAAAACTAAGATTGTTACCACAGTTGAACCTTTAGAGCCAACAAGGAAAATACACACTTTATCGCGCTTGAATTTGGATTGAATTATACTTGCACGGGACCTTTATGTCGCTGGGCACGCAAGCGTGTGTGGGTGTGGATGTCCTCGTAGTTGGTGAGCTGGATGCGTCCTTTCGGTGTTTCGAGAGCATGTTAGCTCGCGGGAAATTCGAAAGTCTTAAGGTTATGCTGTGGAGGAGTCCTTTCACCCAGAGGATAAAGGACTTGTATCAAAATGTAATATGCTGCGTTCGGTCTGCCGACGAGAACTGAGCATCAAATAAAAGACTGAGTTAAACGTAAAATAAAACCAAAGATAAAATGAGACGACTAGGTCGCAGGACATACACAGGAAGAGTAGCACGAAAGAGAGTGAAGAAGAGCCCTCTCACATCTTTTAAAGTGAAACTTAACGCCCCCTTCTTTGGGAGCAAAGACCAATAGCAACTCACAGATTTTTGGCGCAAGATATTCCCTTTGTCTTAATCTGATGACCTCATTCGCGTGTTTTATGAGGACGAGCGTTTGGCCTTTCACTTACAAAGATGGGAAAAAACATAGTAGAATATTTTTTTCATTAACTTCTTACATATATTTGGCTCGAGCAAGTTGAACGATTTCGTTTGATACCAATTACTCTGTGTTTGTTACGCATACAAGGATATATATAAACTCTTAGACCTTTATAGAAGTCCGCAAGGTTCAACTACATAACTAACAGTCCTAGATAGACTCGATACAGTATAAACTTCAAACATACAGGAATACATCATGTTTACATTTCAGAATCACTCATTTCTGGGTTTTACTGTTAGAGATGCATATATGTGTGTGTGTGTTTGTTGTCCATTTGCGCATCTGGCATTCCTTCCCTCTCTGGGGGGGATTTGGAGATAGCGATCCTCTTTGATGTTGGCTCGCGAGCAAACCGGGGCTGCGCGAGGATCTCTGTTGGGACTCATTACGCTGTAAAGGTGTCACAAATTAATCTACCCTCCAGACTGGCTGGCGCTAAGGGAAGATTTAGAATTGGAAGAGTCATAGGTTGGGGCTTTAGAAACCCTCCGTTAACGTGTGTTTATTGTGTTAAGAAATAATGAATTCATGATTGTCGTCCGATGATGTCTCCACAGAGACGTCATCCGACGAAAAGGGGGACTGTAGGGTATGAGACCCTACAGTCCCCCTTTTCGTCGGATGACGTCTCTGTGGAGACATCATCGGACGACAATCATCACAATGGCGGATGGCAGGTGAATCATGAGGGTCTTGTAGCAGGTGGTTATTGAGGCTGAGGGCTCAGCTCGATGAGATTCAAAGCGGCCTCTGGCGTGGTCCCCTCTTTCCGGGGGTTCCGTCGGAAACCTCCAGACACGGCTTTTGTGAGCTTGGCTGTCGATGTTCGCATCTCGTTGAGCCTCCTGTACAGGATGAAGGCCAAGCCTAGTGATAGGATGTGGCTGACTATCATAGAGATACACAGCGTGGTGTCAGCTGCGGTCCAGGCTTGGACAACAGGTGAGGTAGTCAGGATGGGCAGTCGAGACAGTGCCTGGAGGGCTGTATCGATGGGAGCAATGTCAATTAGCTGGGATCCCCCTTCTTCAATCCCCAATTTCAGTTCTGAATCCAGGGTGAAGTTACGGTTCTTGAAAAAGGAGGGGATTTCCAGTTCTGATTCATACTCGTTGCTTGGAAGATGGTACAAAGCCAGATCATCTAGGTGGAGGATGGCACCTTTTGGTACCCGAATCCACATGCTCTGGTCGAGCAGGGTGACACGGGTGGCAGTGTCGTGCTGGTCGTAGGTGAGAGTAGCCGTGCGCACCGGAGTGTTAACGAGCCACCTGTCACCTACAATTTCTGCTCGTGTCTCGGTGACTTGAGTGTGAGATTTGGCTTCGGCAGGACACCGGGTGTCGCTGGCCATGGGTCGCAACCCGCAGATTCCATCAGTGTTGTCTCTGAGGAAGGGCTTGCTAGGGCAGAGATAATGAATGTCTTTAGTCAACGTGCACATGTGCAGGTTGGGGGCCAGGTACAGCTGTGGGTCACTGTCGTGATAGGCCACTACGTCGGGAGTGCGGATCTTGACGTGGGTGTTATCTTTCCAAAACCCAACATTGACAATGTCCTTGAGTCTGTAGATTCGGCTTGACTCTATGATGGGTAGGTTCAGGAGAAAACCCACTTCCCTCTGGTCGGGGTCGACGTAGAGTGGGATGGCGCTGCCCAGAGAGTAGGCGAGGTGTATTTGTAGAGGGTCAGTTGGCGTGGTGACGGCGGAAGCCAGCACCGTTTGGACAAGGCTTAAGGGTATCAGGTACGGTGGAATCCTTCCCATGGCTAGGCTGTCAATGGAAGAGCTCACCTCCCGCAGCATGTCCGCCATCAGGGCTGTGACCAGCTGAGTTTGAGCAAAGTCATTCTGGAAAACCGTAAACAGCTGTTTCATGGAGTTCACGGTCTGGTTCAGCAGGACGCTGTGAGTGTTGAGAACCACCACAGTTCCCCTCAAAGTCTTGCCGATGGTCTGAAGGGAGGCACTTTGTGTGTTGAGATGCTCTTTTATCTGTGGGATTTCAGTTCGAATTTCGGCCACATGCCGTCTCACGGTGGCTAAGTTCACTGAGTTGACACTAGACATACCGATGTTAAACAGAGTTCCGACGGCAGCGGCGGCTCCGAGCAAAGCTCCAAGGAACCGTTTGGAGCGGCGGTTGTGTCCACTTAGCTCCGCTTGTGTGACAGTCATTTTCTCAAGTTGATTGAGCATGTGCCTGACATCGGCTTCAGCTTGAGTGAGGGAGTCCTCTGTCCATCGGGCACCGGCCCAACTGTATTGGGCTACTGCGCTGGGGTAATGTGCTCTGTAAACATTCCGGGGGTCGAGTCGAACATATACTTTCTGGGATGGGTCCGGCAGTTGGTGATCAGGAGTCCCGGTTGTTCCCTCAGGACGATGCCTGATGCCGGACCTGGTGAGATGATCTCCGATTGCGGCTGGCCTCTGGTCGACTGAAGGCACAGGATGGCAAACCACAGCAGCATCCTGGTGAGAGCAAAAAGGGTAGAGGGGGAGAGAAAGGGAGAGAGAGAGAGGCAGTAGGTCAGCGAGGGTTGTCCTTGGTTGGACAGGACAGTCTTTTCGCTCCTAGGACGGTTATCAGGTTAGTTTGCATTGGCCCCTCCCCGCCTTTCCCTGCCCGCAGCCACATGTCTTTTAATTTGATTGCGGTGGACCCTTTTGAAAACTGGATCTTTCTGTCCCCGGCTTAGTTGGATTCGGTACGCCACCGGGGAGAGTTTGTCAACGATCTCATGAGGTCCTGTCCAGTGGGGCAGGAATTTCTTTGACAGCCGATGGGAGGCTGTGTGGGATGGTTGTGTGAAGCTATAATACCAGACCCTGTCGCCCATGTCCGGTTCCTGGTGTGACGCTTTCCGGTCATAGTATGCTTTCTGGCCTTCGGCACTCTTTTGAAGCTGTTGTTGGGCGAAGGCAAAGGTTGCTTTCAGGTGTTGGTGTAGCTCGTCGAGGTACTGGTGAGTGGTGCAGGCTGTCACTAGGTTGGAGTCTCCTGGCTGATACAGCAGATGCAGTGGCAGTGTCATTTGCCGCCCAGTCATTAGTTCGAAGGGAGACACGTGAGTTAAGTCCTGCGGGGTGGCTCTGAGGGCCATTAACACCAGCGGGAGTTTCACATCCCAGTCTTTCTGGTTGGCAGACACATACTTTTTCAGCATACTGACCACGGTCCGGTTCGAACGTTCCACTTGGCCAGATGAGATCGGATGATGGCTGACGTGTAGTTGAGCTTGAACTCCCAGGAGTTTCCAGATCTGCTGCATAATCTCAGCTGTGAAGTGAGTACCTCTGTCTGAGTTGACTCTCAATGGCAGTCCGAACCTGGAGAAGATGTGGTTCATCATGAGGTATGCCGTGGTCTGGGCAGTGTCGTTGGGTGCCGGAAGATACTCTACCCACTTTGTGAACTGGCACACGACCGTGAGGAAGTACTTGTTGCCCCTCGTTGACCTGGGCAGAGGTCCTACCCAGTCGATTTGGAGGTCTGACCATGGAAATGTGACTCCTCTGCGTTGCAGTGGAGCTCTGTGGTTTGGGTTTGCTGGTTGAAACTGGCAACAGACCAGGCATTCTCTGACATATTCTGCAACATCTTTCTGCATGCGGGGCCAGTATGCCACTTGCTTCAGAGTCTCATAAGTGGCCCTGGTACCGTGGTGTCCGGCACATGGTGCGTCGTGTGCATACATCAGCATGACCCCCCTTAGGCACTGTGGCACCACAAGCCTTGGCGCAGTGATGTCATCAGGTGCATACCACGGAATGTTGTGTGTCACACGCATCATGTGTTTGATGTCATGTAGACGTCTGAGGCACGGGTTACCTGTGAGTTCAGACAGTGCGATAGGGTGGTTGGAGGGGTCTGAGAGGTGGTTCAGAATACCCTGTATGGATGCATCAGAGGCCTGCATGTTCGCTATGTCGTTGTTTGACATTTGTGGAGCTAGCGTTAGAGGTTGTGAGGTTGGCACTGTTGCAGGAAAGGTTCGTTTGCTACGGGTTATTACTGCAACGTTCACAGTGGGTGGGTTGGTTGGGGGTGACCAGAGATTGCCATGTAGTGCGCCAGTCTTGGCTAGAGCATCAGTTTGATCATTCAAGTCTTTGTCAAGGCCCGGTTGCCTTGAGTGTCCTTTCACTTTTTTCCAGTAGACAATCATATTGTGTGTTCTTGTGATGTCATCGCATGCCTGGAACAGGTGTTGGTGTGTGACAGGCTTGTTATTTGAAGTCTTAAAGCCATTTTGTTTCCAGCCTGGAAGGTGGCATGTGAAACTGAGTCTGGCATAGTTAGAGTCTGTGCAGATAGGAGTTCTCTGATGTTATGTGTCGATGCGATTTGCAGTGTTATGAGAATAGCTGCTACCTCAGCATATTGTGATGATTGCGGGCCTACCTTGAAGTGTTGTGGTGGGCATGGCTGGTCATTTACCCATAGCACGCCCGCACCTGCTTGGCGAGTGCCCTCGTGGTTGTAGGAACATCCATCGACGTAGGCTGTGGGCATACCTTGGCACGCATTCTCTTCAAAGTACCTGTGACTGGTCAGTTGTTGCTGTTGGGGTTCTTCTACATCCACCGTCACAGCTGGTGTGTTATCAGAGCAGTTTTGGCAGGCTGCCAGGCCGTTGCCTAGTGCAGATTTGTGATTCTGAGCATATCTTGCCTCGACATTGCGCCCCTGGAGGGCCATTAACCACGTGGCAATGCGTGAATTGTTGACCATGCCATCTCTGATACGTTGGCTGTTGAGGAACATGACAGGCTGGTGGCAGGTCTCTATAATAACCTTCTGGGCTCCAATGTAGTTGGAGAATCTTTGGATGGCCCATACGGTGCAGAGCAGAGCTTTTTCACAATCTGAGAATTTAGTCTCTGGTGGCAGGAGTGTCTTGCTGGCATACGCGACTACTCTCTTGTCTTGATCGTGGCGTTGGTATAGGCCAGCGCTGAGACAATGGTTGGAGAATCCAGCTTCTAAGTAGAACTCTCTTTGTGGATCAGGGTAAGCCAGACATGGGGCTGTGCACAGGTGATGTTTTAGCTCATTCATGGCATTGTCTTGAACTTCAGTCCAGACAAATGGGCAGTCTTTTTTAAGAAGGGCTGTCAGAGGTTTTGCAATGTCTGAGTAGCTCTCGATGAATTGCCGTGAGTAATTGCACACCCCTAGAAAACTTCGCAGTTCTGAGATGTTGGTGGGTGGTTTGATGTTTTGGACGGCTTGAATGCGGTTGGACTGAGGTTCGATGCCCTGTGACCCAATCAGTAGGCCTACGTAGTTGACCTTGGTTTGACACCACTGTCCTTTGTGGAGAGCGATCTTGGCACCGGCAGTTGACAATTGGTTCAAAACATAGCCTATCTCTTTTAAGTGGTCAGCCACTGTTTTGCTTTTCATTAGAACGTCGTCTACGTAGATGAGGTTACCTCTCATTCTGGCATCTGGGCATGCTTTGTTCAGGAAGATGTTGAACTCAGCAGGTGAGTTGGCATAGCCGAACGGACACCTGGTGAAAGTGAATTGTCTGTTGCCGAACGTGAAAGCTAGCTTGTGCTGGTCTTCTGGATGCACTGGTATGGTCCAGAATCCAGAGGCCACATCAAGTGTAGAGAAGATTGTGGCACCTCTGATTCTGGGTATTTCTTGTTCCAGCTGGGTCATGGGCCATCGCGACAGTGGCACCTGTTGATTCAGTTTTCTGTAGTCAATGGTGGGTCGCCACTTGCCGTTTGGTTTGATCACGGGCCAGATCGGGGCAGAATAGGTGCTGTTGCATGGACGGATGACACCTTTTTCAAGCATGGAATCGATGATCTCTTGCACCGGTTCGTGTGATGCGATGGGGATCTTGTACTGCCTGACAAAAGTGGGAGGAGCTTGAGGGTGCGTTGGGATGCGCACGGTGTGGAGTTTGGTGAGACCACAATCTAAAGAGTCTTTGGCAAAGGATGCTTTGAACTTGTAAAGGACTTGTCTGAGTCTTTGTAGGTCTGCATCATCTTTAATTGCGTTAGCGTCTTTTAGAATTTGCTGAACTTGAGATTCAAATCCTGGGTACGGCTCCTCAGTTGGTGTGTCGTCTGTCATGTTGGCAGGCAGAGGTGCAGCAGTTTCATCAGTCTCGCAGGCAGGCTGTTTGGAGACTGTGTATACTGCCAGGTGTTGGTCATCTGTCAGTTCTGTTCTGCATACCTGGTCTTTGTCCACCGGCATGACCGAAGTGATGGAGATGATCTTGAAGGGTGTCGTGAACACTGTGTTGTCGGTGTTCCCTTCGGGCATCATTGAGGATGGGATGGGCCCAATGATTGGTAATGTGAGTTCAAAGTCAGGAAAGTTGTGGCTCACTAGCCACCCCACCCGATAGGCTTTTGGAATGGTGATGTTTTTCGCCATGCAGTTGTTGAAAAGGATGTAGACTGTACGGGAGGACACTTCAGTGAGGGGTGTGGCCTCTAGCGTGAGTCCAAGTTCAACGCCTTCGGGTGAGGGATGAAAGAAACCCAGTGTGTGGTTTAGGTTTTGGCCAAATCGTATGTTGAGTCGAACAGCGACCCCTTTGGTATACGCTGGTACGACAGTTTCCTGTTCGTTGACTAAGGTGCAGACCTCTGGAATGGTCTGGCCTGACATGAGGTTCTCAGTGTTGGTTGGAACAATGACTGGCTGTAAAGTCAGTGGGGCCCACAATACCTCATTAATAATGTCTACATGAGCCTGGAGGCGAATCAGAATGTCTGCACCGATGTAGACATCATGGGGCGGGTCCGGAAGGACCAGGAAGTAATGGGTCAGGCACCGGTGGTTCCATTGCAAGTTCAAAGCGCAGATGCCTTTGGCGGTCACCATGTTTGATGGGCATGAGTTCAAAGGGAAACGGGTGCGCTTGCTGGCAGACGGAAGGTCTGGTGTGTGTTCAGTGAGGGCATTGAATAGTGATACACTGATGGCCCATAGTGCAAGTATGATGTCAGTAGTGGTTACTTTATTCAACTGCAGGTCGCCTTTGACCTTGGGGCAGAAGGGCTCAGAGTCTTTGGTGAGCTGGAATGTGCAGAGTAGCGAACTTGAATCTCGCTCTGGTGCTGAGGCTGTGTCTTTGCGGCAGGTTGCGAGAGTTCCCGTGACCTCTGTGACCTGGCAGTCTGGCTCAGGTGACCTGGGTGGCTGAAAGGGGAGAGGTTCCCGCACTTGAGCCCAAATCTTCAGCTGTCTGAAGTCCAGCAGGGGCTCGAAACGGTCTAGCAGATCTTTGCCGATGAGGAGGGGATATGTGTCCATCGGTGAGATGTACATAGGGTGTACCAGACTCATAGGACCAATCGTTAAATGAATGGGAGCTACTTGTTCAAGCCGGATGTCATTTTGGCTGTATGACTGCACATTCAGCACACAATTCTGAGATTTTAGAGTTCGATTTTGTCTCTTAGCTTCAAATCTGAGTCTTTTGAAAAGTTCAGCTGATATCAAAGTGAGGTCTGCGCCGGTGTCCACCAGGGCTTCGAGTCTCACCTCATTTTCCAAAGTGATGGCCAGGTATAGTTTGCGTGCCACGCCCCTTTCGATCAGATTACCCAGGAGTTTTGGTGTCTGGGCTTGTGTGGTGATCGATAAGCAGTTAGTGTCGGTCTCTTGTGGCTCGTTGCAGAGACACACAACCAACACAGCACTTTCTGGTATCTGAGGGGTTTGGTCACTGGTGTGACAAATTGTGTTGTCCGCTTCAGGGGGTGCGGTTGTTAACTGCACCGAGTGGATGACACTATCTCTTGGTGATGTGACAGCTGGTTCTGTAGTCTGTGTCTGAAGAGCGGGGCTTTGGGTGCTTGGTTTCAGGGTGTTGGTTTCAGGTCTTACTCTTAGTCATGAGGAGTCTGGCCTGTCCTCTTTGTCTTCCTTGTGAGGTTTCTTATGGATAAGCTCTTTCAGAATTTTCAGGATCTCTGCGGATTCCGACGTGGCGTCACTGTTTTTCTTTGAGGTAGGCTCGGACTTGGACTTGCCTGGGACATGCCGAGAGGTGTTTCGCTGCGGGCTGTCTGGGCTGGACGTTCTAGTTGATGGGGTTCGGCTCTTTCTGGGCTGTCGGCTGGCTTCCCACGTGGCTCCACCCTTTTGGTTGTGGGAGGGCCGTGGGCTGCCGTAGAATCTTTCAGAGCGTCCCCTCTGGTGCTTAGGGCGAGCACCATCACGGTTGTGCTGCCCTCTATTGGCCTGGAACGGTCTTGGCTCGTTGTTAAAAGGTCTGTTGTTGTGGTGCTGCTGGGCGCCCTTTAGTGCCAGCTCGGAGCGCTGATCAGTGACAGTGCAAATGGATGGATTTTTCACAGTCTTTTCAGAAGCAATCTTTTGCTTGGTGAAAGCTTTATGGGCCAAGTCTCGCAGCTGTTGGGTACTCATGCTCCGAGGGCAGGCCAGGACCCCTAAGTGATGGCTCACCGTGGGATGCAGGTTACGGAGGAATAGAGTTCGGAAATTGAAATCTTCTTCCATCCCGGGTTCGTTCCGTGCACCGAAGTAGGCTCGTCGGATGCGGCTGTAGTAGGCCTGTGGAGTTTCCTGTCGGGCCTGTTTGAGGTCCATGGCAGCGATGAGTCCTTGATCGGTCTCTGGATCAGAGAATTCCGTGATGAAAGCCTGCCGCAGCTGCTGGTAATCGGATTTGACAGTCTCTGGTTGGCAATCTAGGAAGCTGCGGACGTCACGACTAGACGTAATTCTGAGCAGGTACAATCTGTCCCATGTGGTCACATTGGGAATAGTGTGCAAGTGAAAGTCTATATCTTGTAGGTAGGCATGCACATCATGGCCTCCTGCAGGGTTCGGAGTGAACGTAGGGATGTTTCGGGCCAGCTTGTCAAGTTGTTTTGGGGCCATGCCGTGGTCAGTGGCTGGCTGGAAAGGCCCCCCCTCCCTTGCTGCTGACGAGGGTCCTCGTGGGCTGGTTGGTGATGTCTTGAACGGTGGGCTCTCGCCCCCCTTTTCAGCTCTGAGTTCTTGGCTGAAAGGTGTGGGCCGGTAGGTCAGGGGAAACTCAGT
The DNA here is from genome assembly GCA_026230005.1 of Gila orcuttii. Taxonomy (NCBI): domain Eukaryota; kingdom Metazoa; phylum Chordata; class Actinopteri; order Cypriniformes; family Leuciscidae; genus Gila; species Gila orcuttii. Next base: position 17,337,834 of record JAPDVR010000017.1, read on the forward strand.
GGTGTGCGTTTCCTCTGACCGGTCAGTCTGCAGTCTATAAGAGTGTTTTAACTCTCTGTGAACAATGTCAAGTTCATCTTTTAAATCCTCTCTGTGCTGGTGAAGCTCACGGATTTCAACTCGGGCCGCTTTCAAATGTTTCTCACAGGCCTTGGCCTTAGCGTCTCTTTCTTTCAGTTCAATCTTTGCTCTTTCAAGAAGAGCTTCACCTTGTCGGATTTGTCCATCGAGTTCCTCTCTGGTTTTTCTCTCCAACTTCTCTTCTCTTCAAGGTCAGACAGGGCCTTTTGAAGTCTTTCCACTTCCTTTTGTAGCTCTGGGTCCGTTTCCTCTTTTTCCTTGCGCTGATCCTCGGTCTCGAGTAGGAGCTGATCTAGCTGACTCTGGGTCTTGGCTTGGTCACTCCGGGCCTCCTCCGCTTGGAGCCTCAGCGTTGCTGCCTCCTGTTCCAGGTCGATGATGTTTCTTTCGCTGAGCCGTGCCTGGTCGACAAGGGTGTGAGCGAGGTTTCCCACGATTCTGGCCCAGTCTTTGTAGTTGTAGCTCTGGGTGGGATCGTGTGTCATTAGTTTGTCCAAGTCGCCGTCCAACTGCTCTTGGCTCCGGGGCTCTGAGTCGCCGGCGTCCTTGGGCAGGAAGGTAGCCGTCATGGCTGTCAGCCATGCGTCGAGGTTGTCCCAGTGGGCTGCGGGACTGGAGGCACGGGACATGCTGCTCTCTGTAGGCGAGAGGAATACAGAACACACACACACACACACACACACAAAGAAACCAGTGCAAGCTCGTTCTATGGTTAACGAATTATGCTAGTAAGGCTTATGCCGTCTATGAGAATTTTAGCTAACTGATGCAAACAGTTAGGTGGGGACATTTTGTGCAGGTCAGCGCAGGGGCTAAATCAAGATTGTTGATCTATGATTTAGCTTTCTCCTTGGTGTCTCCCAAAGGTTCTGTGTCTAGATGAACTGAAAGGAACAAATCACAGCAGAACGGGAAAATTAGTGAGATAGAAAGTTGAAGTGAAATAACAAGAAGAAAAATTAATAGGTCTATAAGGAAATGGAACGGATGATAACACACGAAGTGTTACAGGGGATAAGGAGGCCTGAGCCTGCTGCTAGGGTTTAAGATGGGGCCAACAGGTGAGTGAGGGCTATCGGGGAAGAAAACCCTAGGACGATGGTGTGGCTTGGAGAAGAGATGGGCCAAATACTTAAACTATCCGGGAGATATCTAGTATTCTGTGGCTTATAGTAAGCGGAATGTGTTTCACTAAATTTAGTTTACCTGCGGTGAATTGAGGCCACTCTGGCGGGACCCCGTGGCTCAGTCATTCCTCCGACGGTTCCCAACACTTGACCGCCGTGTTCTCGGGCAACTCCGTTGTCTCCCTGTACCCTGCTGCGCCCCCTCAAACAACCTGACTTTAAACACAACCGGCACCCCGAAGTGGTCAATCGCCAGACGGCACGGCAAAGTGGATTTTCCCTAGAACCCTCAAAAAGAGTGGCCCCTCTTTAGGCCCCGGTTTAGGTAATTATTCCAAAATTGCCTTGTGTGTCGACTGACGTGGTTGACGTCACCTATTGGAGTGCCAAATTGCTGATGTCGCGGTTGCGTGCCGCAGCAATGGTACGGGATTTGGGAGTGTCCGAAACTCACACACGGCCAGCATCAGTACCGCCGGTCGGGTAACCTCACCTGAGGTGTGCCAATCAGAGAATGCCGCAACTCACCACAGTACTCTAGTGAATGCCACCTACAAATACACAAAGGTTAAACAAGTGAAACTTAAAGTGGATTAAGGATTTCTTGTTCAAACCAAATGGAATGATTTTTTTTTTTGTAGCAATAAGAGTCAAATGTTTTACTAAATAATAATAAACAAAGGGAAATTATGATAATGATGTATTTTACCAAAATAACCTAACCCCAAAAGAGAAAAATAGAAAATAAAGAAAACCAGATGGAACACAGGAGGAGGCAGGCTGTAGTGGCGTGTTGGTGCCACCAGGGTGCGTACTTCCTCAGTGGTGATGAACCTGACTGAACAGACAAACTTAATTCAATTTAAATTCAAAGAAGTTTAAATCAAATTTAAATAAGCATGCCAGAAGAATTAAGGAAAATCAGAATAATATCCGATAACTACAAATGATAACGGTAAGGTATCATTAATAATTATGAGATAATCAAAAGAGAAAAGTCGAAATAAGACAAGCAGGATGAACACAGGAGAAGACAAACCGCAGTAGTGGTATTTCACCACAAAGGGGGCGCACTTCCTCCCTGTGGTTAACCTGGTTGACTTAGACACCTTAATTTTAACTTAAATTCAAAGTTGTTTGAACCAATCTTAAAATAAGCGTGTAAAAAGGAGTTAACGATCCGAATTATATCTTGAAAAAAATCAGATTACTGTAAAATATCAGTGATAAGAGAGAAATTAAAGATTAAAATAAAAATGAGAGCCACAAGGACAGAGGGATATAGACCAAATTCAAAACAGAAAATGAAAGCGAGAAGGGTGGTAAGTAGACTTAGCACTACGAGGAGGCGCACTCCCTTCTAAAAGTGGATATCAGTGGCTGAACTGAAACTTTAAGTTGAAGTTTTAATTCAAATCTTGTTTGCACCAAACTTCAAAATAATTGTAACGTTACAATGTAGAATCGAATGTAAAGAAAACAAGAAATCTAATATCCCATAATGCTATTACAAGCCAGCTGTAAATGCAACTAAGTATTGGGAATTAGACCGCACGATTTCAATCACAAGGAAATTAAGTTGCAGGGCGAATGAATTGAGAAACGGCTGACTTATCGATTACTGTCCACACGAGGGCGTACTGGTGGTCACGCAAGATGACGTCGTAGGGTGTGGGTTGTTCACGCTAGCAAACACTTAAAGGTTGCCCTCCAGCGTTTGTCAGCGGAATTGCATTCGGTGTGATTTCAGTTCTGAGAGAGTTTTCGCTCTTAGGTTTTCTGTGCAAATCACAAAGATACAATTTCAAATCTCGGCGGATTTTTCGGTGCTATACTGCACAAAGGCAGATTTTATGGGCAGGTTTACACTACTCATAAATATGGACACAGGAATTCTACTTCTGTTGTCCGGCTCTCGTAAACATTTAATCACAATAGCACTCTGATTTAAATGTTTTTGGTTTTGATTGATTAGCTAGGTCAATCTTCAACCAAGAGTTATCGTTTATCTAACGATTATAATATCAGGCCTTTTTACTATTGACGAGAGGAACTTCGCTCTGGTCAGGTTTACTCTCGCGCTGAGAGAACGTTCAGTTCTGCAGGCGGTTTTGATATCAAAATGCGCAAAGAGCCTTTGTCTTTACAGGGACAAATATTATGGAACTGCAGTTTACTTTAGTAATTCACGGTGGCGAAATAAATGTTAACATATATTTAGCCGCCGTGAATGCTGAACTGACAATCGGCTTGTGCCTTAGTTCGTTAGGGAGGTCGCGCTGCGGCGGCGCGCTCGAATACAAAATTAACAACAATACACAAAATTGACACTGCATTAGTTGTTCACAAACAAAGCTTAAAATGTGCTCGCATATTCTCCACCATAATATGTAAGGAATTTAGCTCAGGTTTGGGGAATAAGTATCCAACAATTATTAATTTAGAATCAACAGTGATGGAATACGGGTCCGAACTAGATCATCATACATACAAATCACCCAAATAGGGATTATATAGCTCACGCGTCTGCTTCAGATATATATAGTTAATTACCACAACGAATTGTAATTAATTAAGTATATAATTCACGTGCAGGCGGCTATATTAATTTACAGAATACCTTAATAGAGTTAACTGTAACTGTTATCCCAAGTCAGTTCGTCCACCGAGCTGCTTGTTTGATATTCGTTATCAATTCTCAAAAAGGTTTATCCTTAGTATCAGTTTACTAATCAAATTAGTTAACTTTAACAGTATCAGCTCGTAGCTTTAGATCATACATTAAAGAGGCTTTGTTCCGTGGCCAACAAACAGAGACAATCAAGAGTATAATTGGTTTAATACAAATGTACTAGAAAATACAACTACATTTAATAATGAATATATCGAATAATAAAAGCAAAAACAGTAAGAAAGAAAAGTAGAGGACAGGAAAACTAAGATTGTTACCACAGTTGAACCATTAGAGCCAACAAGGAAAATACACACTTTATCGCGCTTGAATTTGGATTGAATTATACTTGCACGGGACCTTTATGTCGCTGGGCACGCAAGCGTGTGTGGGTGTGGATGTCCTCGTAGTTGGTGAACTGGATGCGTCCTTTCTGTGTTTCGAGAGCGTGTGAGCTCGCGGGAAATTCGAAAGTCTTAAGGTTATGCTGTGGAGGAGTCCTTTCACCCAGAGGATAAAGGACTTGTATCAAAATGTAATATGCTGCGTTCGGTCTGCTGACGAGAACTGAGCATCAAATAAAAGACTGAGTTAAACGTAAAATAAAACCAAAGATAAAATGAGATGACTAGGTCGCAGGACATACACAGGAAGAGTAGCACGAAAGAGAGTGAAGAAGAGCCCTCTCACATCTTTTAAAGTGAAACTTAACGCCCCCTTCTTTGGGAGCAAAGACCAATAGCAACTCACAGATTTTTGGCGCCAGATATTCCCTTTGTCTTAATCTGATGACCTCATTCGCGTGTTTTATGAGGACGAGCGTTTGGCCTTTCACTTACAAAGATGGAAAAAAACATAGTAGAATATTTTTTTCATTAACTTCTTACATATATTTGGCTCGAGCAAGTTGAACGATTTCGTTTGATACCAATCACTCTGTGTTTGTTACACATACAAGGATATATATAAACTCTTAGACCTTTATAGAAGTCCGCAAGGTTCAACTACATAACTAACAGTCCTAGATAGACTCGATACAGTATAAACTTCAAACATACAGGAATACATCATGTTTACATTTCAGAATCACTCATTTCTGGGTTTTACTGTTAGAGATGCATATATGTGTGTGTGTGTGTGTGTGTGTGTGTGTGTGTGTGTGTGTGTGTGTGTGTGTGTGTGTGTGTGTGTTGTCCATTTGCGCATCTGGCATTCCTTCCCTCTCAGGGGGGGATTTGGAGATAGCGATCTTCTTTGATGTTGGCTCGCGAGCAAACCGGGGCTGCGCGAGGATCTCTGTTGGGACTCATTACGCTGTAAAGGTGTCACAAATTAATCTACCCTCCAGACTGGCTGGCGCTAAGGGAAGATTTAGAATTGGAAGAGTCATAGGTTGGGGCTTTAGAAACCCTCCGTTAACGTGTGTTTATTGTGTTAAGAAATAATGAATTCATGATTCTGCGCTCATACCCTACAGGAGGGAGCTGAAACTTTGAGTTGCAAGGTGACAGCCAAGAAACCTTAAGAATTTAGAGAGGATCTGTAAAGAGGAATGGACCAAAATCCCTCCTGAGATGCGTGCAAACCAACCTGGTAACCAACTACATGAAACGTCTTACCTCTGGAACTTTGGAACAATCTTCCTAACATTGTCTGGGAAGCAGACACAGTCTGTCAGTTCAAATATAGACTAAAAACACATCTCTTTGGCATAGCATACACATAACACATTATAGACTTCTATAATTCAATGTTAGGCTCAATAGTTTAGATCAGCCGGAACCAGGAACACTTCCCATAAATCCTGATGTACTTTGTACATCATAAGAAGAATGGCGTCTACGCTAATATTTGTCTCTCTGTTTATCCCGAGGTTTACCACAGTCCGCCGGATCCAGGCCGTATCCGGATCTGATGAAGGAACTGCACCTGGACACAATGACAACGCAGTCCTGAAGTGTCAACTAGTCTCTCCCTTGTGAAGGCCTCCTTCCCTTTACCTCTGTACTGATAAAACGTCCGGGATAACTCCGATTCACGTGGCTATGCGGAAGCAATAAAAAATTCTCAGAGCCACCAGGCACTGTTTTATGCAAATGAGCGGCCGGATCGCATTAAAGAATTTTTTTTGTTAGAACGGTGTCGTGTTAGCAGCCCTTAAGTTAATAACTAATGATCGTTGCGACGGAAGTGAATCAATCAAAACTAACTTTAGCTGGACAATAACTTTATTCTAGAGCTGCTGTAAAGCCAAAACAATCTCTGTTACTTTAATTTCCTATTATCACTGTAAAGCTGCTTTGAAACAGTCCATATTGTTAAAAGCGCTATATAAATGAAGGTGACTATGACTATGACTATAAAAACCCTACCTAACACACCCCTTAATACTTCTAACAGGGACTGTTCAGTCTACTGTTCTCTCAGAACTTTCCCACCACCAGGTGCCGAAAAGTTCAGAAGGTGACACTGGTGCAACAAGAAGAAAGGCTTTTTATTTCTCCCCAATGTCAGCCAAGTTCAACCACAGATGCCTCTCCGTGGCCACCATTGCCGCCATCGAGCATCCAACCCCGGGCGGCTGTCTGTTTGGTGGCCTGGAGAGCTAATCTGTGGTGCGGTGCAGCTCGTCCACTGCGACAGGGGAAAGACCCTAACCTTGGTCCAAATCTTTCAGCAGATCAGCCTGGTATACTTGCAACACAGCCATTGTTTGCCCTGCCATTTAACCGTGATGCTATCCTAAGTGGCTTAGAAGGCAGGGCAGGAGCACTCAGTGTCGGTGCCTCTCCGGTTGCGAGATAATTAGCGAGCATCTTGTCAATTGGGAGCATCGACACATACCTGTGTTCGCCGAACCCCTCAACCTCAGCGTAGTTCGCTCACTGGATGCGCACTGAATACGTTACGGTTCTTCCATGCCTTTACGATCACATTGTGTAGATCAGGCAGGAATGGCAGGCTCACGGGAGCTGGAGCGTTATGGCCAGAAAGAAACCATTTGTCAAGTCTGTCACGAGCGGTCTCTTCCCTCACGTGCTCCCACGGCAGCTGAAGCCTGAAGCACGTTCCAGAACACTCATTAACTCAACAAACGCCGGGCAGGGGGGGTTGTGAGGGTTTGGGTTGTACATCCTCTTCACCCTCATCAGCCATCTCCTGCTGTCTTGGGCTGGGTGCCAGCAGAGCACTCGCTACCGGATCAGAGGATGTTAGTGACAACACATCCTCATTCGGCCCTAACCCTGCCTTAAAGGGACAGTAGCCTAATATTCCTGCTGTCTTTGTTTTTAATGTTAATCAAACAACAAAAGACAAGGAATCACTTGAATAGCTTTTGTAACTTTAATAAGGATTAATCTTTCATTTATAGTCAAATATGCAATTTTATATTACATTTGATTACTTTATTCAATTTCTAGTTATTTTTTCTTTTATTAGTATCTTTGCTCTATTGTATTTATTTGTGCTGTTGCTTGTAGTTTATTGTAGATGGTGTCTCTATTTTCTAAATAATATTGTATATAATATTGTAGATTATTTGTTCTTATTTTCTTTCTGTTTATCTGACTGCAGTCCTTTTTTCCGTGAACATAGCACATACCGAACCATACCGAAACCACAAACTTAAAACCGTGACACAAACCGAACTGTGAGCTATTTAAAACGTTGCACCCCTAATATATTCTAGTGTTGCTAACTTGACATTTCAGCCATTCATCATTAAACTTAAATGCAGTCAACCAAACATAAAAGTTACTATATGTAGTGATTTCACTTTCGCCCATCCAAGGACGCTAAGTAATGTAGTGATTAGTACTCATGTCACCGCTAACGTTGTGATTTTTGGATCATTCGTCACTTAAGGTGTGGTTATGAGTACATCAGATGACCACCTTCACCCTCTCTTTGTTTGGGGCATCAGTCAAGGTCTTTTACCTATGCAGTATGAGAACACACCCAAAAGTATGAGAACACCCCATGCAAAATCGTTCAAGGACTAACGCCCAATTGCACTCACATCAGTTCTTTGCAAATGTATGGAGCGCATAGTGTGTAAGGAATTATAATCTCAAATTGAGACATCCATTGACCCCCTGCAATTTGCCTATCAGGCCAATAGGAGCACTGTGGATGCCTCTCTCACTCTCTTAAGTAAGGTTCAACACCATCTAGATATTTCAAATTCCTATGTTAGAATACTCTTCATGGATTTCTCATCTGCTTTTAATACTGTCCAACCGTTTCTTCTTTTAATGCGCCTCTATGATTTAGGTGTTAGTAGTTGGATGATTTTACAGAATTAAAGGGATAGTTCACCCAAAAATGAAAATTCTGTCAGTAATTACTCATCCTCATGTTGTTCCAACCCCGTTAGACCTTCGTTCATCTTCAGAACACAAATTAAGATATTTTTTATTAAATCTGAGAGCTGGATCACTTCTCCATAGGCTTCTTAAGGCGAGACACTACAGGTGAATAGGGTAATTTTTTTAACTATCAGATATCACCATGAAACGTCTCGGTTACGTATGTAACCCTCGTTCCCTGAGTAGGAATGGGGTTTCGCTTAGAAAGCCTATCAGCTTCGAGTATTACAAAACGAGCCTATGGCAAAGAAATGCCATGGGTCTGCGGAATTTGCATGACGTAACTCCGCCCCACCTCGTGGGTATAAAAGGAGGAAGTCCGCAACAGCAGTTTATGTTTCTTCGCTGAGGAGCCAAGACTGAGCTCAGGCGATCCCCGCGGTACAGCGGAAAGTGGCAGGCAGACGTAACGTCTCCGTTCCCTACTCAGGGAACGAGGGTTACATACGTAACCGAGACGTTCCCTTTCGTTGTCACTCCGAGTTACGTCGGATGACGACGAATGGGGTTACCAGTCTAATCACGCCACCTTCTCGGCTGTCTTCCAGTGCCCTGCGTAAATCGAGGTCCCTGACATAGAAGGACGAAGGACTCAATTTAACACAGGAATACCAAGGTACACTGGGAAGCATATCCCAAGCAAGGGGAAGTATGCAATTAATGCCAACCCAGAGGGGGGGGGACTTAGAAAATACACATATGACCCGAAGGAAACATATGGAGAACACTGGGGTGTCCAGCCGCAAGTGGAATATTTCAACCCCAGGGGTGGCAAGGTAGCTTGCCAAGGGAAAGACACATGCTCAGAGAGGCTTACAGTGGAAATACACATGTGGGGGTCGCTCAGGGGAGGGACCATGCACACGGGAGGCACCTAGCCGACGCGCAGGCAATAGACACTGGCGCCGACGTCAGGAGTGCTGGAGGAACTCAGGGCTTTCGGGAAAGCTCACCTGAGGAGAATATCGCACGTATCCAGTCCGTGGAGTGGAATGGCGAGCAAGCGAAGACACCTGAGCGGGTCCGGTACTAGCTAGTTGAAGCGAGTACATGAGAGGACACTGGCTCCACTCGGAGATTATAGAATCTGGCGAATGTGTTAGGTGTCGCCCAGCCTGCAGCTCTGCAGATGTCTGTTAGCGAGGCGCCATGCGCTAGAGCCCAAGAGGATGCCACACTCCGGGTGGAGTGGGCCGTCACACCAAGGGGGCACGGTCGACCTTGCTGCTGGTAAGCCAAGGCAATGGCGTCCACTATCCAGTGAGACAACCTTTGCTTGGAGAGAGCCTTCCCCTTCAGCTTCCCACCATAACAGACAAAGAGCTGTTCTGAGGTCCTGAAACACCGCGTCCTGTCTACATAGGCGCGAAGAGCGCGTACTGGACAGAGCAGTGCCAAGGCTGGGTCTGCCTCCTCCGGGGGCAGCACTTGCAGGTTCACCACCTGGTCCCGAAAGGGAGTGGTAGGAACCTTGGGCACATATCCGGGCCGGGGTCTCAGGAACACGTGAGAGAAAGCCGGTCCGAATTCCAGGCACGCTTCGTCGACGGAGAATGCGTGCAGGTCCCCTACCCTCTTGATAGAGGCCAGAGCAACCAGGAGCGCTGTCTTCATTGACAGGAACTTAAGCTCGACTGACTGCAGGGGCTCAAAGGGAGCACTCTTCAGGGCAGTTAGAACCACTGAGAGGTCCCAAGAGGGAACGAGAGGAGGGCGAGGAGGATTTAGTCTCCTCGCTCCTCTCAGGAACCTGATGACCAGGTCGTGCTTCCCTACCGACTTACCTTCGACTAGGTCATGGTGTGCGGCAATGGCGGCAACATAGACCTTAAGGGTGGAGGGAGACAGCCTTCGCTCCAACCCCTGCTGAAGGAAGGAAAGCACAACGCTGATCGAGCATCTCCGGGGGTCTTCTCGGTGAGAAGAGCACCAGACGACGAAGAGGTTCCACTTCAACGCGTAGACGTGTCTTGTGGACGACGCTCTAGCGGAAGTGATGGTAGCCGCCACCGCTGGTGGAAGGGTACTCAAACCTACCTCGAGCCGTCCAGGAGCCACACGTGGAGGCTCCAGAGATCGGGGTGAGGGTGCCACAGGGTGCCCCGTCCCTGAGAAAGAAGGTCCTTCCTCAGAGGAATGGGCCAGGGAGGTGCTGTCGCGAGGAGTGCAAGTTCGGGGATTCAGGTCCGGCCGGGCCAATACGGCGCGACCAAAATGACCTGCTCCTCGTCCTCCCTGACCTTGCGCAAGGTCTGCGCAAGAAGGCTCACTGGGGGGAACGCATATTTGGCGGCCAGCTGTGCGCCAGTGCATCCGTGCCGAGCGTGCCCTCGGTCAGGGAAAAATACAGGGCGCAATGGGTCGAGTCGTGAGAGGCAAGCAGATCTATCTGTGCGTCCCCGAACTGGTCCCAAATCAGCTGAAACGACTGGGGATGGAGTCGCCATTCTCCAGGGAGGGGCTGAAGCCGTGAGAGCTCGTCGGCTGCACAGTTCAGGGCTCCGGGAATGAAAATGGCTCGAAGCGACCTCAGATGCTTCTGACTCCATAGAAGGAGGTGGCGGGCGAGTTGTGACATACGGCGGGAGCGTAGACCACCTTGATGGTTGATGTACGCTACAGTAGCGGTATTGTCTGAGCGGACTAGTACGTGTTGACCCCTGAGCAACGCCCGGAAGCGGTGCAGGGCAAGGCGTACTGCCAACAACTCGAGGCAATTGACATGCCATAGCCGCTGGGGTCCTGTCCAGGAGCCCGCAGCAGCATGTCCATTGCACATGGCGCCCCAGCCCGTGGTGGAGGCATCCGTGGAGACCACAACATGCCGGGAAGCTCGTTCCAGAGGGACACCCGCCCTGAGAAAACTGAGGTTCGACCACGGGGTGAGGAACTGACGGCAGGTCGGAGTAACTGGTACCCGGAGCGTGCCTTGATGCCATGCCCACCTCGGGACTCGGTCGCGAAGCCAAAGCTGAAGCGGTCTCATATGAAGCAATCCGAGCGGCGTGACCGCGGCTGCAGATGCCATATGCCCCAGGAGCCTCTGAAAATGTTTCAGTGGAACCGCATTCTTGCTCCTGAGATGTCTCAGGCAAGTCAGCAGTGACTGCGCGCGCTCGCTCGTAAGCTGCGCGGACATGGCGACCGAGTCGATGTCCATACCGAGAAAAGAGATCCTCTGCACGGGGCAAAGTTTGCTCTTCTCCCAGTTGACCCGAAGGCCCAGACGAGCTAGGTGCCGGAGCACTAGGTCCCTGTGTTCGCAAACCTGATCTCGAGAGTGAGCTAGGATCAGCCAGTCGTCGATATAACTCAGGATGCGAACCCCGTGTTCCCGAAGGGGAACAAGGGCAGCCTCGACGACCTTCGTGAAGGTGCGAGGAGACAGGGCTAGCCCGAAAGGGAGAACCACGTACTGGTATGCCTGCCCCTCGAAAGCAAACCGTAGGAACGGTCTGTGTCGAGGAAGAATGGAGACATGAAAGTAGGCGTCCTTCAGGTCGATCGCTGCAAACCAATCCTGGGGCCGCACGCATTCGAGAACGCGTTTGGCGGAGAGCATCTTGAACGGCAGCCTGTGAAGGGAGCGGTTCAGCACGCGCAAGTCCAGGATTGGCCGTAACCCACCGGTTTTCTTGGGGACAATGAAGTAGGGGCTGTAGAACCCGGACCTCATCTCGGCTGGAGGGACAGTCTCGATTGCACCCTTCGCCAGCAGGGTGGCAATCTCTGCTCTCATGATAGGGGCATTGCCACCGACCAAAGTGGAGCGGACTCCCCTGAAGCGGGGAGGAGACCGTGCGAACTGAATCGCATAGCCGAGCCTGATGGTGCGCGCGATCCAGCGGGACAGACGGGGAAGCTCTAACCAGGCTCCCAGGAACTGAACCAGCGGGATCAAGCGGACGACAGGCGTCCCCCCGGAGGGGCAGCGAAGCGGAGTAACTGGCCCAGACGTGAACGGCATAGCGGCCCGGTGTGGGGGCACAGTTAGCAACCGCGCCCTGACAGAGGGGGCCAGGGGAGGACCAGGCTGGTCGTCCCGCGGGGGCCTGCTCTGCCAGGGGTCTGGCGACAGAGGGGGACAGGGGCGACGCGGTCCGTGGACGGCACGCCTTGTCAACCGCCTCTGGGACAGAGGGGGGCGAGGAGAGCACGGCTTGTGGGCGGCGCTCTGTGTCGCCCGAGAACTCTGTGAGCTCAGGGAAGAGAGGGTCGTTTCTGTCTTTAACCACTTTAGGGTGCTGCCCACCCGTGGGTGAGCAGCGGGGAGCGGAGAACAAAAGATTCTCCCCCGGACCTCCACCGGGGGAAGGAGTGGTCCTGCTACCATCTCCTGAAAAACGACCATCTTCCCTGAGCAGCCCGTCTCAGGAGCGCCGCTTGGCCCGGCGTTTAGCGGGGGGCGGGGCGGGAGAGGGCTGTGGCGCCTTCTTACGGCTTCATCCGCGACCGGCCCGGGGTGGAGGCTGCTGCGTGGGCCGGGCGGGAGGGGCGGGAGGGGCGGGAGCCGCAGGAGGGCGCCCTCGGTGGGAAACAGGACGAGGCGTCTGCCCGGTCGGCTGGGTGGAGGCAGCAGCTGGCCGGCGGGGCAGAATGTGTTTTATGGCCTCGGCCTGTTTCTGGGCGGTTTAAAACTGTTGGGCAAAGTCTTCAACCCTACCGCCGAAGAGGCCGGCCTGGGACAAGGGGGCGTTAAGCAGACGGGTCCGCTCCGCGTCCCGCATGTCAGCCAGGTTCAGCCAGAGATGTCTCTCCTGGACCACGGCTGTGGACATCACCAGACCCAGGGAGCGCACGGTAACCTTCGTCGCCCGGAGTGCAAGGTCGGTCGCGGCGCGCAGCTCATTGAAGAGCCCTGGGTCTGTCCTACCCTCGTGCATGTCTCTGAGCATCTGGGCCTGGTAGACCTGCAGAGTGGCCATAGCATGCAGTGACGCAGCGGCCTGTCCCGCCGCTCTGTAAGACTTCGCCACCAAGGTCGACGAAAATCTACAGGCTTTGGATGGGTGCTTAGGCTCGCCACGAGAAGAAGCACTCTGAGGACATAGTTGCATGGCAACAGAGCGTTCAACCGGGGGGAGCCCAGTGTACCCACGGGCGGCTGCATCATCGAGGGGAGGAAAGGCGGATGAGACCAACGAGCGGTCACGGGAAGACAACGGGGTCTTCCAGGACTTCGAGATCTCATCATGCACATCCGGGAAGAAAGGTATTGGGGTTTGCCGAGGACGAGGGTCGGCGGCCTTACCCAAAAACCAATCGTCCAGCCGCGAGCGCTCAGGACAGGGTGGAGGCCTCCACTCAAGCCCGATGCTCGCGGCTGCCCGGGAAAGCATGGCCGTCATCTCCGGATCAGACTCGAGCACAGCCGTATGCACACATCATCCTCTGTAGCTTCAACCGAAACACGCGGGCCACCAGAGGGTAGACCCGCGGGAATCGGCAGTTCACTAGCGGGCACCGTCATTGAAGAGGGGGGCTGGGGTCGCGGACACATAGTCGGCGCCTTGTTCCAGACCGTCACCCTCAGGTCACCCTGGCCACCAGCCGCAGGGCGGGGGGTGGATGAGGGGACTCTCACTCTTGCGAGTTCACCGAGTCTCGACCGTAATGACGCGATGGTCATGTTCCCACAGAGAAAACATGAGTCATCCACGAGCGCTGCTCTAGCATGATCAATGCCCAAACATACTATGCAACGCTCGTGCCCATCAGAGTCCGATACCAATCTGCCGCAACCAGAAGTACACGGGCGAGGCATCTTTAAAAAGACGTGCCGCGTGTAAGCTCTTTTAGTGAGAAAAGTCAAGTGTTGAAGCGCCCGGGGAGAAACGCGCCGACTGGCAAATCACTGCAGCAGATCAGCAGGAAGCACGCTCTCGCAGTAGATCGCCGTCACACCAACACTCGAGGCACTCGTTCGTGAAGCTGACAATTCAGAGATGGCTTGTGGAGAGAAGAATAAACTTGGCTCCGAAGCGAAAACATAAACTGCTGTTTCGGACTTCCTCCTTTTATACCCACGAGGTGGGGCGGAGTTACGTCATGCAAATTCCGCAGACCCATGGCATTTCTTTGCCATAGGCTCGTTTTGTAATACTCGAAGCTGATAGGCTTTCTAAGCGAAACCCCATTCGTCGTCATCCGACGTAACTCGGAGTGACAACGAAAGGGAACTTTGCCAGTTGATTACCTACATTAAGATGATAAAAAAATGTATTACAAGTTTTCTCTAATTTAATGTTTAAATATGTAAATGAGGCATTGTCTAATTAAATATGCGCTATTTTGCATATATTTTAAAAAACGAAATCTGAGTATTGGACAAAGCCAGGTTCAAAATTATTTTTTCATTGTGGTCACATATTAGATGGGGAAAAAATTACAGAGGGATTTATGGATATCGTCTCGGGTTATGACTATAACCCTTGTTCCCTGAGAAGGGAACGAGACACTGTGTCGAGAATCGACTCTTTGGGGACGCTCCCTTAGCGTGCGCCTCTGAAGTATGAATGAAACTATTCCAATCCTGATTGGTGTTGCGTCATGACGTAACATGTGACGGCATAACCGGATGCATAAAAGCGACGCCGGCACACACACACACTAGCCTAGCGATGAAGCAAGACGCTCTAAGGCCTCGAGGGGCGTGGCAGGACGACGCAGTGTCTCGTTCTCTTCTCAGGGAACAAGGGTTATAGTCATAACCCGAGACGTTCCCTTTCGAGGGAACTCAACACTGCGTCGAGAATCGACTCTTTGGGGAACGAATGCCCACTAGGCCACGCACCGAAGACAGGCCTGCCCAGGAGTGAAACTGATTCAGGCACTCAGCAGGACGAGAGCACACGTGCGCCAGGCGTACTGGGGAGGTGCAGACTATAGAACCTAATAAAAGTGTGTGGGGTAGCCCAACCGGCTGCCTCGCAGATCTCCTGGAGGGGAACTCCCGAGAGGAGGGCCCTAGAGGACGCCATGCCTCTGGTAGAATGAGCCCTTATGGCCAGAGGTGAAGGCAAATTGCGCACCTCATAAGCCAAGGTGATAGCCTGCACAATCCAATTACTAATGGTTTGCTTGGATGCCGGGAGCCCTCTCCTAGGTGACCCGAAACAAACTAACAGTTGGTCCGACCTCCTCCAAGAAGAGGACCTGTCGAGATAAATACTCAGAGCTCTGACGGGGCTGAGCAAATGAAGCTTCTCTTCTTCTGCCGACACATGAGGTGGAGGATGGAAAGCCTGAAGGGTCGTAGACCTAGCCGTATTAGCGGGCACTTTAGGGACATAGCCCGGTCTCGGGTGCAAAAAGGCCTTAACCTTGCCCGGGGCAAACTCCAAGCAAGCTGGTGACACTGCCAGGGCTTGGAGATCTCCCACCCTCTTAAGAGAAGTGATGGCTAATAGAAAGACCAATTTGTAGGTAAGATCTTTAGGCGAAGCCGACTGAATAGGTTCGAAGGGGGCCAGGGACAACCCTTCCAGAACCACTGCCAGGTCCCAGGCAGGAACCCTGGACCTGGTTGTCGGTCTCATCCTCCAAGTACCACGGAGAAATCGAATGACCAGCTGGTGCCTCCCCAGAGGCCCATCACTTAATGGCGCGTGGAAAGCCGCAATGGCAGCCACGTACACCTTAAGCGTGGAAGGGGAGAGACCCGCAGAGAAACGATCTTGAAGAAACTCCAGAACTGAAGCCACCGGGCAGTTAACTGGATCTAAATTATGTTCTCTACACCAAGTGACGAAAACATTCCACTTGAGGCCATATAATCTCCTAGTAGACGGAGCCCTAGAGCTAAGTATGGTTTCAACCACCCCGGCTGATAGACCAGCGTTTATGTACTGGACCCCCTCAGAGGCCAGGCCCACAGTTTCCACAGCTCTGGGTGAGGGTGGAAGATTGTGCCCTCCACCTGAGACAATAGATCCCTCCTCAGAGGAATCTGCCATGGCTGAGCTATCAGGAGCGAAACTATATCTGAAAACCATACTCGGGTCGGCCACATTGGGGCAACCAGAAGTAGACTGATGCCCTCCTGACGGACCCTCTCCAGGACTGCCGGAAGCAGAGCGATCGGGGGAAATGCGTACAGGCGAAGCCTCGGCCAGGCCTGTACCATGGCATCCAACCCCAGTGGGGCTGGATGTGAGAGGGAGAACCAAAGTGGGCAGTGGGACGTCTCTCGAGACGCGAATAGATCCACCTCCATGGGCCCAAACCTCTCCCATATCAACCTCACTACATCTGGATGAAGTCTCCATTCCCCGGGCCTCAGCCCCTGCCTTGACAGGATGTCTGCTCCCTGATTCTGAACCCCCGGAATATACATAGCTCTGATAGACAGTATTTTCCCTTGGGACCAAAGAATAACCTGATGCGCCAGTCTGCACAGAGGGCGCGATCTGAGTCCCCCTTGTCGGTTCAGATAGGCTACCACTGATGTATTGTCCGATCGTACTAGGACATGGTAACCCTTGATGTCTGGAAGGAAGCTCCTCAGAGCCCTGAACACAGCCAACATCTCTAGACAATTGATGTGCAAAGAATGATGATGGTCCTGCCACAGACCCCTGGCAAAGCGGCCGTCCATGACCGCGCCCCAGCCAGTGAGGGAGGCGTCTGTTGAAACGGTTTTCCGGCGACATGACACTCCTAACACTGGCCCTTGGGACAGGAACCAAGGTTTCTTCCATATTATCAGAGAACGAAGGCATCTGCGCGTTACTCTGATCGTACGAAATGGATTCCCCTTGGGGGAAAACCCCTTGGCTTTCAGCCACCACTGAAGGGGACTCATGTGTAGAAGGCCCAAAGGTATAATGTTGGATGCCGCTGCCATGAGGCCCAGCAGTCTTTGGAATTGCTTTACAGTAGTGGCCTGGCCTAGCTTTAACTTGGACACCATCGCCAGAATGGACTCGATACGCGCCGGAGACATGCGTGCCTGCATCGTAGTCGAGTTCCACACAACGCCTAGAAACGTTGTGGACTGGGACGGTTCTAACACACTCTTCTTTGTGTTGAGTCTCAACCCCAATTTTTGAATGTGGCCAAGGACGACATCTCGATGCCGAACTGCCATTTCTCGAGACTGGGCCAGAATGAGCCAGTCGTCGATATAATTCAGTATGCGGATGCCCTGAAGTCTCAGTGGAGCAAGTGCTGCATCCATACATTTGGTGAATGTGCGGGGAGAGAGTGCTAGGCCAAACGGAAGAACCCGATATTGGTAAGCTTCGCCCCCGAAAGCGAACCTCAGGAACCTCCTGTGACATGGAAGGATGGATACGTGAAAATAGGCATCTTTTAGATCTATCGTGACAAACCAGTCCTCGGATCTGATTTGACTCACGATGACAGGAATAGTGAGCATTTTGAACCTGAGCTTCATCAGAGACAGGTTCAAAACCCTGAGATCTAGAATTGGCCTCAACCCCCCATCCTTCTTTGGAACTATAAAGTACCGGCTGTAAAATCCGGACTCCCTGTCTGAATGAGGAACACGTTCTATGGCCTCCTTTAGCAGCAGAGATTGCACTTCTTGTTCCATCACCTGAGCCTGCTCTGGAACCACTGTAGTCTGCACCACCCCAGAAAATTTGGGGGGGCGGTGCCCGAACTGCAGTCTGTACCCTGACTTTATTATATGCAGGACCCATGCAGATATGTTGGGAAGATGATACCATGCCTCTACAAAATCTACTAAGGGAACCAGCCTCTCGAGACTGGCCTCTGGTGTTTTTCGAGCACCCTTCTCGACCCCCTGAAGCGGAAGACCGGCAGGGTGTAGTCGACACGGTTTTCGTGACCATAACTGATGCTCGTTTTTTATTTTTCGAGAAAAACGACCTACAGTGCGTTCGCTGGAATATGATGCGGCCCGAAGCGTCACCGACGGCGGGCAACTCACATCGTTTCCTAGAGGGCTCCGCTGTGAGAACAACCTCGGTTGTTCTACAACGGAGGGGACAGCCCTCAGAGGTCCCACCACTCTGGCTAGGACCTCTTTGCTGAAGTCCTCCTAGCCTGAAGGACATCTCTTAAATCGCCCTTCTGGCTGGGGGGCTTCTGCTGGGAGCGTTTCCTCCGTTGCCAAGCTCCCGGAGGAGGGGCTCTAGAGGAAACGCTTTCCCTTTGCTCTGCCCGGTGTGAGGAGCTGGTTGATGGCTGGGGCTGATGTTCTTGCCCCACCCTACTTGATTTGGACTTAGATTTTCGGGGGAGGAACTGCTGGAACGCCGCAGATTGCTTCTTCGCCTCCTGAAACCTGTCGACGACCGATGTAACGGCGTCGCCGAACAGGCCAGAAGGCGAAAGCGGCGCATCCAGCAGAACCGATTTATCTTTCTCCTTCAGACCAGATAAATTGAGCCACAGATGCCTCTCCGTAGCCACCATAGCTGCCATAGAGCGGCCAATAGCGCGGGCCGTCTCTTTAGTGGCACGGAGAGACAAATCTGTGGCTTTGCGCAACTCTGCAATATCTTCAGGAGTCTGCCCCTCCCCCTCGTCCAAATCTTTCAGGAGATCGGCCTGGTATGCCTGCAAGATAGCCATAGAGTGCAGACATGAACCAGCCCGACCTGCCGCCATGTAAGCCCTGCCTATTAAAGCAGATGTATCTCTGCAGGGCTTACTAGGCAGCGCCGGGGTTTTAAGGGAAGATGCCGACTCAGGAGATAGATAACCTGCTAGGGCTTCCTCGACTTTAGGCATCTTCCCATAACCCATATCCCGTGCCCCCACAACATTGCTATAATCGACAACAGATGGGTGGGAGACACGGGACGAATACGGTTTATCCCACGATCTCGAGATCTCTTTGTGGAGATCGGGGAAAAACGGCAAACCCCGGCGCTGAGGCTGTGACCTGTGCCGCAGGAAACGCTCGTCTAGTTTGCTTATGACTTGCGTTCCCTGCTCATCTTGTGGCCAGCTGATGTTAAGTCTGGCCATGGCACGAGTCACAACCTCCACCAGCTCCTCATAAGCTTGGCCATGAACTGGCGCGCTCGACTCACGGTCATCCCCGATGCTGATCACCTCTGCCTCCTCGGAAGCAGAGAGCTCAAGCACCGGGACCTGTTCGTGGGCAGAAGAAGCCGCCGCGCGGGCTTCTGCACCACTCACAGGGGCTTCGGGATCTTCAGATGAATAATGAGAAAGTGCCGCAGAAGTCTCATTGTCATCTGCAAGATCCCGCTGCGAACCCCACGATCTGAGTCGCCGCGCCGCCTCAACAGACGTGGGACCAGAACCGCGGGGAACGCGAGCCTGACCGAGCTCATCAAAGCACGCCAGCCGGGAGCGCAGCACCCTCATAGGTAGTGCTTCACAGTGTACGCAGGCAGCTCCCTCGAGAGCTGCCTGGGCGTGCTGCGCTCCCAAACAGTTCACACACAAAACATGCGTGTCCCCATCCGTAATAAAACGAGGACAGGGGTGCACACACATTCTGAACTGCTGGCTGGCCATAATATATATATATATATGATAGACAAACAACACCAAATAAGACAGACAGTCGTAACATAGAGCGCTTGCTGAAGAGCGAAAAGCTAGTGTGTGTGTGTGCCGGCGTCGCTTTTATGCATCCGGTTATGCCGTCACATGTTACGTCATGACGCAACACCAATCAGGATTGGAATAGTTTCATTCATACTTCAGAGGCGCACGCTAAGGGAGCGTCCCCAAAGAGTCGATTCTCGACGCAGTGTTGAGTTCCCTCGAAAGGGAACTACTTTTGTTATCCTGTAAATCAGAATATACTGCCAATAGCCTTAAAAAATGATTTTTGCCATGTTTTGGGGAATAAAATGTTATATAAATCAGGCTAGGAATAATATATTTACAAATCCCTCTGTAAATGTCTTCATAATATAACTAGGTACAAGACTGGAAAGTTTAGTGTATATAGGTGCTACTGAACTGGAGATTTCGGACTTGGAGTATGAGAGAAAAGACATTTTGAGAAAACGTGCTTTAAAGATTTAGCATCAGCCAATGAGATTGCGCATTTGGAGTAAAATCCCCCCTTTTACTTTCGCTATTGGTTGCTGATAAAAGGAAATGACCATATTTGGATCCGGCAGTCTTGTTCAGGAGAGAGAGAGCTTTCTAACGGTGTGTGTGATGACAGGGTGCAGATCGCGATCGTGGAGCAGAGGGATGATTTATAACGACAACTTTTGATGAATTTATGAGAAATCTACAGACGCAAACAGACAAAGTGTAGTAAAATAAAGACCTAAATGTGTATTTCGGACTTTTTTTCACCACAAGTCTGAAAGAAGACATGTTATTGAAGACAAATATCCCAAAATCTCAAAATTGACCAGTGAAAAAAAAACTATGTTTTTGCCTGCCGTGTCTCGGCTTAAGGGATTGAAACTTGTTCCCCGAAAAGTTATTAAAGACATCATTAAAATAGTCCAAGTGAATACAGTGGCTCAATCTTAAGTTTATCAATATATAAGTTTATTGCGAACTTTTTGTGCGCAAAAAACAACAAAAATAACGACTTTATTTCAACTATCCATTTCCTTCTCTGTGGGCCTCGAGTCAGTTCACTAGTGTAATAGCGTAGTGCTTCTGTGTTGTACGTCACACGCATCACACACATGACCAGCGTCGGCCAATAGTGAGCCTACGTGTGACGTAGCAATACGCTATCAGAGAAGGAAATGAATAGTTGAAATAAAGTCGTTATTTTTGTTTGTTTTTGCGCACAAAAAGTATTCTCGTCGCTTGATAAACTTAAGATTGAGCCACTGTAGTCACTTGGACTATTTTAAAGATGTCTTTAATAACTTTTCAGGGCTGGCAAGTTTCAATCCCTTAGAAGCCTATGGAGGAGTGATCCAGCTTAATTCGTGTTCTGAAGATGAACGAAGGTCTTACGGGGTTGGAACAACATGAGGGTGAGTAATTACTGACAGAATTTTCATTTTTGGGTGAACTATCCCTTTAAGGAGTTTTTAAAAGGCCGACCTCATCGAGTCTGTATCAATAATAATGTCATGTCAGATTGCTTGGTTTTGGATACTGGTTTACCGCAGGGATGTGTATTGTCTCCAATACTGCTTTCTGTATACATCAATGAATTGCAGTGTGACGATGATAACTTTTCCCTTATAAAGTATGCCGATGATATGGTATTGGTCTCCTGTGAGAAAGAAATGAATTGCTCCTCGTATTTTGAGTATACTGACAGTATTATTTGTTGGTTTGAGAGTAGTTTCTTACATCTTAATATTGAAAAGACAAAAGAGCTATGTCTGAGGAATCAATCGAGAAGAGTAGATACCGCTTCTGTATATAAACCAGTTGTCATAAAAGGAAAAACTGTAGAGCAGGTCTCGAATTTTAAATATTTGGGAACAATTATTGATGAGAAACTTAATTTTGCAAGTAACGTAGAGTACATCCATAAAAAGGCAAGACAACGTTTGGGTCTTCTTAGGAAACTGAGAAGTTTTAACATTAGCACGCACACTCTAACTATGTTATATCGATCAATGATTGAGAGTATTCTCACATATAATATTGTTTCATGGTACGGAAATCTAACTTAAAACAAAAGAACAAACTCTCACAAATAATTAATCAAGCAAATAATATTACTGGACATAAACAACAGCCACTGCAGGGCTTGTTTGATTGTTTTATGAAAAAAACGGCAATTGCGATTTTTAAAGATCATACTCATCCCCTCCATTCTACTTTTGAATTGCTCCCATCTGTGCGTAGACTCAAAATTCCTTTGGCCAGAAGAAACGTGTATAAAAAATCGTTTCTCCCAATGGCAGTGATTATCTTAAATCATACAGTCTTCTAAAGTGATACAATAGAACGCCTGGCTTTATAGCATGTGATATACCGTTTCCCTCTTTGAAACGGTGTTTAATTGTATAATTTTAGTATTTAGTATATATTTATATATTAGTGTTGTTAATGTGCAATGTTCAATGTGTTTTTAAGCAGTAATGTGAATGTATTTATGTCACCAGTGTCAAAGATAAATTTCCGCTCTGTGACAAACAGAATGGACAATAAAGTTCTACTCAACTCAACTCAACTCAACAGGAGGCCATTCAATAATTTAGAATGAATGTAAAGTAGAGGGAGTTGGTCAGCTGATTTATCTGAAACATTGGTGAGATTGCTAACTTGTATAGCCTCTTTTGTATTATCAAAACGATAACAAAAGATAAATTAAAGCTGCAAGCAGCGATGAAAGGGCCCTCGCACCCGTTCCACCGCCACCTGGTGGTTTAGGAAGACACAGCACGGTGGGCAATGTGCATTTAAGTAGGTAAATATAGGAGGAGTATTGTCCTTTATTATGGTGATAACAGCATGCTTTATCACTCAGCTAAGTGTTGCTAGCATGTTTAGTATTTTTCTTGCATGTTTAACACACAATGGCATATTTTAGTATGTGGCTAGTACTGCAATACAGTGTCAACCATGTCACTTCCTGTTGTCAGTAGGTGGCGCTATTACTATAACTGAAAATTGTCATGTAGATGTGTTCAGGGTAGGACTCTTATTAAACGTGTGAAGTTTGGGGCAGATTGGACATTGCCTTCTTGAGTAACAACAACTTCCTGTTTCATTGCATTAGCATGCTTTAACACTTATCTAAGTATTGCGAGCATGTTTTAACATGTTTCTAGCATGTTTAGAACTCAATGGCATATTTAATATGTTGCTAGAACTGCATCATAGTGTTAAACATGTCACTTCCTGTTCCCAGTAGGTGGCGTTATTACTATAACTGAATATCGGCATGTAGATGTTTTCAGGGCAGGACTCTTATCAAACGTGTGAAGTTTGGGGCAGATTGAATATTTCATGCCTGAGTTACAGCAACTTCCTCTTTCATTGCATTAATAGCATGCTTTAGCACTTAGCTAAGTGTTTGCTAGCATGTTTAGTATGTTTCTAGCATGTTTAGCACACAATGGCATATTTTAGTATGTGGCTACTGCATTACAGTGTTAAACATGTCACTTCCTGTTGCCAGTAGGTGGCGCTATGACTATAACTGATTATCGTTATGTAGATGTGTTCAGGGCAGGACTCTTATCAAACATGTGAAGTTTGGGGCAGATTGGACATTGTATGCTTACGTTACAACAACTTCCTTTTGCATTTAAAGCATGCATTAGCACTTAGCTAAGTGTTGCTAACATGTTTTAGCATGTTTCTAGCATGATGTTGCATATTAAGTTGGGTAGATTGGACATTGCATGCCTGAGTTCCAGCAAATTCCTATTTAATTACAGTAATAGCATGCTTTAGCACTTAGCTAAGTGTTTGCTAGCATGTTTTAGCATGTTTCTAGTATGTTGCTAGCATGTTTAGCACTTGCTGGCACTTTTTAAAATGTTATTTGGAGTCCACAACAGTGTTAAACATGTCACTTCCTGTTGCCAGCAGGTGGCGCTATGACTATAACTGAATATGAGCATGGATATGTGTTCAGGACAGAACTCTTGTCAAACGTGTGAAGTTTGGGGCTGATTGGACATAGTTTGCCTGAGTTACAGCAACTTCCTGTTTCATGGTGAAACATCGAAATTTGTCAGGCCGCCGAGGACACGCCCTTCGGCGAAAACTCAAGATCTTCGCAATTTAACGTCGCAAGGGCCTTAAGATTACACTCACCAAATTTGAAAATGATCAGATTAAAACTGTAGGAGGAGTTCGTTAAAGTACGAGGCCTGAAAATGACAAAAACTGCACAAAAATCGGAGAGGAAGTTCAAAATGGCTGACTTCCTGTTGTGTTTAGGGCTATGCTCCAAGATACTTTTTTGTAGGTACTGGGTCATTACACGCATGTACCGAATTTCGTACATGTACGTGAAACGTAGCGGGAGGCGCACTCCGTTGAACCTTTATAGGTGGCGCTATCGAGCCATTTTGCCCCGCCCAATTCTGAAAATAATATCGGATGTAAATTTTCGCCAGTTCTGACGTGTGTGCAAATTTTCGTGAGTTTTCGTGCATGTTTAGGCCCTCAAAAATGAGATTCATTTCAGGGGAAGAATAATAATAATTAAAGCTGCAAGCAGCATTGAAACGGCCCTCGCACCCGTGCCA